>CM067369.1:239251542-239255042 GCA_034401795.1 Chaetoderma sp. LZ-2023a | reverse complement strand
AGCATGATATTCTTTCCATTCTGGACCCAAATTTTGAATCCTTGTTTATAGAAATCCCAACAGAAAAAGGTTAAAATAAAATAATAGGCACTATCTATAGTGCGCCAAACACTGACAAAAGACAATTTATTGACCTGTTAGGAGCAACCTTAGATGATATTCAAAAAGATAACAAAACAGGTAGACTCTACCTCATGGGTGATTTCAATATTGACCTGATGGAACAAAACTGCTCTCACTCACAAAGGTTTACAAATTTGCTAAATGCACATTCCTTTTATGCAAACATAACTAAGCCAACCAGAATTACTGAGAGTTTGGCTAGACACATCAGATCACGTACCAATTTTTATCCTTGAAAAAACAGTCAAACTACAGTAGACCATTTAAAAACGAAAAAATTAAGTGTAGAGAAATGAATCAGGTCAACATTGAACATTTTTAAAAGGCCATGTCTGAGGTAGACTGGAAACAAATAATAGATACAGAGCAATCTAATAATGTCTACACCAAGCTCCACAATATAGACACTAACATTTTTACCACAGTTTCCCCATGAAAGAAAAAAAATTATTCAAGCACACCCCTACTAAGCCATGGCTGACAAGAGGATTGATATATGCCTGTCATAAAAAACAGCAACTTTATTTGACATTTATAAAATGTCAAACAAAGTATAGTGAGACAAAGTTTTAAAAATATAGAAATAAGCTGGACCAAATAATAACAACAAAAAAGAACTATTATCAGAACAAATGTTAGCAAACAAAAAATGATATAAATGAAACATGGAAAATTATAAAATCACTTTTGAATAAAAACAATAGAAAAGCACAACAGACCCAGTTTCTCTATAGCAATACGGTAATCATGTAAAACTATGAAATTGCAAACGGTTTCAATGGATATTTTCTTAGCATAGGTCCAAATCTCTCAAAGAAAATCATATCTACATCATGAATTAAATATAGTAAGTACCTCACAGATACTCCGGCTTATCAATCATCTTCATTGATTGCTTATCCAGTTAATGATGAAGAAATTTTCACTATGCTTAATTCACTTAATCTTGCGAAAAGTGCTTGCACAGATGGGTTTAAATGGAGCATATTTAAACACTGCATATTTGATTTACTAATGCCACCCATATCTGCAATCAATCACTGGTACAAGGCATTTTTCTGTCAAAACTATAATCTGCACATGTCACTCCAATATATAAAGCAAAAGACTGTCAAACTTTACAATTATAGGCCTGTCTCAATACTTTCACTTTTCTCTAAATCAATGGGAGCGCTTAATCTATAATAGATTGATCTATTACCTTGATAAAAAGGAAATATTCTATGCTTCACAGTATGGATTCCGCCAGAAACACTCAACAATGCTCGCACTATTTGAAATATCAGAAACAATAAGTGAATCAATTGAAAAGAAAGAACATATATTGGCCATCTTCTTGGACCTTTCAAAAGCTTTTCATGCTATCAATCACAACATTTTATTAGGAAAACCTACCTATTATAGAATCCGAGGATGTGTCATATACATACTGTATATTGCCCATCAGAAGTAGCCTTGCATGACATTTTTAGTTTGCTATGCAGTATGCAACACTCTTCTCATAAAACTATCCTTGCATAAGATGAAGGGTGGTTATGAATTTATGATGGATATATACCAACTGCTATACAGACATGCACATTTTTGTTATTTTAAGTACACATTTCAGGGAGCATCCATCAATTTTACTGATTCACTTTGTTTACTTCTTCCATCTGTGCAGATGCTTTTTTGTTCAATCCTACGGATCATGGAATAACCATTGGTCAAGTGAGTCTATGCCACGGCAAACGTGTCCTCCGTCCTTTAATAGCTGTTGAGCGAAAACCACTAGGAAGATTTAAAACAAATTTGGCTGAAAGAATCCTATGGCTAGTATGGTGATAGAACTTCTATTCAGAATTAAATTAAGTGTGATTGGAAATTTTTTCAGTGGCCATCTTGGAATAAATTGGAAAATTATCTGGAACATTATTTTTAAAAGAATATCTATACTGCAGGCAGATCTTAACAAAATTTGGCTGTATCAGACCTCTCCACGAGAGGCGAGTGATTGTTCTCTTCTCACCTACACTCACATAAAATTAATTTTAGGTGAATATTTCATTGCTCGCCTACACTACATTGTTTAGTAACAATGACAGACAATAGGCGAGTACTGACACTGCTCACCTCAATGGCTAAAATTTTAATTCAGAAGAGCAAGTGATTAATTCCCTTCAAAATTATCATGGAGAGGCCTGCTGGAATCAGATGGATTTTATGGTGTTCATCTCTATTCTATTTAGAATTTTGATGAGTCAGTCATAAAAATAATGCATATATAACTTGTAATTCTATTCTGTTGTAGACCCATGTGTATCAATTGTATGTCTTCCATGTGGAAAATCAATGTGCGGGATGTAGATAGTGATGGTATGGTGTATCACAGCCACAGGATTGGTGTCCAACCTCAGTCCCCATCTGGCTGCAGATTGATACGTGTAATTAAGGTGTGTTTTACACACATTTAAGCTGTATCTGAGGAATCAATGGTGAGAATGTAGCTCAAGCATTTCCTTCAATACTATACACACAACACATTAGAGACAACAGATTACTTCTCATGTCAGACGTATTCTGTTTACTATTTTGAAACAGATGGATCCGTTTCTTGCTACATATATGGCCCACCCATTTCTAGCTAACCTCTGCTCACTGTTTACGCATGTTCGAATCAATTTGAGACTTTTAAACCTGACTACGCAGAATCTAAAATGCCACTTGAGATAACTGAAATACAGGTAAGCTGTTAAAAATTGAAATTAATTTGCCTAGGGACTGTTGCTATGTCAGCAACAACTTCCAGCACTGTCAAATTAGTTTCAAATTATTTAACGGAATGTTTATTAAATCATAAATTCATCAGAGACATACAATTTGTACACATCATGACAGATGTTTTGAAATTTGTGATGGAACTATACATTATTTTGATTTGTGACATCAGCTAACTAGTGACGTACATAATTGATTATGTCAGATGCTTGAGCGACAGACAGATTCTCCATTAGTCTAAACAGGGATAGAAACCGGGCGTCCGAGAGTCCTATACTCCCAAAGTTCACGTTTGGACTCCAGAAAAACATACCAAGGAAGTCCTATACTTCCTCTTTTTTGGCCCTGACATCTCTAAAACAATGTTGTTGACCAAATTACATGCATTTGAACCATTTAAGACTTCCATTTTCTTGCTTGGACTTCCAATAGCATTACCCATTAGAAATTAGTGGAAGCCCTGGCTAGAAATAAACTTTTTTAAACCGTGGTCCATACGGAACAATACACCAGAAAATTCACAGATCCCTGAAGTTTTCTACTGATCCATACTAACAGTAGTACTACACAGAACATAAAATTAACCAAATGGTCACATGCGCCATTTACACCATATTATT
>CM067369.1:239086542-239246542 GCA_034401795.1 Chaetoderma sp. LZ-2023a | reverse complement strand
TCGGATCGGAATACACACTCCATATTTAGAGGAATAGAATATATAGAATATTTTATTGGCATGAAATCTACGAACATATAGACATGGCCAAACATGAAATGACAGAAAATATGTACATGACAAACAGTCTATATATATATATATATATATATATATATATATATATATATATATATATATATATATATATATATATATATATATATATATATATATATATATATATATATATATATATATATATATATATATATATATATATATATATATATATATATATATATATATATATATATATATATATATATATATATATATAGACTGTTTGTTTATTTATACACCCGACTCCATGTACACCACCACACCAAAAAATAATAATCATTATTTGAGGTCTGAGCGTATTTTAGCCCATCTAATTTTTTCTAATAATCATACACAATTTTAAGAGATTTCCACAATGGCAACTTACCCGCTTCTTTAAACAGTATCTTTATGGTCAGTACACAAATACACTCTCACAACACTAGAACACGAAATATCCTGCACACAAGACATCACCAAACAAAAGCAGCACAACAAAAACCCTCATATAAAGCAATACAATTATGGAATAACACAAGATTCAAGATTCAAGATTCTTTATTTCCATATCGGTAAATAGTTCAACAATTCAATACAGACATCCACAAAAGGCAAGGCCTATGATGCGGTGGACCCTTGAGATACAAACACAGATACAAAGACGCGTACATACATTATTACTCTACAGTCATTTAAACAGAAGATCTAAAATATGATTATAAACACCTACTAGGCCTTAAAAAAAATAAAACAACAACAAAAAAAACCAACCAACAACAACAACAAAAACAACCGAAAAACCCCCAAAAAACCCCACCACCATGGCATTATCATACTTGCACCCAGTCACCCAATCAAATAATAATAATAATAATAATAATAATAATAATAATAATAATTATTATTTTAATTAGCAAGATAAGCACACCTATGTACCTGTAAATATGCTGTCTATCCGTCCCATGTCCCATGTCTCTTGTTTGTCTTTTAGGACTAAGTTAAACCTTTATGTCATATTTTATAGTATCAGTCCTATGTAGGGGTCCACCGTCTATATAGGCTCTGCCTTTGGTGGACCACCTGTTGTGTAATTACAAACTGAACATTTTATATCAAAATAAATGAATTTGAACTTGAACTTGAACTTGATCTAATTTTTGTATTTCAACCTTGAGAAATGCATGCTGAGAGCATCTAGATTTCAAATTTTCAGGCCGAGGACCCCCCACCCCAACCCCGATCGCCTGCAATGCGGGATGGGGACACCCACTCCCGGACCCACCCACAAATTCGACCCCCTCTTTAGAATTACTGACGACACCCATGTGTATATATGTGCATGGCACCCGCCACTGTATGTTATATTGATATGACTACATATCGACGAAAGTTTAACATTTGACATACACATCAACACTATGGTGTCCAAGGCCAGCCACATACTAGGAATCATAAAGAGAACATTTCGCCACATAAATCCTAGCATCGTCTTCTTCTTCTTGTATTGGAGATTCCCTCATGTGAGGCACCGACAGTAAGCTCGTCGTCAGCAGAACAGTGTTGGTCATGAATCAAAAAATCACACGCAATATTGAAGATCCTTTCCGGTATTTGTTGTATCCAACTGATTAAATTCTCAGAGGTGAACACCCTACTATTAGTCGCTAATATTCCATACTTAAAATATGTAGATAAAATCCGCAAGTCGCAAACAACACTGAGGCACTAGCGAAATCCTTCTTTTCAATACCGATAATTGAAAGTTCATATGGAAGCTGAATGTATACAGGAACATGACTTGAGTGTGCGTAAAAGTTCAGTTATATTATTTTGGCACAACAGGTAAATGAGACTCAGTTTGTTTTTGTTTTTTAATAATGGGTTGACAACGCCATCACACCTCTAAGTGCAGGATGCGCCAACGATTGACATGTAGTGTGTAGACCCATTCCCGAGATATTTCCTCGATTTCCTGAAGAATGCCATAATTCAGGCTAATCTCTTCTGGTACATTTTCATGGGATGCATCCAAGATGATGTGAGTTGTTATTTCCTCGTCTTCTAAGAGGTGCTCTAGCCCCACAGTGGAGAGACATCTGGATAACTTCTGTCTTGGTGTCTGTCTGTAAGCTTCGAGAACAGTACACCGCAGTAAAAAGTGTTTCCTGTCTTCTGTCTCAGCTTTACATAAATAACATGTTGAGGCAGCAGCATGCTTATTTCGACGAAAGAGTACAACGTGTGCTGAAGCTTATAGCTTCCTGTCAGGAGTTTTGCTTTCACAAAAGCGTTCTTGGTCTCATGCAGTGATGCTACTGCCCTGTTCCACACAAGAGCGACAGAGGTATGACTTAGAGATCCTGTTGACATATATCTAACTGAAGGTAAAGCCTGTGATTCTGCACTCATTATGGCAGTCCAAAATTTAACTACTGCACCGCTTACATTTCGTTTCCATTACTTATACTTATCATATACTACCCTTATAGGCAAAATACATGTAGATAGATGGCGACTACATTATGCTTATTGCTTAGTTAATTTGTTTCGAGGTAAAGGAAAGATAATGATTCTGTACTGGTTCTTGCGTATACAAAAAATCTGACCAAAATGAATCTAGTTTATTTTTTAAGAAATTTAGGCTTACGGCACTAACTACTTCATTTGGTAAGCTATTCCAACTATTCATAATTCGGTTTGCAAAAAAGTTCTGCCTAATTAGTTTGTTAATTCGGCACTTAGTGAGTTTAAAATTATATCCCCGAGTGATGCTTTGTTTGTCTATCTCCAAGAATGGGCAGTGAACACGATAAAGGCCATGAATTTATTTGTAAGTTTGAATCATATCCCCACGTGATCGACGGTAATAGAGAGATGGTAGATTCAGATGTTTTAACCAGTCTAAATAAGTATAATTTCTTATTGAGGGTATCATTTTAGTTGCTCTTCGCTGCACATTTTCTAGTGTTAGACTGTCTTTTTTTAACATGGGAGTCCATGGATCATTCCCGTATTCAAGTATATGTCTAACTAGCGAAGTGTACATCCTTACTAGAGTTGAAGAGTCTAAATGGGTGAGAGACCTTCTTATCCGTCCTAAAATCTTATTAGCTTTTGATACTTGGATTTGACAATGGATGCTAAATTTTAGTTGGTTGTCTACATTCAGACCTAAATCCTTTACGACAGTTGTGTCTACCAGCATTGAATTTGATTTGCCAGATAGAAGACCATTTCGTTACGCTATTTAAGTCATCTTGTAGTTCTATTGCATCAATTGATGGTTTAATTTCTTTGTAGATTTTTGTATCGTCAGCAAACATGTTAATTGTAGAGTAATTACATCAGGAAGGTAGTTTATGTAACAGATGAAAAGGAGTGGTCCTAGTACACTACATTGGGGCACACCGCTAATGACAGGAGTTTGAACTAATTTGCATCCATTCACGACAACTCGTTGGACTCTGTTAGTAAGAAAATCCACAATCCATTTTAGTAGGTTACCATGGATACCATATTTTTCTAGTTTAAGAAGAAGTCGTGTGTGTGGCACAGAGTGAAATGCCTTAGCAAAGTCTAGATATAGAGCATCGATAGAGCTGCTGTGATCGATTGCATTTGACCATATATCTAAGACTTCAGTTAGCTGTGTGACACAAGAACGCCCTTTAATAAATTCGTGTTGACTTGGTACAATTAGGGAGTTTTGTTCAAGATGGCTTACAATATAGTCTTTTATAATGAACTCAATGAGTTTACAGATTATGGAGGTAAGGCTTATAGGGCGATAGTTATTAACCAAATGTTTGTTTCCCTTTTTGAAAAGTGGAGATACATGACCTAATTTCCAGATTTGAGGTAGCTTACCCTCTCTCAATGAACTAGAGTAAAGATGTAATAATGGGCAGACAATTTCAAGTTTGAGTTCCTTTAAAACACAGGGATAGATTCCATCAGGACTTGCAGACTTGTTAGTTTTTAGATTATCAATTTTTTTTATTATCATGTCACGAGTGACCTCGATATGATGTAATGGAGCAATGAAATTTCTCTGATCAATACTCACCATTCTATTACATCTGATACAGCTAGCCCTGATAGCTTGGCCCTAGGACTATACACTTAGAAAACGTTACCAACTCCGAACCGGGTACTCGGCTACCAACTGCCGAGTACCCATTTGCCATGAAGCTCATTCTTGTTTGCATAGCAACAAGAGACACATGCTTTTTGCAGTTGGAAGTCTTGAGATTGTTATAAGTCATTTTTCTGTGTTAAATTGTGATAGCTTGTGCGCTTTCTAAAGGATATTTAGATTACGATGGATGCTGCCGATGATAACCAGGTTGTATAATTCCATGTTATTCCATAGTTAAAAGACTTAGGTCTTTGAAATTTCGTCTGTGTCGCATGTTCCAATTTCTAACCCCAAAGAATCTGGGACGTGTGTTAACAACGAGATATGCCAGATGATCGCCTTCTTTAAACCCCAACAGGCGATCGGCAGATATGAAAATAGGTGTTGGTTGACGGTGTTTAATAACACGAAAATAGGCTGACGTCGTTCTCCGTAAGATCCGAGCGGGTGACGTCACACCCGTGTTTCTCGGATGTTTATGTGAAGAAAATGTTTCATTAATTCACGCATCTAATTCTATGTGCTGCGTACTTTAATTGGTACCAGAAAACTTTGAAATTTTCAAGTTTTGCATGTTATCACGATCTGTTTGCCCTGTAGGTGGGGCTTAGAATACACCTTCCGTACCCTCTGCGTGTCGTAAGAGGCGACTAAAGGAGGTAAGGGTGAGGTAACCATGACAGAAACCTCAGGTGCTGAAGACAGAGGTTCCAGGCCGCATGGCGCACTCTAATAAACAATTGGATCCATGCACTTAACACTTATGATCATGTCGATAGTCACTTACAGAACTGGCGGTATGATCAGCGAACGAAAAGAAGAGGATCACGATCTGTTTGCAATGATCAGTGATTTCAAAATTCTTGATTTAGATGTGTGGTCTGTGGCTTTACCGTGTGCTACAGCAGTTTGTTTACATTTTGTTGTTTCTTCACATATCGTTTTGGCCTTCGTTAGGAGTATCATTTATATTTATTAGTAAATATACCCCCGAATGCTATGCGATATGATTCCTGGTTCCGTTATACATCCTTGAGGATCAGTGTATGGGTGTATTATTGCCCGCTTCATTTTTGTCGTCATAATCAATGCGATCTTTGCTGTAATGTTGCGGGGTGGGGTGCAGGAGGGTTTACAGTTAATTTATGGTCAAATATTTGAAAATTAATTGTCTGCCTTCCATCTCTGTTTCGTTCTGCTTGCTTATTGTAGGTTTGTGCTTATTTATGGGCCAATCCAGCCAGGCATCATGTGACGAGTGCCACAAATTCGTTCTGGTTCTGTTCAAGGACCATGTCTGTTTTCGCTGTACGAAATGTAACCTTGACAATAGGTGTCATGTGTGCGCAGTGTGGTCGGTCGACAGGATGCTGAAGTTCCTTGCCCAGAAGGACTTGGCAGGGTCTGACCCGGGGTCAGGCGGCTCGAAAGTAAATCATGGAGCGTCCGTTTCGGCTCTTGGGGGCACTTCACGTTTACAACCGGAGGTGGTGGAGATGGCACCGCAAGCGTTGTTTGGTCCGGCTATGCAAGGCTTCTTGCATAGCGTTCTGACCACGCTGGTGTCGTCCCTGCTGCCAAAAGTTGTAGGGCAGTCTCTCCCCCTGTTTGATTCGGACCATGTCCTTGGACAGGGTTCTGGACTGGCGACCGAGGGAGCCGTCTCATACGCCCCCTGGCAGTCCCATCGGGCTCCAGCCTGACAGGTTCTGTCTCTCTGCGGCCACCTCTTGGTGGTCCAGTAGCGGTGGCTGGTCCATCAGGCATGGGAGCCGTCCGCCAGGACGGCTCCACGGTTACCTAGTCTAGTGATGACTCTTCGGGGTCTGAAGATGAGGAGGCTGAGGAGGAGAGGTTGCTGCGACCTGTGATGCCGTGGGTGGAGAGCATGGAGGTCGATTCCGTCCTGGACGGAACCACCCTCCATCTGTCTGGCTTGGCACAAGCCAGGGCATCGGCTCCGCCCGTGGTTGAGGCCAATCTGGTACTGGGCACCGGTCCCATGATGGTTGGTTTGCTGCCAACCGACACGGTGACGGGTGTGCCGGGCCAGGCGTGGTACTCACCTATCTCGCCTGGTCCGGTTGTCAGACATGGGGTGCTGTTGGCGCCCGTGTTTGGCCACGGTTCCGCGACCGCTACGGGTCCGCATGGTTTTCCATGCGGGCCTACTCCATGGACTGGTGTGTTCCATGGGGTGGCGGCGGAACCGTACGGTACCGGGGTTCCTGGCGTATCAGTAATAGCTCCTAGCCAGGAGGCCGTTGCTGGTAGGGCCGTGAACATGTCAAAGGGTGATGTGTTCACGGGAGTGTCCTCCTCGGAGACGGACTGGTCTGGGGTTCTGGCCACCAGGGAGGTGCGGGCGATAAAACGAGCAAACCGGAACACTCCAGGCTTCTATTCAAACATATTCCTTGTCCCCAAGAGCATAGGGGGATGGAGACCCGTACTCAATCTCAGGCCATTAAATTGGTTTTTCCATACGCCTCGGTTTCAGATGGAAACGCCGAGGTCGGTAATGGCAGGATTGAGGAAGGGAATGTGGTGTGTATCGATCGATCTGAAAGATGCATATTTCCACATTCCAACGAACAGGAGTTGTCACAGGTTTCTGAGATTTGCGCTTCAGAATCAAGTATGGGAGTTTATAGTCCTCCCATTCAGCCTATCGACAGCTCCACGGGTTTTCACCAGAGTGGTCCTTGCGGTGACAGCGTTTCTCAGAAAAGAGAACGTGGCGCTTCACACCTACATAGACGATTGGCTGATCAAAGCAGACACATCAGCCAGGTTAGAGGTGGATACTGCTCTGACTCTGAAGTTGCTTTCAGGTCTAGGCTGGATAGTCAACAAGGATAAATCCGAGTTGACACCCACTCAACATTTCGTTTATTTAGGGATGCGATTCGATCTCGAGGAGGGCAGGGTTTACCCGTCAGAGCCCAGCGTGGTGTCTCTGTTAGCCATCCTCAAGGGTTTTCGATTGGAAAACCACATTCAGGCGAGGCGGTTTCTTCAGATGCTGGGCATGATGGTCTCCATGGAGGAGGTAATCCTGTACGCTGCTCTGATGCGAAGACCTATCCAGTTGTATCTGATGTCTCTGTGGAAACAGAGAACAGAAGACCTGTCAAAGCTGGTGCCAGTTTTGGAGCCAATAATGTTGCATCTTGTTTGGTGGAAAAAGCGTCAGAATCTCCTAGTAGGGGTTTCGCTGCACCTACCCCACCCCCAGCTGTCCGTGTACACAGATGCATCGCTGGAGGGATGGTGGGGGGCCTGCCTGGGAGTACACCAGGTCTTGGGCACATGGACTCTCCAGGAGAGCCAGCTGCATATCAATCTGTTGGAAATGATGGCTGTGGAACTGACATTGGAAAAGTTTCTTCCAAAAGTCAGGGGCAAGGCGATATTGATACGGTCGGACAACTCGACAGTAGTATCATACATAAATCGCCAAGGCGGGACCAAGTCACCCACACTGTGTATCAAAGTGTGGCACTTGATTCAATGGTGCAGGAATTACTCGGTTGTTTTGAAAGCAGCTCACATACCTGGGCGATTGAACATTCTGGCAGATGCTTTGTCTCGCAGACAGAGAATTCTGCCAACAGAATGGTCTCTCAACCCTCCAGTTCTACACAGGATCTTCGAGCATTGGGGCAAACCTAACGTGGACTTGTTCGCCACAAGGGCAAATGCTCAAATCATGACTTATGTCTCGCCGATTCCAGATCCAAATGCTGTCGATACAGACGCTCTGGCGATAAGCTGGAGAGGGATGCACGCTTACGTGTACCCACCCACCATTCTTCTACCGAAGATATTGGTGAAGATCAGGTAGGAACCGTGCCTGGTCCTGTTAATAGTGCCATTTTGGCCCAGCAGGGCGTGGTTCATGGAGCTTCTAGATCTGCTGGTGGAAAATCCAGTGCAGTTACCCGAGATTCCGAACATAATCTCCCAGGCCAAGAGACTCTTCCTACACGAGCGTCCCGAAATGTTCAAATTGACTGCGTGGATGTTATCAAACAACATTCCACGTCGGAAGGCTTTTCTCGACAAGCTGCCGATTTCATCGCAGCTGCGAGAAGGAGGTCAACCTTCAAGTCATATAACTACAAGGTTAACAGATTTGTGGACTGGTGTGAAGAAAAGGGTATTGGTACCTTTCAATACACTATTCAGCAAATAGCAGACTTTCTCTGTGAGCTGTTCTTTTCAGGACTAGCTCCTGTCACAATTACTGGATACAAGTCAGCTTTGGCATCAGTTATCCCTTGTCTAGCCAACAGGGATAGTCCAGAGGTAGCCCAGTTAAATGTGATGGTGAAGGGAATGAGCAATCTCCGACCGAGTCAACCGGTAGTCTTCTTCTTCTTCTTTTCGTTCGCTGATCATACCGCCAGTCCTGTAAGTGACTATCGACATGATCATAAATGTTAAGTGCGTGGATCCATGGTTTATTAGAGTGCGCCGTGCAGCCTAGAACCTCTGTCTTCAGGACTCGAGGTTTCTGTCAGGGTTACCTCACCCTTACCTCCTTTAGTCGCCTCTTACGACACGCAGAAGATACAGAAGGTGTATTCTAAGCCCCACCTACAGGGCAAACAACCGGTAGTCATTCCAGCCTGGAGTCTATCTTTAGTGCTTAATGTACTGGCCAAGCACCCTTTCGAACCGTTGCATTCGGCTAGTCTAAAGCATTTGACTCTATAGGCGGTCTTTCTATTGGCAGCTTCCTCAGCTAGAAGGCGCAGTGAAATCCATGCACTTTCAGCAGAGAGGGACCGATTTATTGTCTCCGGAGAGGGTCTGCGTCTACTGCCAAGAACAGAGTTTATGTCAAAGAATCAATCTTTGAAATATCGCGGCAAACCGATCATTATACCAAAACGAACTAGGTTTGATCTTTATACCAGTGTCTGGTGCCCAGGCCGTGCTTTGACTAAGTACAAGAAACGGACAGACTCATTGCGGTCAAATGATAGACATCTGTGGATCTGCCATAAGAAGCCATATGGCGCCGCATCCATGGATTCCATCTTTCGTTGGGTAATCGAATGCATTCAGCCTACCCATGAGATTGCGACTAGGCACCAGGTGCAATGTGCAAGGGCACACAATGTTAGAGGAATAGCCGCCTCGACCGCCCTTTACAGTGGTGTTCCGTTAGAGGACATCATGTCTGTTGCACAATGGCACTGTGAGTCCTCTTTCACGGATTACTATATGTGTCAGACTCCGCCAATCCACTTGCTTTAGCTGTTTTGAAATGATAGTTATACGACCATACTGCTCTTCTCCCTTTTTTGGCATTTGTAAGAAAGAATTAAGAAGCAGACATGGTCGAGCGAGAGGATGTCAGCCAGATTGTGTCACTGATGGCCGAAAATTGAATGGTTGGAGGCGCTACGTCTGGAATCCAAATATCATGAGGTAATTCAAGATTGAGAGTTTTTTGTATTATGTTTATATATCATATTCATTCATCTTATATATTCATGCTCATTCCCATGCTAATATATGCAAAGAGCAGTTAACCCTCTTGGCATATTTGTGTTTCAGGCGAGATGCATGTTCGTGATTTCTCTCCCTTTTCCTAGGAGAAAAAAGGGGAGGGGGGGTGGGCAGTGATGCGAATGTGATTCGGTTCCGTTAACTTGATGGTCCTTTTAGGTCTCCATTAATCAAGTTTAAGTCTAGCTCTTTCTCCAAGGGGCAAACGTAGCAATTGATGGCTTGCCCCTTCCCACCAGGTTACTGACCAAATCTGGTGTATATCAGAAGTAATAGAATGGTGAGTATTGATCGAAGGAGAATGAAGGAAATTTCAATTTCCCTTTCTCCGAGATCTAACAATACTCACCATTCTATTACGGACCCAGCCTCCCAGCCCCACGGGGGCAAGCCATGGTTTTCTCTTATTTGGTGGCTATGCAAACAATATGAGCTTCATGGCAAACGGGTACTCGGTAGTTGGGAGCCGAGTACCCGGTTCCAGGAGTCGGTAAAGCTTTCTAAGTCTATAGTCCTAGGGCCCAGCTATCAGGGCTAGCTGTATCAGAAGTAATAGAATGGTGAGTATTGTAGGTCTCGGAGAAAGGGAAATTGAAATTTCCTTCAGTCTACTGTTGAAACTAGGCAACTGACTGATATCTTCATCTGTAAAGACAGATGCAAAATATCTGTTTAATGCATCTGCCTTTTCCCCGTCAGTTATGGTTAGTGTGCCATCGGACTTCAAGAGGTCACAAATTGTGCTTCGAGTTTTTATTTTGCTTTGTGGATATTTGAAAAATGCTTTAGGATTTGACTTTGCCTCATTTGCTAGTTTACGTTCAAAATCTCTTTCAGCTATTCGACATTCGTTTTTGGCCTGGTTTCTCACTTTAGCATAATTTTCGTAGTCACTGCTACTATGAGAATTTCTCCATTTTTTAAATGCCTGTTTCTTGGTTCCATTGACTCTTGGTTGGTGTTGTTTGTAAAACTGAGAATGCACTAGGTAACTGATACTTTTCTAGGATTTTCTCCAGATGCATAAACCAGCTTTCTGAGTCAATGTCCTTCATTGCAAGCTGCCGTAATGCAATATGATATTCAACACAGTCGGGATCTGCGATCAGAGAGCATATGCGTATCGACTTCAGCTTCTATCGGAAGGGCACAAAGCAGTCCACGTATGGCAATATTCGCTGTGCGAGCTGGAAGACTGTGGAGTTGGCGCAACTTGGATAATTGAAACTGTTCATTGCTCCAGCGGGCACGCTTCTATTTATTGCTGGCTAGAATTGCCTATAGATGTGGACATTTCGCGCAGGGGATTGTGGGGCTGTGGCTCGTGAGATCTCCATCGATACGAGATCTAATAATTTTAATAGACAGCCAACGGAACGTATATGTCCACTTTAGCACTCTATCAAACTCACCACAAATGGCTTCTTGCCTTGATCGTGAGAAATGTCCATTTGCATTAGCTACTAACCGGAGAACTTGTTTTGAAAGTTTACCACTGGAATGACTGGTTGGATAACCGATCCTATAATTCCAGTAGTAAATTGCAAAAGAAAAACCACAATGGTCTCTTGGACGGCAATTAGACATAGGACATTTTCTATGATAATGGATTTTTCTGTATATGACGTCAAAATTATTTAGGTCAGATGTAGCGGGACGTCATAATCAAAATGTGTAATGAATGACGTATCTAGCTCCACCAGGAACATTGAATAGCCAGTCAAGTATGCTAATTGCACGTCTTTACTATTTAATCAACATGTTGTTGAATATTTGGAAACTAATTTAACTAGACGCTGTTCGAATTGTATGTCTTTGCTATTTATTCAACAGTCATTTTTTATGATAATGGCTGGGTTCGATCTGTAACTGAAGGATATGACGTCATAATCAATTACTTCATATACAGGCTGACGTCACAATCCAAAATGTGTGAATGAATGGCGTATCGAGCTCAGTCAAGAACATTGAATAGTCCCAAGTGTACGAATTGTATGTCTTTACTGTTTAATCAACATCGTGTTGAATATTTTGAAACTAATTTGACCTGGCGTTGCTGCGGCCAGAGGCAGCAAACCTTTAAAAGCACCCAGTCAAATTAGTTTCAAAATAGTCATCAGCTTACCTGTAGTGTTACCTTGAAATTGGAAGTCTGGGAATTCAATATTCAGCGTATGTATATATAATATATATATATATATATATATATATATATATATATATATATATATATATATATATATATATATATATATATATATATATATATATATATATATATATATATATATATATATATATATACCGATTCCAACACGCAAAAAGGGGTGGAGCTTAGCTAGAAATAGGCGTGGCATACCTAGAAATGGATCCCTCTATTGAAATTGGCATGAGCAAATTGAGCATTACAGGGCTAATACCACTTGTTAATGCTTGATCGACACAATATGGACCACTTGTGTTAAGAGAGCACCCGTATTTATAGGTCACATTTTAACAAGGCCAATCATAGATTGTAGACCCTTGCCATCCCTCTCTCTTCAGTAGTTCCCTTGTCTTATTTCCTCCCTGTCCATATTCCCACTAACCTAACACATGCCCGCTAAATTCCCTTGCTCATCCTGTAGGAAACCTGTTAAGAATAATCAGAGAGCACTATTATGTGACTTATGTAGCACATGGATTCATCTAAGTTGCTCCAAATTAACAACATCTGACTATCGCAACCTCGAAGCTGACGACACCTGCTGGTGGTGTACCAACTGCAACAAGTCACTTTTCCTATACAATCATTACAATGACAATACAGACTTCACACTGGCTGTTCTAAATCCATACTATAACCCTACTACCACTGAGGCTACTGACGACAAAAAACCCACTCTAAACCCATTCGAATTAATCCTATCCCAATTTAACCATGCTGATACTAGAAATGATCTAAATATATCTGCACCAACTTGTGAATACATCCTCCCAAAAAAATTCCATGACAATCTACTAGGAAACAAAGAACACATAGCCTTCTCACTTCTATTTATCAACATGCAATCTCTCATGGGGAACATCGACAAGTTACACCGTCTCCTAGATATGAGTGCACATGAATTTGTAATCATTGGAATTACAGAGACATTTATACATGCAAATTCACCTACTAACCGTATCAATATAAAGAACTACACATTTGTTGAAAAGCACAAAACCATGGGCAGGGGAGGTGGTGTAGGCATGTATGTTAAAGAAAATGTCCAATTCATTGAGCGAGATGACCTTTCTAATATTGAAGAACATATTCAAACAATGTTTATCGAAATTCAAACACTGAAAGAAAAAAACAAAATTGTAGGTACGATTTATAAATCACCTAAAGGCGATAAGGAACGTCTTATTGAACTATTAGGAAAAACTTTGGCAACTATTCAAAAGGAAAACAAAACTGTCTACCTCATGGGTGACTACAATATTGACCTGATGAGACAAACTTGCTTTCATACACACAACTTTATAAACTTACTAAATGCTCATTCATTCTACCCAACCATTACAAAACCGACTAGAATAGGTGATGTTTCGGCCACAATTATTGATAATATATTCAGCAATAACATTAACTTCTGTAATAAATCGGAGGTAGGAATTCTCGTTACTGACACGTCAGACCACCTACCAATTTTTCTTCTCGAAAGACAGCTGACCTGCACAAAGCCATTCAAATATGAAAAAATTAAATGCAGAGAAATAAATCAGGTCAATATTGAACAATTTAAAAAATACATGTCTGAGGTGGATTGACATGCAGTAACAGACATACAGTGCTGCGAAAGTGCCTACACCAAGTTCCATGAAATTTGCATGCACATCTTCGAAAACAGCTTTCCCATGAAAGAAAAGAAGAAATTTAAACACAACCCGACTAAACCATGGATAACAACTGGACTGATAGCTGCCTGTCATAAAAAACATAATCTTTATTTGAAGTTTATCAAATGTCAAACAAAGCATAATGAACAGAAATTCAAGAAATACAGAAACAAGTTGGACCAAATAATCAAAACAGCAAAAAAACCTTACTACCATAACAAATTTGAACTATGCAAGAATGACATAAATGAAACATGGAAAATAATTAAATCACTTTTGAATAAAATTAACCGCAAAGCGCAACAAACACAATTTCTTTATAATAACAAGATAATGACTGATGATTTAGAAATTGCAACAGGATTCAATGACTATTTTGTTAATATAGGTCCAACACTTTCAGATAAAATCAATTCAACATCCTATAATAAATATAGTGATTATCTCACAGGCGACTATCAATCCTCTTTTTTCGCTAACCCGGTCACAAATGAAGAAATTTTTATCATTCTTAACAAACTAAATCCTGCAAAAAGTACTGGCTTGGATGGTTTCAAGTGGAGTATTTTCAAACACTGCACGTTAGCGCTACTAATACCCCTTAACCACATCTGTAACTTATCCTTCACTCAAGGCATATTTCCATCAAAATTAAAAGCAGCACGAGTAACACCTATATACAAAGCAAAGGATTCATCTAATTTCACAGACTATAGGCCTGTCTCAATACTTCCACTTTTCTCCAAATTAATGGAATGACTTATGTATAATCGGCTTATCAGCTACTTAGATAAAAAGTAAATCCTCTATACATCACAATACGGATTCTGTGAAAAACATTCAACAATGCTAGCACTAATTGAAATGACAGAAAAAAATAATAAAATCAATTGAAAAGAAAAAGCACATAATAGGCATTTTTTTGGATCTTTCAAAAGCTTTCAACACTATCAATCATAAAATCCTACTAGAAAAACTTGCCTATTATGGAATCCGAGGAAGTGCACTCATCTGGTTTGAAAGTTATCTAAGTGACAGAACGCAATGTGTGCAATTCAATGCAACTTGCTCTGAAAATAGGAGACTAACTTGCGGTGACCCTCAGGGGTCCATCCTTGGCCCTCTGCTGTTCCTCTTGTATATGAACGATCTGCCTAACATATGCAAACATATGTCACTAATACTATTTGCTGATGACACCAATGCCTTTTGCTCTGATGAAGACATAGCTACATTATATAAAAATGTAAATAAGGAAATGGAAGAAATTACTAACTGGTTTTCACTAAATAAATTATCACTAAATGTGGATAAAACAAACTATATGTTATTTTCAAAATCTAGAGAATTAATAAATAAAGAGGTTCCAAAATTGTACATTAGCAATAAGGAAATTGAAGAGGCCCCTTATGCAAAGTTCCTAGGAGTATATTTAGATAAAAGCTTGAACTGGGCCAAACAAAACGAAACAGTTACTGCAAAAGTAGCAAGAGGAATAGGTGTCATCCAAAGACTAAAACCATATATGACACAGGCCACAGTTAAAACACTGTACAGCACCTTGATCCCCCCGCACCTCACTTACTGCAACGCTGTTTGGACTAACACCTACAAAAACAGAATATCCAAAATTCAAAGTCTTAAAAAAAAAAGCATCAAACTATTTTCTAGGCCAGCAGAGGGCCAAAACATGTTCAAAGCAGAAAAATTGCTTAAGCTCACCGACATAGGAAAGTCTCAAATGCTAACTATTGTCAAAAACTTCCACCATGACACTTTACCCAAATCTATAGCCCCCCTTCTTTATAAATAATATTAACATCCACCAACATAACACTAGAAGCAGACATAAACTACATGAGCAATACACATGGACAGACATAGGAAAACACCGAATATCATTTGCAGCCACTAAACTATGGAACAACATAAAACAGGAAACACGTGAGAAAATTCTATCAACAAAATTCTGCAAGAAAACAATAAAAAAACCACTTGATTAACACATACTAGTATTATCGAACTCATGCAGTACAGCTCAAAAATGGCCCGACTCGTCTATAAAACAAGGTAAAGAATGCTACTACTACTACTACTACTACTACTACTACTACTACTACTACTACTACTACTACTACTACTACTACTACTACTACTACTACTACTACTACTACTAGAATTATGACTAGATGACTCCACTTGCTATTATATCCAATAATAATTTCAATTACCATAGTAACAAACTACAGGACGAGCAGGAGAATGAGCACCCATCCCCTCCATCCCCCTTCCCTTGTCCAAGGATCCTCCCCATTAGCCAGCATCCTGTAAACAGTATATCATCATTATAAGTAAAAGTACCCTCCCCCAAAAATATATAAATGTTTATTGTTGTATCTATAATCATAGACATCCATGTATATTATTGAACTTGACTATGTTCTGTGCTTGTCTGTTACGTAACTGTCTTGTCCTTATTTACTACCCATATGTATCGCTAAATAATGATAATAATAATAATAATAATAATAATAATAATAATAATAATAATAATAATAAAAATAACCCAAGTGACTAACTCTTACACACACCCTGTTACAGTATTATATGTTGGTTCGCGGACTGAGAGAGGCCCACTCCAGGAGTTTTTCTTTCCACTGTAATGACTGACAAGATAATTGAACCGGTGGTGAACTCTGGGGGGTGGGGTGGGGGTGGGTGGGTTGGGAGGGTACTGGGTGTGTGGGAAGGGGTGGTCTCCTCTTGACCCGCGAATTGACATATTTTCTCTTTGAAATTTAAACTGTTTATGTGGATCAAGGGCCAAAGGGTTAATAAGGAAGTAGTAAATGTAATGTCTGAATTTATAATTGTTTGTGTAAGTACTGTCTTGTCTAATTTATATATACCTGTATATATGTGTGTAAGGTGTCCGCCATAACAATAGGCACTGCCATGGGCGGACAACCTGGTATGATTTGTGAATTCGTTTACCTTGGAATTATTGAATAAATAATCTTGAATCTTGAATCTTGAATCAATATGTGTACTTATTTTACTTTATAAATCCTTGGCGGAGGTACGCTTTAAGGGTAATTCCGAGAGGCATTTACATACCACGGAGAAGAAGAAATTTTCTAGGTAACACATAACCCCATATTTTTCACGAAAATAATTGCTAGTATGTACAAAAAATAATAGGAGGACAACTAATATGAATCATATAGGTAGTTTGAGTTTGAGTTCAAGATGATGCGCTAAAAATTAATATAATACTATGTTACTAGTTTTCGTACTTTAAGATTCTAGATTAACTCTTCAATGAATATCTTCAAGGACAAACTGGACAGACTTTGGGCTATATCTTGATTCTAACCTCTCCCATAAGGGCATTATCTTCAATCTCTTCCCCCTACCAGGCTTTTTCCGTATGGCGTTAACAATAGAATCTAAGAATGGGGAGAGATTGACGATATAGCCAGGATTGTCCTATGTGTCCAGATCCTCGCCTTCATAATTCTCTAACATAACTGATGCGATGTGTCTCGAAACGTAGATACTGAGTTCCGCATCAAAATTGTATCGTCCAGTAAGGTGTTTTCGAGGGTCATGTTATTTTGAGGTTACATACCTTTGGCGTTCTCACGTGCACGCGATGTCAACAAATCAATGATGTGTCATTAAATGGATACACTATTTTTACACCACAAGTGTAAATTTTAAAAAGATGCGCGTAGTACAAGTGATTATTTTATGCATATGAAAAACATGTATTTTCACTAATACTTTTACCCAAGATAAAAATAACAATAACTCGTAGGGAAACGATACAAATCAATTCAGTTTTTGCGTCCGATGACATCTGCCAGTTACTGTCCTGAGTAGCATTACAGACCTGTTGTCATAGCAATAATTTATTTCTCCCAAAGCGTGGAACTGGCACGGGGTGCTTATGTAGTTTTCAGATCTAGATTGATTTTTCTCTACTCGCAATGGCAATTCAAACAGGCCCTAGTTACTACATACGATGTAAAGTTCAATAATTTTTTCTATTTTCCGGTTGGCAAAACACTTATGTTCATTTTCCAATTTCCAAACAAAAACTGAAAGGTTTTAACTTTTTTTAATGATTTGGCTGAAATTTGCTGCTACTCAGTTATCACGAAAAGTGGAATATAACCTGATTTGGATTTACAACTATAAATTAAATTCTGTGTTTGTATCAGACCTGTTTATGGCATTATTGTCGGTGCCATACTCTCCTTTGCTCAAATCATAAAAATGACATCAATTCAGCTCCTCACTAGAGTTGAAATTACGCGATTACATCACGCTCGAAAACACATGATGCAATACTTAGATTGCATCTGTAGACCAGGTAGTGGATATTTAAAAGCAGTAAGCTTACTTTAGGGTTTATTTTTATTTTTATACATTTTTTATTTCAGTGAATGTTTGCTAGTTACGAAATTGGCAAAATTTGTTGATAAAATTCCTACTCTTATATTAAATCGGCAAAAATTTGCTTACACTCTCGAAAACCCATTATCCGATGATACACTATCTCTTGCTGCTTCCAATGTCTGATTGTCTGTCCAGCCACGCTTCGAATGCCTTTACCGTTGGAGCACTCACTACTGATTCAGGTAGACTGTTCCATGGCTCTGCAATCCATATACAGAAGCTGTTCTGTGACTTCTGTCTCAGGCTAGACCTTGCTCTTATCTGGAAGATCTTCAAGTGACGCCCCCAGTTGTTGACTCCCTGAGAGGGATCTCTCGACCGACATCTCTGTAATACACCCCCTGCAGCATCTTATAGCCCTCAATCATGTCGCCTCTCAGTCAACGGTAAGTTAATGTTGGTAGCCTCAGTTTTGCCAGATGCTCTTCATATCTAAGGTCCCTTAACTCTGATATCAGCTTTGTGGCTCTTCTTTGGACATTCTCCTCTGTAATTATGTATTTCTTACGCAGTGGATGCCACACTGCATTAGCATACCCAAGGTGAGGTCTGACCAGTTCCTTGTACAGCCATAGGACGTTTTCCATGTCTAGGTGCATGAATGTCCTCCAAATCAACCCCATCATTTTTGATGACCTTCTCACTTATGTGATCCTCGAATGAGAGCCATCCACTGTGACACCTAGATCTTTCTTTTTGTTGGTTTTAATCAGTCTGCTTGGGCCCTTCTTCACTGTCACGTCTCATAAAATAATATCTCATCTCATCTCCCTGACTTCTACCAACTGGCATTGCTTTACATTTCTCGGGGTCACAATTGGGCAGTCCATGAAAGGCAGAGTCTATGAATCGATGGACCCCCTACACACAAAACAAAACATTCCAATACATTCCAATATATAGGGTGATAGTTAATTATACAAACATCCGTAAGTAAACACAGGACGGCACATCATCTATTTTTTGTACCATATTTTCATGATTGTTCTACACGTAGCGTATTCTACATATAAAGGATCTTCACAATATTTTATATTTAGATTCCAACTAGGATTTTTGTTGTAGATACAGGGTTCTTTAATATGAGACATCTTGAACTTTAAATTAATATGAAATTAGGATTCTTCAAAAAGCTTGATTCTGCTTATTATTCCTGGCGCGCATTGTGGTGTCAGTTTGAATCTGGATGCCAAAACACGGTTTGGGTCTTCCTTTTATACTTTTCCAGATGCGGCTACATGTAGGGGTGTGACCGGAATTGATTTTGTAATGGGATTAGACAATTTGTAACCAGATTACAGTAATTCTGTAGCTGTGGCAGTCATTTGTAGCTGGAATCTGTGGTTCTGTAGCCAGATTTGGGCCGGGTGGAGCTGGTGGCGCCGGCTGGGGTAGCCGGGTGGAAGTGGAAACTAAGTTTGTGTAGCCGGTTTGCTATTAGTGGTAGCAGGCAAAGTTCTTGCTGTGCTATGTGTAGCCGGAGGTGGGTAGTCGGGCTGGGATTTATGGTGATTAGTTAGTGTACTATTCCTGGCGGCTACTCAATGTGTAGCCGGATTGTCTATGGAGGCAATAGAAAGTGAGTAAGGTAGTGTTCTTGTCGCTTTTGTGAGGACAAATGGTCATGGTGAGGTGGGAAAGTGTAGAGGGATGTGATATGGCATTCAATCCCAAGTTTGGTATTTATTCCAGTAAGATCCAGACTCTTAGCGTTTCGTGCCAAGTTTGGCTATACTCATCAGAGAAAATATTTTTAAATCATAGTTGTTTGTATTTTTGATCTAGTTTAGATCAGAAGTGTACATTTTAAAGGTGGTGGGAATAAATTCTATTCTTACCTTGTATTTAGTCCAAATCATTCAATTCGCTCCTGGGAGATTGGCTTCACTAAGTTCGTCATCTTCCTCATCCAGGGAGAGGGGTGGATGAATGGATTCTCTAGGTAATCTTCTAGTAGGTCCTGCTGGTATTCCTTTTCGGGTGTAGGACCGGAAAGTCCGCTATCAGGGCTGTTGGCCCCTGAGAAAACTTGTGGTGGGGTGGCTTCTGTGCAGCTAGATAGAGGTGAAGGAAACTTGGGTGGGTTTTTTAATTCACCAATGACTATTGGCTAGATGTCGTTGTTTCGTGAGTTCTCTGGAATGATGTATAGTAGGATAGCGGGGTGGTGTTCTGGCAAGTTCTTCTTGGACATTGGCTTCTGTAATCACTCTATCTGCATTGTTAAAAGTGCTGATTGCTGCTGCCACACTTGGAAAAATGCTGTGTAGTGTTCCAAAGTGTCTTCTGAGATCTTCAGTGTGACTAAAGTGGTGGTTACAGGTCTCACAGAGCCAGAAGCCATTCTTTACATGAATTATTCTGATATGTCATCGGCGTGACGTTCTATATACGAAGGATGATTGGCACAGTGAACAGACGAATCTGTCCATTTAGCTTTAAAATGACTAATTTGAGTAAAGTGTGCTGGTCGTTGGTGTAGTGCAACATCATACATGTACTGCTTGTGACTTAATACAAGTGTGACATCATCTGATGGCATCATAAGCGTCACCAAGGGTGGGGAGTCTTGGTAACCGAGTAATCAATTAATAGTTTTACTAAAGGTAGAATATGATTACCAATCAGCGTGATTGATGCCTATAGGATCCATACAATGTAGTTGATGGATCCAGAATTTTTCACGGTCCTTGAGGAAAGTGGTTGCTTCCGTGCTATCAGGATCGTGACATAATACTTCAATAATTCTCAATTTGTTATCTGTGGTCCCATGGTTGGGAAAATTAAAATGTTAGTCGACAGGTGTGTCTTTTGTTTTTTATATCCCTTAGGTGCTCCTTGATGCGTACCGTGATTTCTCGACTAAGGGCCACCCTCGAATATAGGACGCTGTCCCAAACTTGACCAAAATCCGCCAAAAAAACTCTTGTATTCAAGTATAAGACGCTGTTAAATTTAGAAAAAACATACCTTTAAAAAATCGAAAATTGGTATAAAAAATAACCATCACTCAGCACTATGTTTAATGTATGACTAAAGATTATCATGGTGGAAGAGAAATTATTAAATAGAGCCGCCTAAATATCGTGTATCTTCAATAAAGATCGTTCATTACATTAAAATCAATCTAATTTTGGCATAAAATGTCTCCTTGAAAACATAGAAATCGCGTGATAGAAAGAGATTGTAATGGCTCTTTTGCGTTTGGAGGCGCTGTGTGATCTTATGCGCTAACAGGAGTTGGTTATCTGGCTCTTTTGTGATTGGAGGCGCTGTGTAATCTTATGCGTTAACGGGAGTTGGCTAAAACAGGTATGGGAATATTCAGATGGTCACTAGTTGTAATGACTCTTTTGCGTTTGGAGGCGCTGTGTGATCTTATGCGCTAACAGGAGTTGGTTATCTGGCTCTTTTGTGATTGGAGGCGCTGTGTAATCTTATGCGCTAACGGGAGTTGGTTATCAAACGGGTACAGGAACATTCAGTTCCTATCGCTCAATGATGATATATAGAAATTTCGGAGTCCAGAATATTTAGATCCGAGTACTCACTCTAATTAGAATAAAGATCTTTTGCGATTGGAGGCGAATCACATGATTTATACATGTATCTTTTTTGTTTTTGGAGTATACATTAAACATAGTTGTCAGCCGGCGCGAATTGTCTAGGGTAACATTTAGTTCAATTTTCGTGGTATAATCTGTGACTTTTTAAGAAAAATTTCGACCCAAAAATGTGCTGAAGGAATGTTCTCGATTATAGGATGCACCCCCTTTTTAGTACATGTATTTTGACCAAAAAACTGCGTCCTTTAGTCGAATTTTAACGGTAATTGAAATTCTCGTTTTGTTTCACCAACATATTGTTTAGTATATTTTTTGCAGGTTATTAAATAAATGACGTTTGTAGTTTGACAGAATGTTTTTGTTTTGATGTAATATTTAAGCTCAGTCTGTGAGCTTTTGTGGCTATGTGTTCTGTCCATGTTGGGACAGAATGAGCAGTTGTTTTAGGTGCATGGATGTATAAGGTTAGATATACATATGCCTTGTTGCCCATATTTTTTTTGGGAGGGGGGGGGTCTTTAAATTTGGCAGTGACTAGTGTGTCTTTGAAAGACAGATTGCGTCTCTGTGGCTGAATAGTGGTGCTTCTGTAAACATGGCCCAACATTTTAGGCTGGTCTGTAGAAGCGGCCAGTGTTGTTTGATGATTTTCTGGGCAAGTTTGATGTGCTGGTGAAAGTGTGTGATACAAGGTATCCTGGTATTTTTTGGTTTCTGTGGTTTTGGTAGAAGGAGGTCTGAGCGATTCTGTTCCATTGCTCTGTTCAAGCTTGAAATTAAGTCATCTTTTGTGTATCATCTGGTGGCATAGTGGTGTACCACTTCGTGTTCGTTTTTAACGAAATCGGATTCTCTGCTACAGATTCTCCTTAGTGCCAAGAATTGTCCATACTGGCTTGCTTTTTTTAGGATTCTGGGTGTGTTGAAGAAAAATGTAGATACCCGTGTGTATCTGTAGGTTTTGTGTATAAATCAAAACTGAGGTGTCTGTCAGGGAGTATGAACACCTTGGTGTCGAAAAAGGAGTCTCTTGATTGTTCTGCTGTAAATTTGATTGTCGGGTGAGCTTTATTCATGTGTTATGAATTTTTAGCTCACCTGGCCTGAAAGGCCAAGTGAGCTTATGCCGTGGCGACTGTCCGTCGTGCATACGTCAACTTTTTTTTTAAATGACTTCTCAAAAACCGTTAGGCCGATTTCAATTATATTTGGCAGGAGGCATCCTTAGGGCATAGGGATCCAACTTTGTTCAAATGAACCCGATCAGCCAATTTGCCCGGTGGCCATTTTGGATTTCGGCCAATTTTAGGAAATGTCATTAAAAATCTTCTCCGAAACTGCTTGGGGAATCTTCATCTAGGCCAAGAGGTATGCCACATTTGTTCAAGAGGATTTGATTGGCTAAATGGTTCGGCGACCATTTTGGATGACCTAGTTTTCCCGAAAGCGACTTCCTCCAGAACTGCTGAAGTGATCAGGCTGAAATTTGGGCATTATGATTAAGGCATGAGGACTAAGGCCATTAAATTTTGTTCAAGGGAAGTTGATCCGTCAAAGAAACATCGGCGCCATGAGCCAATCAAAATAGCATGTTTGGCAGCCATATTACACTTGTTCCAGTGGCCATCTTAGATTTTCCCAAAATTTTGGGAAATCAGTTAAAAGGCTACTCTTAATTAACCACTTCACCAATTTCAAGCAAACTCAGCATGAAGGCCCCTACAGTGGTATGCTTCAAAACTTGTATACATAATTTTGATTGGTTAATTTTTCTGCTGGCCATCTTGGATTTTCCGAAAATTTAAGGAAATCGGTTAAAAGGCTACTCCAGGGTTCGTACGGGTCATGGAAATCCTGGAAAGTCATGGAATTTGAAAATCTAAATTCCAGGCCTGGAAAAGTCATGGAAATTTGTCATTTTGATAAAAGTCATGGAAAAGTCATGGAAAATGATAATCTCCCTAAATAAAAGTAAAATCTGATGGCATACAAATGTAAAAGGAGGAAATAAAGCTCGGAAATACACATTTCATTTCTTAATCGCTGCGATCACATGATTTCATTCATTATCAAAATTATATGTCCGACCAACATAAAATGACCCAAAACTACGTAAGAATTAAATAGGTTAGATCTTATGTTGGAAGGCCAAATTAAACTCTTTTGTGATTGAAGGAATTCCACTGAACTATATCTGGACTGGAAGGAGGCCTCCCAAATAAAAACAGGTTTGTAATGCCGCGAATGCCAATATCCCAAAATTAATAATAAATAGATGTTTTTAAAACAATTTGAGCAATAAATTCACTATTTCCTACTCAGCGTATGTATTCAGCAGTATATTTATTGGCAAGATTTTTGTTCGTTTGGGCGATTTCATCCCGGCCGAATTGGTTACATTATGATAATGTAGGTCAAGTTCGACTCGCTAACCATAGTCAGTTTCATGGTTTACTGATCATGCGCAGTTGTTATGCCCAGTCGAACTTGATTTTAGTCGACTATAGTTCGCTGGTACCCGGTTCCGTATTCAATTACTATTGCAGAAAATTTGGAGCCGGTTACCAGTCTCCATTAACCCTTACTGTCGTCTGTTTTAATGAGCTACGAAAATTGGTTATTTTTCGTCCGCTAAGACGTCAAAAAGCGCCCATATGGCATAAAGTGGGAAGGAATATGGGCTTGGGAATATCGACATACAATGGGAAAGCATAATTTCATCAAACCTAAGTTTTTTAATGAAATATTTACACTTTTATATGCATTTATTCGTGGCAAGCGATCGGTGTTTGCCATTTTGAACCGTACACAAATATCGGACTAACCATCTGAACCGAGGTCATGTGCTCGGTTGACTATAGTTGACTAGCTAGTTAACTATTTGAAGTTCGGCTGGTACTCTAGTTAGCTATAGCTAACTATGGTTAGGAGTCGAACTTGACCCTAGATGGCGATGATATCTCGCTTTCACTAGCATATGGGGGTTCCCCTGAATATTGAATGTATTTCTCGCTCAAAGATGGTTTTATGCATTCTATTACGGTTAAAGTATTAAATAAACTTGTTAATATTAATAAAAAAAATAACCAGATATTTAGCCAATAGGCGATTATTATTATTTTGAATCTAGCGTTAAAGTTACCAATTTTCGTTCATCGGAAAAATATGATTTGCAATATTTCTGAACTATGACTGTTATATACCTGTATACGGCTCTTTTGGCTCATATTTTGTCAAATTTTCCCCTACGTTTTATCTATTAGTGTGCAATATATTCGTGAAAGTAAAGATTTCAAGGAATGGATTTCAAGCTTTTCTTGAACACCATGGCCAAAGAGAAGTCTAGCCGTTAAGCCTTAAATTTGTTTAAAAAAATTTCAAAATTTCAAACAAACTCAATTTATAGACCAAGTGAAGACTATTTTAGGAAAATGTTCAACAATAGTCTTCTATTGGTCTGCAAATGAACATTTCTCAAGACCACTACAGAAGCCGTCTTTGGCTGATATGAGTGTTAAAGGATTAATTGGGAAATTTTTGAGTCAAAATCTTAGATTTTGTTCAAAATTTACTAGAAATGGTCATACGGCTTCTTACCATTTTGACCGATTTCAACCAAGTTAGGCTGAAAGGATGCTACATGTATGATCATAGGCTCTAGAACTTCCATTCAGAATTTTTATTCATCAATTTTTTATGTGAAAACCTCAGATTTTATTAAAAATGTGCCGGAAATTCTCACATGTTGACCCTTTGCCCTAGATAAAGTGAATTCCATATGATTCACTATGTGCTGTTGAACATTTTGAAACAAATTTGACTGTCTGACCTAGCTATTGATTCTTGGAGGTCATGGAATTTTTAAATTTTAGTCATGGAAAAGTCATGGAATTTCAAATACTGAAAGGTGTACAAACCCTGCTACTCATTAACTGCTTGGTAAATTTAAACCAAACTGAGCTGGAAGACCCCTAGGCTGGTACACTTCCAGGGCTTTAGATTTACGTCATTTGGGCACACCACCTATCTGGTCTGGGATGCATCAATGCACCCTTGAAACTAGAGAATTTTGAAATCTGAGGGACTGATTTTCAGCCATTTTAGTTTTAATAGAACTATAAGACCTCTGAATGGCCATAAAGTGTCATAGCATCTATCTCTGAGTATTTAATTGACTGTAAATCAGTTAATTAGTGTTCATAGCAGCCAGTAGGATTTATAATTTGGGCTCACTACTATGGGTGGATTTCATTTGGGCATGACTTGTAAAGTCTAACTAAGGGGTGATCTAAAGCCCTGCCTTCAGAATTGCTAACAAAATTTTACTGCTTCATTCATTTTTTGGTAGCCATCTTGGATTTTCAGAAAAATGGCAGGAAATCCTTTGCAATACTACTACTCATTAACCGCTTGTTCCCCAGTGACTATCTTGTTCTTGTTTTTAGTTTTTTTCAACATATCATTTTATATCTAAGGATTGGTTCTGCCTATTGCGACTTAACTTAGACATATGGTTACATATATCAACCAGATGCAGCACAGTCTTGTTGAGGTCAAAGGTCAAGTTAACTGTGACCTTAATATCAAACTATTCTTCTCAGTTAAATTTTTGGTTTAGCTCAACATATTGCCTTATATCGCAGGATTAGTTGACCTTACTTGAATTTAACTTGGTTACATGTTTAGCTACATATGAAGTACCATGACATTGAGGTCAGAGATCATGTTCATTGCAAACCAAGTAAAGTAATATCCTGGGCTCACTGCTTTGCAGTACTGCTGACATTTCTGCACGCTGCATCATGGGGAACATAGCTTTCCAGTCCTTCTGGAAGCTATGGATTCGTACATAAAAGATGCCCTTGATAAAGAGGCTATGTTTATACAATGCAACCTGCGTATCCTTGATGCTGTATAACTGTAACAGCTGGGCAGCTCCAAAGGCAGCTCGAGACAAACTCGATGCCTGCCACCGCAAACACCTATGCACCATCACTGGACACCGATGGCCAGACAGCATAATTTCCAACGATGCACTATACAAGATGTGTAATACGTCGCCACTGTCTGTAAAAGTCGCCCAGCAAAGATGGTCCATGTTTGGCCATGTGCTAAGGATGCCAGAAGAATCTATACTAGCACAGAGAGCCTTGGAATTCGCCATACTCGGAGCCAGCAAATACAAAGCCATGAGAGGACGTCATTGCATAAATCTGCTAAGCGTGCTATGAGGTGACCTCAAGAAAGCAGGACTCGGTACACTCAAGTCAAGAATGGACCTGAGGAAGCTAAGGATTTCGGCTGAGGACAAGACACAGTGGGCAAAAGCGAAGAAGGACTGATTGCAGCTATAGGATGTTTCAGCTACTACAGCCGCAGAATACAATAATCATACAGTTCCCATCTCTGGTCATTTTAGATCACCTTCCTTTTTTCACTTCAAGAGTATACTTACCTCCCTAATACTTTTGATATTGCTAAATATTGGCTTTCACTCAATAAACACTCAGATTAAAACAGTTAGGTGCCCCTACTGGGCAGGGAGTCAGAGCGTAGTCTGGCGGATGCCAGCCCCACCACCGCGCATGCGCAGACTAGCACTTCCTCTTTGCTAGATTATTGGCAGAGAGATCACACATGTTTTTTTGTGCAAAAGCTTTTCCTTGCTCTTTAACTGTTTTCATAACTTGGTTGTGTTATTTTGGAGTGATAGTCACGGATTAGGATGGCAGGAAGGATCACTTCGCCAAAGGGGGACCTAGGACCTTTGAATCAGGTGACTTCTAGTAAAATTAGCGAGTTTTCTTTCCCGGTGTATTGTGTTTCCGGGACTCGCGTTTACCGTGATAAGCGCCTTGGTTAGTTGGTTTATGTCAACTCGGTGCTACCTAAGGCTAATTTCTCTTTCTGTTTATGTCCACAGGTCTGTATGACGCTAGGTGGTGGCATCACAGCAGCAGAGAGTTAGTTTTCTCTCCACCATGGTTCCATTTCCTACTAACACTGTTAGGTTATCTAACCAAATGATTTATGTCCAGTGAGTTGGAGGCCTAGTATAAAGGTCTTCTCGCTTTGCCCTCTTGATCCAATTCCTTCCCCATGAGGTGGAGAGAGTTAAGAGGCGTGCAGGTGGTGGAGTACTCCGGTTCGTCACGTTGGATGGTTTGTCTATACAAGGTGTCAGGTATCTAGTTATTGATAATGTGGTGATGTTAATTATAGTAAGCAAAGGGAGATAATTAACATTTTTGCCAGAAAAGAGTTATCTATGTGTATCTGATGGTTGTGTAGTCGACGTATCCATTCAGCATACAATTCGTCCTCGCACTTGGATGTTTGTTGGGATCGATTTTTTCCTGTCACGGGATTAATGACGTCATAATCAGCCTGGCTATGTATTTATCAGCAATTCAAGTTGCAATGCTGGTTTCTGATGTATATTGATCTTTATGATCGTTTTCCTTCTCTTTGAGTTGGTTTGAGTGTCTAAGCTTAACTAGTTTGCTCATACTCCTCGTCCTTTGCCCTGTTTCAGGGACCGGGTTGCGCGTCCTGTGGACGATTTCTGCATGATAAGTTCTTGCCTCATCTTTGCTATCAATGTAGCCCTTGTGGTCCCTCTGGTAATTGTGAGATATGTAAGCACTGGGGGGGCGAGTTAATGTCCGAATTCTTGTGCTTGCAGGCGACGGACAAGGTGGTAGAGGAGGAGAAGAAGAAGAAGCGGAAACGAGAGGTTGTAAGTAGGAAGGGTAAGGGGAAGGCCTCGTCCGCGGTGGATATGGAGGCCTTCCGGACCGAGATGTTGGGAGAGATGAAGAGGACAATAAAGGATTTGGTTCCAGAGTTGCTTCGTGGCATGCTTCCTGGACCAAATCCTTTACTGTCCTCATCATCGGCTTCGGAGCAGGTAATCCCCGCCTCTGGATCGGTTTTCCTTAGACCGCTTCCGTTGTTCGACGATTCAGAGGTGGCCCCATTAGAGGGGGCGTTCCACGACCCTGGCAGCAGGCTTATTGCCGCGCCGATAGGGGACCGTGGACGGCTGTCGCTGGAACCCGCGGGCTGCTTATCAGTCCAGGGGTATCCGCACGCCGCGGTGGCCAGTACCTCCTATGGCACCGTTCCTGGTCAGCCCGGGTTAGCTCTCTTTGCTGACCCGGGGTCTAATCTTTCTGACCAGGGTGATGAGGATTACCTGCTAGGGTCGCCGTCTGACGACGTGGACATGGATGAAGACGTTTGTGCACCCCTCGCGGGGAATACAGGCGGCTTCTTCCACGGTTTTACTCACCCTGGAGTAGAGTCCGCGGTTCAGGTGGTGGCCCAGGGCGCTGCTGATGGCCAGCGGTACCGCATACCTCGGCTTGCCGAGGGTGTTGCTGGTGCTGACCGGGCCCGTGGTGGGGCGGTATATGCCCCGCGCTCTGCCACGGCGCCTGCTCCTGGTCAAACCAGTGATATTGTCATGCCGGTGCTGTCAGGCCCGCATGTTTTCCCTGGCTTGCCAGGTGTATCAGCGTACCCGCCGTCAAGCTCTGCTGCTTGCGCTCAGGAGGAAGACGAAGGCCCCCGTCTTGTAGAGCGCTCGCAGTTAGCCACGGAGGAGGATTGGTCTGACGCTTGCCAGTGGTTGGTGAGCGTTAGGCCTGATCTGCCCGTGGAGCAGTCGGCTAGCCAGCGTGACCACAGGCCGTGGTTAGCTGGGAAACCGACTGCTAACGCTATGCCTTCTCTGCCGCTGGCGGAGCATGTCGTTGACATGTTCGAGGCGGCGGAGTCGTCCATTAAGTCGAGTGGACGTCTCGCGAAGGCCCCTCGCGAGGTGGCCAGGCGTTGTCGCATCGTGCCCCTGGATTACCAGCGGTACGGTGTGGTACCCAAGCCCAGCGTGGATGACCGCGCGGCTTTGGGTGAGGATGCGCGGCCAGGCTCCCGTTCTGACACGGGGGTCTTGTGCTCGAACGCGTTGCGTTCGGCGAATACCGCGTTGCGTGATGCGGAGGAGAGTGGGAGGGCTTCGATTGCCGCTCTGTCCCACGTCTCCCAGCTGTTACAGGGGGTAGTAACGGCATCCGCGTCGCGCCAGCCAAGTCCAGTCATGGTCCAGCGAGCCATCCAGGATGGTATTAACCTGGCGCTGGACTGTATGACTCGGGCGGTGACCAGGAGTGTCCGGGCAAGATGCACGTTTGCCCTGGACAATCTGTGCCCGTCTCAGGACCTGTACAATAGGCTACTGCGTACGCCTATGACGGGTCCTGGTCTTTTTGGAGGTGAGGGATGTCGACACCTCCAGGAGACGGTCACCCTGGTGAATAACCAGAGGGCGCTGCGCGAGCAGTTTGAGGTGCTGCGTCGTGCTAACGTTCGCGCCGCGCCCCCTGCGTATCGTCCCCTGCAGGCTCGAGGTGGTGCTGGCCAAGTCAGAGGCCAGCCACCGTCGCAGCGTCGGCCTCGGCCGCGTGCGATTCGGCCAGCAGCGAGGGGGGCGCAGGTTCCTCAGGCGCCGTCAGCCAGGCAGCCGCCCGCGCACCGAGGTGCGCGCGGGGCGGGGCGCGCGAGGATCTGGGCGTGGTTATCGGTCCTGACGGGACGGTTACCGCGGTAAGAACCACTCCGGTGTTTATGGCGACGGGGACAGTGCCGCTCTTGCATGCCTCGTGTCCACCTCTGTCCCTAGGTGGACCGGTGGGAGGCCGGCTAGCCGACCACATGCAAGAGTGGGAACGGTTAACTCAGGACCGTTTAGTCTTGCGATGGCTTTCCGTCGGGTATCATCCAGAGTGGATGACAGGCCCGCCGTCGCGACTGTCTCTAGTGCCAGTCTGGACTCCCATTCCGAGAGATCCAGAGCAAAGATTGTGTATCGAGGAGGAGATAGATTCCCTCGTACAAAAGGGAGCTATTCAGCCGGCACAAAGGTGTCCGGGCTTCTATTCAACCCTGTTCTTAGTAACAAAACGCACCGGAGGGTGGAGACCGATTCTCAACCTCAAGCCATTGAACAAGTTCATCGAGACGCCCAGTTTCAAGATGGAAACGGTGCGCTCGGTGTTGGCGGGGTTGGAGAGGGGGATGTGGACGGCGTCGATAGATTTGAAGGACGCTTATTTCCACATCCCCATCCACGGGAGTTTCTGTCGCTTCCTGAGATTTGCATTCCAGGGCAGACAGTGGGAATTCAGGGTGTTGCCCTTCGGAATTTCCACGGCTCCTCGGGTTTTCACCCGTGTGGTTCTTGCGATCACAGCATACCTCCGCAGGAGAAGCATAGCAGTCCACACATACATAGACGACTGGCTGTTAAAGGCACACGACAAGGAAGCTTTATCGGCCAATCTGGTGATTGTTTTGAAAACTCTCTCGGATTTGGGCTGGATGATAAATTTTCCGAAATCAGAGCTGACTCCATCCCAGAGGTTTGTTTACCTGGGAATGTTCTTCGATCTGGAGACGGGATATGTTTATCCTACTCAAGAGAGAGTGCAGAAACTCATCTCGTTAATTCAGTCAGTGTGCGACAGTCGTCATGTCCTGGCACGGGTTTACTTGAGAATGCTGGGGTTGATGGTTTCTTTGGAACCAGTCATTCCTCAGGCCGCCTTACGCAGGCGGCCGATCCAGTTGTTTCTCATGACACAATGGACCCAGAGTACAGGTTCGCTGGACTCGAACGTGTCAGTGTTGGCGCCTCTGATTCACCACCTGCAATGGTGGTTGCTCACAGAGAATCTCTTGGTGGGGGTTATGCTGACCCCTCCCCACCCTCAGGTGACTGTGTATACAGATGCATCGATGGAGGGCTGGGGGGCTTGCCTGGAAGAGTCCACGATATCAGGGCTTTGGAATCTGGAACAGTCAAAGGAACATATAAATCTACTGGAGCTAAGAGCAGTAGTCCTGGGCCTGGAACATTTCTTACAGAAAGTTCAGGGCAAGATTGTTCTTATTCGTTCAGACAACTCAACAGTTGTGACTTACATAAACCGCCAGGGCGGAACGAAGTCGCCCAGTCTCTGTATGATGACATGGAGACTGCTTTGTTGGTGTCTGGATCACCAGATTACCTTGAAAGCAGTTCATATTCCGGGAAGGTTAAACCTGCTAGCAGACTCATTGAGCCGAAGGATGAGTGTTTTACCCACGGAATGGCAACTAAATCAATGTGTGGCGGATCGTCTGTTCGACCATTGGGGGAAACCCAACATCGATTTGTTCGCAACGAAGAAGAATGCGAAGATGACGACGTACGTCTCTCCGATTCCGGATCCAAGCGCTTTCGCAACAGATGCGTTAGCTATCAGCTGGGGGAGAATGTATGCATACGCATTCCCTCCAGCAATCCTGATTCCAAAAATTCTTCAGAAAATCAGACAAGAGGAATGCCAAGTGCTTCTGATCGCCCCGGATTGGCCAAGCCGATCATGGTATACGGATCTGCTGGACCTTCTGGTCTGCAATCCGGTTCCTCTGCCTCTGATGGACGATATTATCTTCCAGGGCAAGGTCCTTCACAACAATCCGTCAATGTTCAGATTGACTGCGTGGATGTTGTCAAGGAATCTAGAATTAAGGAGGGCTTTTCTGAGCAAGCAGCCATGTTTATGGCCAAAGCCAGGAGGGGGTCAACCTCCAGAGCATATACTTATAAAATCAACAGATTTGCAGAATGGTGCTCAAAAAGATGTATTGATCCAATGGATTCATCTATTCAAGTAGTAGCTGATTTCCTCTGTCACCTCTATGATGCCTATAGCCTCAAGCCTAACTCTATTGCTGGTTATAAGTCAGCATTAATGTCTGTTATTCCTTGCTTGGCTAAGAGGGGAAGTGATGAAGTAAATACATTAAATGTATTAATTAAAGGCATGGGCAATCTAAGACCAAGGAATCCACCGGTGATTCCGTCTTGGAGTTTATCGCTAGTGCTTCAAGTACTAGGTGATAAGCCTTTTGAACCACTTAGTTCCATTTCTATGAAACTATTAACACTGAAGACTGTGTTTTTAATTGCTGCGGCCTCGGCTAGGCGTAGGAGTGAGATTCATGCCTTATCAGCCGAGGATGACCGTTTTGTGGTTTCAGGGGAAGGCCTTAAGCTGCTACCTAGGATTAATTTCTTGGCTAAAAATCAGTCGTTGAAATATCCAGGTCAACCTATTATTTTGCCTGCTTTAACTAGATATGATCCTAATTCTAAAGCATGGTGTCCTGTCCGGGCGCTTTGCCGGTACAAGCAACGTACGGCGGAGTGGCGCACCGATCAGTCAGCGTTATGGTTGTCATATATTGAACCCCATGGCAGGGCTTCTAAGGACACCATTTCCAGGTGGATTGTAGAATGCATTCAGTTTTGCCATAAATCCGCCACCGGGAAGCAGGTTGACGTGGCCAAGGCTCACAGTGTCCGCGGCGTAGTGACATCCACTGCCCTATTTAATGGGGTCCCTGTGGATGATATTATGTCGGTGGCTCAGTGGCACTGTGAGTCAAGTTTTACAGACCATTATCTCCGTGACACCTCTAATCCTCTCGCCTTGTCGATTTTGAAAAAATAACTCGGTTTATATTTTTTGAGGAGGTTTTTCCTCATTGCTTATATATTTCACAATTAATTTATGGAAACACCCACTTTTTTGGGCCTGCATCAGTCTTCACCAATGGGAAGATGATGTCAGCAGCCATTTCAACAAGGTCAGTCTTGTTCATGTGTTGTCCGTTGTTGATTGTATTGTCACGTTACCCGTTATTAATATGGTGATGGTTTGTGTATTTGTGTGGTTCATTGTTGAGAGTTTACGAAAATGGAGCTTTTTCGTCTCTGTCCTGTAGTACATGGCACTTGTACGTAGAGAGCGTATAGGACATTGAGGTCAGTCGACTCTTCCTCCCAGGAAGGAGGGGGGGGGGAGCGCATATGACATTCGGTCATCTCTCATACATCGGTGGTGTTATCCGATGGTTAGTCAAATCCTGACTGTTTTTCGTACAGTTTCAGAAGTTTAAGTGCCTTAAACGCAGAAAAGCATATAGGGATGAGCTGGTCTTTTGACCTCGCCTCCCTCCCGCCAGATTCACTTTCGAATTCTGGCAATATCAAAAGTATTAGGGAGGTAAGTATACTCTTGAAGTGAAATAAACGAAATCTAGGATTTCTTTTTTCACGAGAGAGTTGATACTTACCTCCCTAGATACGGACCCGGCCTCTCCACCCCACAGAGGCTCGGTCTTCAGGCTCTTAATAGTTGCATGTGTGTCAGCCAATAATCTAGTCAGAGGAAGTGCTAGTCTGCGCATGCGCGGTGGTGGGGCTGGCATCCGCCAGACTACGCTCTGACTCCCTGCCCAGTAGGGGCACCTAACTGTTTTAATCTGAGTGTTTATTGAGTGAAAGCCAATATTTAGCAATATCAAAAGTATTAGGGAGGTAAGTATCAACTCTCGTGAAAAAATAAATCCTAGATTTCGTTTATTTCGTCCTAATCATCGCATGCATTTTGGTCTCGATTCATATTTTATTACAATATCTCTTATATTTTCAGGTTTTATCGCATAAAATCTATGCAAAGATGTCTCTAAACAGGGATATACAGAACAAGCTGCTAATTTTACTTTAATCAGTGCTAGTCACAGTTTTGCCAAATATAATATATATGATCAAGATGGCAGATATTGCATCAAGAAATGAAGTACTGAGCAAAGTCTTCCAGCTGTATGATGAAGATGGACAAGGAGAATTGAATGTTTGTCAACTGCAGAGACTTCATGCGGATCTCCGCCTTGGAGGAATTAGTTTGCCGCAGGTAAATTTAAGCCTCATATTTGTTCAATAAAATTTCAATGTCATAAAAATGTCCATTTGCATACCAAGACTAGACTATTTTTGAAAATTTATCACTGGAATGGTTGGCTCGGTTATCGAGCCAATCATTCCAGTGGTACATATTAAAAAATAGTCTTCTGTTGGTCTGCAAATGGACATTTTTCAAGTTCATCGCAGAACTCATTTTTGATCCGTGAGTCTTAAAGGGTTAATACTAAATTGTCCCTAATACCTTTTGGAACTATTTATTAACAACTTTGTAACATGGTAAGACTTAGTGCATTAGATGATTTTCAATATATTTGGATTTATTGTCAACATTTTCACAATAAAACAACTGATCATATTTGGACCAGTCCATGAATTTGTTTAATCAGTCTTTGCACAAAAAGTCTTTGCACAAAGACTTCCACATATAATATCATACTCGTAGATCATTGTTGTGGTGTCTGGGAACCTTCTGAATTTTGCATTCGGCTCACGAATTTTATTACTTAATAAGTGTGACGCTGTACAGTTGTGACATAGGTAGCATTTTCAGAAATCTTTAACGATGTAATAGACTGGCTGACAGGCAGACTTATACTAGTTATCCACATGGAGATCTTGGATTTTGGCAGATTTTTAGAAATGTCTTTAAAAATCTTCAAAACGGTTTGAGGGATCAATCCAAAACTCATGAAATATGATCTAGGTCAAGAGTTGAACCAAGTTTGTTCAAGGGAATTTGATTGGTCATATTGTTCGGCGGCCATCTTGGATGACCTAGTTTTCAGGAAAATGAGTAGAAGCTCTAACCAGATTGGGCACAAATTTGGGAGCTATCATTAGGGACTATGGGCCAATTAAAGGTTGTTCATGGGAAGTTGATAGGTAAAAAAAATGGCTGCCATAGACTAATCAAAATGTAGCGTGTTTTGCAGGCATATTGGATATTTTTATTTGATGGATTTTGAAGCCGAAATTGATTCTTTATTGTTTTTTGGGTGTTCTGATTTGAAATTTGCCATTTTCGAAACTGCCGGATAAACGGTTTGGTGGCCATCTTGGTTCTTTTTTCCATCAAAAACTCCCATACTAAAGCAATGCTAGATTTAAAATGTCTTCTCGACAACCACTGAGCCAATTTCAGTATATTTGGCAGGAAGCATCCTTAAGGCATAGGTATCCAAGTTTGTCCAAAGCAAGCCGATCGGCCAATTTGCCCGGTGGCCATCTCTGCCAATTTGCCCAGCGTCCATCTTTGATTTTGGCCGATTTTTAGAAATGTCTTTAAAAATCTTCTCCGAAACGGTTTTGAGGGATCGATCCAAAACTCATGAAATATGATCTATATGGTAAGAGCTGAATCAAGTTAGTTCAAGAGTACTTGACTGGCCAAATCATTCAGTAGCCATCTTGGATGAACTAGTTTTCGCAAAAAAAGTTTTTCAATGGACATTTAATTCATCAAGGACTTATCTGATGTTAATAAATCTTTACAGATTTGATCTATACCATCATTGCATCTAGTCTCCATCATAATTGAAATGATTTTCAATTTTTTTCCATATTTTTACGGGGTTTGGACATAGCTTATTTTGCACCAATAATTACATGTATGTAAGTGTTAAAGTTTTTCAATGGATGTTTAATTTACCAAGGACTTATCCGATGTCAATAAAACTTTAGAGATTTGTTCTATGCTATCATTACATTTCAAATTTTTTCCATGCTTTTCTCTCGTTTGGGTTCAGAATCTTTTTACGTGATATATATTCTGCTTAAGCCAAGAATTAGAAGAATGTTAGTTTTTCATTTGGCATTTACTCAATCAAGTACTTATCCAAACCCGTTAAGACTTTGCAGTTTTCATTTATACTATCAGTGCATTTATTCTACTTAACATTAAATAAGATTTTTCTAATTATTTTTACCGGGTTTGGACTTATTTTTGTGTTATTTATATCCCGCATAACACCAGAATTAGAAGAATGTTAGTTTTTCAATGGTTTCTGAATTTATCAACAGCTTGGCGCTTAGCTGATCCCAATGAATCTTTTTACAAATTTGTTATATATCATCATTGCATTCAGTTTGCAGCAAAATTAAAATGAATTTAAAAGTTTTGTCCATACTTTTACATGGTTTGGACGTAGTTTATTTCTGTGTCATTTGTCTCCTTTTCAAGAATTAGAATAATGTTAGAGTTTTGAATAGACATTTGAAGTACTCATGTTGTAGACAAGCAATGTTGTCTCAAAGTGTTGAGGGACATCTCGTTCCATAGATAGAATCAAATTTATGAATCTGAGAACTGGTGCTCAGTCTCAGTACAGCTGCCTGTTTCTCGACCCCAGCCCTGTTTAAGATGGCAAATGGTTTATGGGTTAATCAGCTTATGGAATTCTGTTTATATTTCAGACCCATGCAGCTATTTCCTATGTGTGTGTGACGGATATGTGTCATGTGACGGAATTGTTTGACATCATTCAGGAACTGGACCGTCGCTACTTCTTGCTTCAGGATTTACGGTGGGAGTTCACATTTCTGGACAGAGAGCAGACTGACATGATCACTGAAAAACAGGCCAGGTATGTCAACCATTAGGAAAATGTGATAATAATTTGTAATATTATCATTTCCATAGCACAGGGGCATTGTGTCCATTCATTTTCATTCATTTTGAAACTATTACATGTAGAACAGGGCTCCCAAACCAAATTTTTACCAGCCAGACATTGAGGGAAGGGGGGGGGGGTGCGACAACCTTTTGTGGGGGGGGGGCGGCTTGGTTATGTAAGGTAACCGAAATTAATTACCAAAAATCACATATTTGCAATGTATGTATGATTACTGTATTCTGCAGCTGTAGTAGTCGAAACATCCTACAGTTGCAATCAGTCATTCTTCGCCTTTGCCCACTGTGTCTTGTCCTCAGCTGAAATTCTTAGCTTCCTAATGGTACATTCTTGACTTGAGTGTACCGAGTCCTGCTTTCTTGAGATCACCTCATAGCACGCTTTGCAGATCTATGCAATGCCGTCCTCTCCTGGCTTTGTATTTGCTGGCTCCGAGTAGGGCGAATTCCAAGGCTCTCTGTGCTGGTGTCTCTTCTGGCATCCTTAGCACATGGCCAAATAAGGACCATCTTTGCTGGGCAACTTTTACAGACAGTGGCGACGTATTACACATCTTGTATAGTGCATCATTGGAAATTATGCTGTCTGGCCATCGGTGTCCAGTGATGGTGCGTAGGTGTTTGCGGTGGCAGGCATCGAGTTTGTCTAGAAATGCCTTTGGAGCTGGCCAGCTGTTACAGTTATACAGCATCAAGGACACGCATGTTGCATTGTATAAATGCAGCCTTTCAATCAAGGGCATCTTTGATCTACGAATTCATAGCTTCCAGAAGGCTTGGAAAGCTATGTTCCCCATAATGCAGCGTGAAGCAATGTCAGCAATACTGCAAAGCAGTAAGCCCAGGATTTAACTTTTCCTCCATGGTTCGCCGCCACGAAGTGGATCGTCATTTTCTGTAGTTTCATGCTTTGTAGATAGCTACATGTATATGTCAGTGAACTCTGTTTTGGATTCATTCTTAAAGAGATCCTCAATATTTAGTTTGCTTTCAGCTATTGGGAGAAGTTCGTCAAGCGGTTTCTTTTCTGCACAGATTTCAATGCCGCAGCAAGGTAACAGGTGAAAAGTACCCAAGATAGATCATCTCCCTGTGGGGAGCCGATTCATGTCTCAAACTCTACATAATTCACTGACTTGGCTCATACTCTCAGCTTGCTGTCTGCAAGCAGTAGTATCACTAGTCGTAGCTCATCTTCATTGCAGCTGGCATGGCATAGTACATCTAGGATCTTTGAACGTTTAATTGTGTCGAAGGCTCGTGACATGGCAATGTCCATTTTGTGGAAATCCCAGTGTTTGGACATGACTACTGACACAAGCATGTGTTGAGCTCATACAATGTCTGCGCCAGTGTTGCCCACAACATCTGATTTTTTTTGGGGTCCCAAGGACCCCACACTCAGATTTGGGGGTCCCACTGTAAAATCTGGGGATCCCATGGAGTCCTCATCTGAAATATGGGGGTCCCATGATTTTTTCTTAAAATAAACACAACACATTGATCTAATTATAAAGCACTTTATTAAACATGTTGAAAGCACTAGTTATGACATTGTGTAAATACTGTTAATGTATATATAGAGAATATTAACTATGCATAGTTTATTAACCTTTAGCACTTAACACTTTTGGCCATCATTGTAGATCACCAAAATATTTATTTTTGAAAGTTTAACACTGGAATGACTGGCTTTAAACAGTGCCAGTCATTCCAGTGGTAAATTTTCAAAAATATGTAGTCTGTGATCTACAATGGTGGCTAAAATTGATCTATTGAAATGGCCCTTGTATATTTAACTAATAACATTTGAACTGCATGTCAATAAACAATAACTTAAAGCACTGTACTTGTTTGTTGTCTGTTAAACCAACCAACCTACATTGACAACCTTGTATGATTAACATTTCCAAAGACCACTACATTAGTAATTAGCAAAGACCACTGCATTAGTTTTTCTATAAAACCATAACCCTATTTTTTATAATGTAACTGGAATGACTAAATATAGTGGAATACATAGGCTAAGATCAGACAAAACAATAATTTATCAAAAATAATCTGTATAAATCAGATTAAACTACGTAATTAGTAAAAATATATCAGCCAATAACCGGATATGTCTAATTCATAGGGAGTAACTGTGTAATGCGATTGCTGATTGGCTGAAGCATAGATAACGCATTAGCGTGTATCCAATAAGGATGCTTGTATCGGGGAGCTTTGAGCTATACGCTGTTTGGAAAAAAAATCATTATTTTAACGTATGCCTACCTGTAGATCGACGATATCGTTGAACACCGCTGCTGGGATGAGCTTTTTAGTTGAGAAATTGGGAACACCTAACGATCGAGTATTGTTAAATATTAAAACCCCTACTCCATCAGTCAATCAATCAGCCGCTATTGCTAAATAAAAGACGGCTTATAGCTCGTATTGATACCGTTATTCAAACAGCAATACAAAGACACCACCGCTAATCCGTCAAATGACCATTCAAATGTAAAAGATATCACAATATCTTCAATATATTCCTTCATCCATTTAGATATTTTGATAAGTAAATAGAAAAAAATATTTTGCCTGTAAGTCGTTGCTGCTCTAGGCAAGTAGGCATGCGCAAATTAATTTAAAAATATTCAGCAGATTAGTGATAACAACTTTGTGATCTGTCCAATGTGATGATCTGTGAAAGGGTTAAGACGCCCAGACATGTTTGTATACGCTTGATCAGTTGTATTGGATTTCTCAAGCGTGAGTTCGTCGAGAGGGAGATTCCGCTGGTATCCAATCAAATACTGACACGTCACACTGACGTTTAGCACAACAGACAGAAACATGGCGGGTATTTTTGTAATTTGTAGGCCAAAACAAGGCGACTAACATCGGGCTTGTAAACTCGTTATTTATAAAAAAATTAGATCAAATAGAATACTAAGGATGATTTGGGGATTGTGTTTACAATTAAATGTGGTGGTTGAATCTGATTTATGAGCATTAACAACTTTGAGTTGTGCAAGAAAACATACAACAAATCATAGTCTTAAACAACGCAGTAAGTTCGTTTTTATTGAACACAATACATTAGGTATATCTTTTAAAGTAAAAACATGCACAAATAAATATACACAGACGATAATATAATCGATAATTAAGCACACGCAAAGTTACCAGCTTCCGTTACACTTTTTCACTGCGTCCCTCGTGTGTCCTCGGGGATGCAGAGGGTTAATTTTTATGCGTCCCTCTGCCATTTTTATGCATATATATGCGCAAAAGGACGCATAAGGGCAACTCTGGTCTGCGCAGCTGCGTCCACGTTTGAGGCCACATGATGAAGTCACTGATCTTGTCTCGGATGCGGCATAGAGTAACATTGAATAGGATTTTCTGTATGCTGTTGGGGAGCACAATGGGCCGCAGATTACATATTTGCAATCCCAGATTCTAATAGGATAAGGCAAATATTCACTACTTCTATTTAGTATATTTCACAAGAAAAACTTATTATTTGTAAAATGTCTAAGTCGGTAAGGGGTAATAGACACTAACATGAAAATAGAACACATTTTCATGATAGAAGTTCTTGCGGTCTTACGACTATGATTAAAGTATACCTCATATCCATCATCGTAGTAGAGAAATTATTAAATGGGACTGCCTAAATATTGCCCATGCTTTAATAAACGGCATTTATTACCATTTATTACATCAAAATTAATCTATAATTTGACATAAAATGGCGTCATGGAAATATAATCAGCTAACGACGAGTTTAGGTCATTACTCGAGTAGCACCAAAACTCATATATTCATACCCGGGTAGGGTTCTTATGTTTGTAGCCGTATTAATAACAAAAGCTCATACACATGCGTTTTGGTGCTGACAATGATAGGATATGTAAGTTAAGGACATTTATCACGTGTTTCATGGTTCTTCTATATATGGGTTATACAACTTATAAATTAGGTACTTTTGCAACCTATACAAATAGATTAGTAGCTTTGAGTACATACTCGAGTAGCTACTAGAGAGGTGACCTAAACGTAACAAATTAAAAAGTAGCAATATTTAGAGCGAGTACTCGGTAGAGTCGGCTAGGATTTACGGAACTAATGTACTAGAATTGGGAACTCAGAAATTACTCTATATATGATCATAATGTGATGGTGATCGAGTATTATGCATTCTATCCGATCTGCTTTGTTAGGAGTTGGTTTATACAAGGAAGTATCGTGATTTTGATGATATTTCGCACTGTAAATATAGATTTTTTGCTCTGTGTGATCGCAAAAAAGGGTCAAGATGTCCGGCTGGTCTTATATGCTATCGGACATTGTGAATGTTTCCCTGCCATGTCCGGTCAATACGGCCGTTTCGGGAGCCCTGATGTAGATGGTACTAGTCAATCACTGTGACCCTCTGCATTAGATATGTTAGACTTTCCATCATATATACCATAAATCTTTAAATGGGAGGCTTCCACCATCAGGGATTGCATAAAGAACCCTTATAATTTTGTGTATAGCTTGTAGGGTGATTGTGTTATTTACTGCAAGAACTCACTTATCCTGTTGGTACTAATTGTATGCTGTCTATTTGGAATTATGCTTGAGTCTATGTTGAAAGTAGTATAAACCATCTTGACCCATGGGTCTAAGCTGGGGAACTGGTACGCAGTCCCAAGTCCAGGAATAGCCAGTTATCATTATTCACGTTTTGTAAGGTCAATATTTGAATGTATGGTCAAAATTTGAATGGCAAAAATTTGTTCTGTCAACCACACTTATTATCAATTTGGAGGAATTTGTGCAGCGAATATGAGTGACAGAACAGGGTACTTCCAAGGTGGAAAGCACAACATCTTCAGGCGCCTTGTTTCCCTCGAGGCAGATTTAATTTATAAATGTAAGCGATTATTCATCAGCTGGTTTTCCTAAATGAAATTGAATGGTTGGGCATATGCCTGAATGAATCTTTAAAGTTAATTGATTCAAAATGGTGTTTGTTTCTTTACTTCTTGATTTAATTAATTAAATGTCAGAGTTTTTCTTTTGGAAGTCTTTCAATAAAAATAACTGTGCAGCTGTAAGGAAAATCTAATAATAACCCTGTCATACTTGTGTTAATAATTTTGTTTCTTGTAAAGATGTGGTTGTAGAAATGTAAATGTGTTGTCACAAGACGGTACTATGCTTTCGTACATTCATATCCAGCCTTCCACGCTGATAGGAATCCCAGTTGATCTAATTTGGATGTATTGGTAGAAGAAGCGTTTTTACTATAAGCTTGCAGTAGAGCTCAGAAATAACGTAAAATGTTTCCAAAACAAAATAAAATGTACTGTTTAATATTTTGAAAATAATTTGATTGGAAGACTTGCTAAATCAGTTTGCAAATGTAACCACTGTACAGATTTACAATAGCAGCAATGTCGCCCAATCAAATTATGTTCTAAATATTCACAGACCATTTTATACTAATTAACATGTTTCTGTTTTTGTTTTGGAAAATGTGGTAACTTATTTATGAGCTGTGCTGTAGCATGTTCTTCTTTTAACACTTTAACACTCATATCAGCCAAAAACTGCTTCTTGTGGTCTTGACAAATATCCATTTGCAGACCAAGAGAAGACTATTGTTGAAAATATACCACTGGAATGACTGGATCGAAAATTGAGCCAGTTATTCCTATGGTAAATTCTAAAAAAAGTCTTCTCTTGGTCTGCAAATGGACATTTTCTATGAGAAATTTTCTTGAACCAATTCGAGGGCTAAAAGGTTTATGGTCAAACTGGCCTCTGCAGTGATCTTGAGCAATGTCCATTTGCAGGCCTAAGTAGATTATTTTTGAAAATTTACGATTGGAATAACTGACTCGATATCCGAGCCAGTCATTCTAGTAATACATTTTCAAAATGACCTCGCTTGGCCTACAAATGGACATTAAATAAGCACCAAAAAAATGGGGGGGGGGGGGGGGGGTGCGGATAAATATTCACCATTTAAGTGTTAATAGCACATGTTTATGTCTTTTAGCTTGTCAATATGTTATGCATGAATATTGCCATTCTTTTCAGTCCTGGCTGATACAAGGATCTTTATATCTGCATGTGTTCTGTTCCCCTTTTCTCCTCACACAGATGGTTTGTACAGACAGTTCATGGTCAATACTTCTCCAGTAAGAAGTGGCAGGCTTTTCTCAGCAACCGTGCAGTACCTGGCAGTGGAGTAGCATTTGCTGAAATCGAGGTCATGCTTTGCGATATACCGAATCGTCTAGAGATAGAAAAAGATGAGTCCAGGGCTTTGAAAGAACATGAAGGTAACATTTTATGTATATATTTACCTGAATAATCAACACTTTAATGATCAAATTTAAGCAAAAACAATCACAGAAAATGTCCATTTTCAGACCAAGAAATCATTATTTTTGAAAATTTACCACTGAATGACTGGCTCGTTTATCGAGTTGTAATTATTCCAAAAGTCTCAGCAAATGGCTGGTTTCTCATGACCACTGAAGAAGCCATTTTTGGCCATGTTGACCAAAGTTAGCCCTTGGTGCATCTGATTAACAATTTTCATCTGCAGTATGTTAGAAGTTACAAAGTGGTGTTAGGTAAATTACACATTTTACTGTTATACATTTTACTGTAGAGTTCATGAGAGTAATACCTGTATGTCAGCTATGTAAGCATTATTCTCAGCTATGTAGCCGTCATACCTTGCAGCCCTGGGCTTGTGAACACTAGGGTGGGCAAGTCAGTCATCAGACAATCTTTCTGCCACTTAGCTAAGTATCAAACAGCTGAGTTTGCTCCCAAGCTGAAATAACAAAAACTGTAACTCTTTGACTGCTGAAATCCTACAGTTGATATGACTCCAGAGATGATGCCTATTTCATAACCACCATGCAGCTTTAGTTTGCATAGGTCGAGTAATGTTATGTGAATTAGTTGTTGACTGGAATATTTTGAAATTAATTTAACTAAAAGCTTAAATTGGTAACCACATCAAGTCAAATTAATTAATTAGACCATTTCATATGTGGAATTTAAGTTTTAAAGGGTTACTTAATTTATGACTGTTTGTCTGAAATCATACACTGTTTCATTCAGGGCGACTCAAAATGATTCAGGGCCACTGCTTTTTGACATTAGTCTGACATGCTGGCAAGCATCTGAAAAGGTTATGTTATGACACTGTTATTGCTCTGTTTGATGTCCCATCCTTTGGCTAAGTCATTAGTACTATATAACAATATAACAATATTTTGAAATTAATTTTACTGGAACCAGTTGCTGCTATAGGCACCAACAGCTACCAGTGAAATTAGTTTCAAAATATTCAACAGGCTCTTCCTTACATCAAAATGACTCGTTTCTATGTTTAACATTTAATGGTCAGGCCAGACTGAAATGCCTCTTGCGCTTGGCTTTGAGATATGCGCATTTAAAGACAAACAGAAGACTGTTTTTAAAAATCTACCGCTGAAATGACTGGCTTAATAAAATAGTCTTCTCTTGGTAGATGCAAATAGAGATTTTCTATGAGAAAATTATACCAATAAATGTTTACAAGATTAACCTTCCTTTGAGAAAAATGGTCATCACATATGTGTATGTGTTTTAGAAAAGAAATGTCGACAGAGTGAATTGGAGATTTCAGCTCAAAAAGAGGCTGATAGAATGAGACTGGAGAGGGATGAGCGCAGGAAAAGTCAACAAGAACAGGTATGAGATCAGTGTAACCCAATGCACAACAGTGTTAGCAACTCCTTCAACTCGGAAATACATGTACCAGAGTATCAATTTCATTGCTATGAATATTTTGAAATTAATTTGGCAAGAAGTTGTTGCTGCATCTATCTATGTATTATTGCCTTGTGTTAACTAACACAAACATTATGCAAATGTTTGCCTATTTATGTTCGTCGTTCGTGGCCAACTATTTTTAACTTACTGAGCGAGTTGTCACGCTATTTTCTACAAACACTCTTTTATGAGTTCATGTGATATTTAGGAGGGTGTGACTTTTTGTCAAATGCTATGCATTTTGATGTATTACGTCATAATGAATATCAGGACCTCAGCAACAACAATCCACAAAGATACAGACTTTGGGTGAAGACTAACACAGTACTACGATGGGTAAAAATATATTGGTATGCTTTATTTAAACTTAAATTGATAATCAGCGTGTCTCAATGGATGATGGTGTATATTTTGCTTCCATCTTGGTTTTAACGGTGAGTCATCTATCAATCCCTTCACCTCGCCACAAAATGTTCACCGCGAACAGTCAATGAATAGTCTGTTCAGTAGCGCAAGCGTACCATGTGACCGTAAAAATAATTTGGCGAACGTAAAGTATTTGCCTTCCTGAACTCACCCCTGATCCCTACCCTACCATACACTACCTAGCTCTGCCCTGCCAGGCAGGTGTGGAAGTAAACAAGTGTAACATGCTATTGTAGCTTTTTATTTTACAAAATATTTGACAGACTTACACTAGTTGTGCATCACAACTAATACTACTTTCCACATACACACAATGTATTTAAAAGCTGACATTTCAATTTTGGAGGCTGTCAAAGTGTATGCTGCTTGCAACAGCTAACAGTCATATTAATTTTAAAATATTTAATTCTTACACCTTTATGATATACTGCAAGTTTTTCAGCTAACTAGTGATGTAATTGCTTATGATGTCACAGGCCTGCCCAAATTGAAAATCACGTAACTCATTTTGAAAATGATACTATTTGAAGGTAAAATTCATCTCGGTTACATAATGGAAATGACATGTCAGTATTAACCCTTTAATGGTCAAGATCAATGTATTCTCATATTAAATATCCATTTACTGGCCATAAGAGGACTATATTTGAAAATTTACCACCGAAATGACTGGCTCAATCATCGAGCCAGACATTCCAGTAGGAAATTATTAAAAATAATCTCTTTGCCTGCAATTGATATTAATAAATGTTATATTGCGCAATATCTCAAAATTTAACTTTGACACGGGAACCGAATTGTATCTAATCCGTTCATCCAATGAAAATGTGTTTGGCGGATACGGACACGGAGGTCTTATAAGCGAAATCCGCTTCGTTCATTTGCATACATTAAGGCAATGGCGAATGCGAAAAAAGCCGATTCATGTATTAGCATAGAAAGGTGGACAGGGAACTAGTCTCTGATAAGGCACTAGTTACATCGCAAATCATCTCAACATACCAGGTTCTATCCATTTCAATCTTTATTAAATCAGTCCGATTTAAAAAAAAGTATTATCGCCTCCTTTATTATACAAGATGTTAGTAGCCAGATTTACCGACACAAATAACGGGAAATGTCCCTGGGAAAATGACAACCGAAGTTCTTTTGTAGCATCCATTTTGGACATTATAATATTTTGCGGTAATGAATATTTATTAGTTCTCTACAAAGTGGAGACGAGCCATTCACTGATTGGCTCTTTCAAGACACACCCTCCTATTTTTCTTCCCACTACGTGATGAAAAGATACGCCTGTCAGGGCTATTTTCGAACATTTATAGACATATATTATTGCCGAATTAACCTTTGTTGCGCCATGATTTAAATCTAGAATGATCAGATTCATTGTTCCACCATTTGATATGGAAGATTTATCTGATTTTGTTGTGAAAATCGCGATTTTTTGGTACAACTAACCCTGTAGGAACTTCCCACCAAAATTCTATAGGCCTGTTCAAAATGACGGTGACATTATCTTTTCCATTCTTATTGAGCCAGCGTGAAACTTTTTTTTATCAAACCAATATTTTGAGTTTGGGGGTTAGCTTCTATAAGGGAGTTTCTCCTTTCAGAAAGTGCTATGGAATTCTAGGGGTTGATGTTGGCGACGGCTTCTATTAGGACATAGACTAATGTAAATTCAATGTTTCAAGTGTCTAGACTGCATGAACGAAAGATGGGTTATGCAAAAAACGTTTGCGTAACCGCCACGCGAACGACCATTTCGTTCGCGCAATTTGGGCAGGCCTGATGTCAGCTAGTCGAGTGACAGATTGGATCCCTCCATAAAGCAGTGAACCGTATTGACCAATTCATTTATTGAGCTTCATAGGAAGGAAACTCATCAAGACACCAACCTAGGTGATTCTTTTAACATTAATTATTTTCTGCAACTGCTAGAAAGATATGTTTAGCGTGTTTGAGTAGTTTGACTGTAATGTTATTCTCCTTTGACTTATAGCGGAAGACACAAGAAGAGGAGCAGAGAAGGAAACTAGAGGAAGAAGGTACTGAACACTACAATAGTGTTTGTTGTTATTTGACTTAGAAGGTTTAGAAAGAACCGATGGAGTAGTAGTAGTAGTAGTAGTAGTAGTAGTAGTAGTAGTAGTAGTTAGTAGTAGTTAGTAGTAGTAGTAGTAGTAGTAGTAGTAGTAGTAGTAGTAGTAGTAGTAGTAGTAGTAGGCAGCGATTGGGGGTGGGTGGGGTAATAGTAGTAGTAACCGTTGATGATGATGATGCTGAGCACTGCTGATGAGTTGATGATGGTAGTGCTGATGGTGGTTGTGTGCGTGCATGTATGTGGGCGTGCATGTGGTGGTGATTGATGATGATCAATTGATGATGATGATATTTCAGACAAATTGCGAGAGGCGGAAGAAAAGAGATTACAGAAAGAAGACGATAACAGAAAATTAAGACAAGAAGATCAAAGAAGAAAGGATGAAGAGGAGGTTAGTTGAATGTATTGACTGGTGGATTTGCATGTAGGCTTGCGTGATTATTGCGTTGAGTGATTGCGATCAATTATTAAAAAATAATCGCGATTACTCGATTAATCAGCTTGGATACAAATTACCAAGACATAACAATAAAAGAATGTCAATGACGAAATCTGCAATGGGGTTTAGAAAAATCCATTTGCAGGGCAAGAGAAGTCTATTTTTGAAAATGTATCACTGGAATGCCTGGCTCGATTCTCGAGCCAGGCATTCCAGTAATACATTTTCAAAAATAGTCTTCTCTTGCCCTTCAAATTGGCATACATTCACTAAGCAAAATGTCATTTTTCATGACCGATCGCATTAAAAATGTAGTTGAAAGTTAGGTTTTGAAATATTTTATGCAATAGAAAATATTCACGATTATTCGATTATTTAATATTTAATCATATAAATTCACGATTTAAAACATAATCGCAATTTTCGATTTAATCACATAATCGCGCAAGTCTATTTGCATGACATAGCTCTAATCCTTTCATTGATGAAGTCAAAGAAACATACTTTTAAAGAAAGAAATATAACAGTCATTAACTAGTGAGTTTCCTTTAGCTTGCTGAGCTCTGTTTAACATTCAGAGCTGCAATGTCTATTTCAATGTTGTAGAAGCAATGTAGGGCAGCCATTGAATAAAAATCGGGATTATTTGATTTTCGTTTGCTGAGAATCCCACAACACCATCGTTATACAAGTCCCCCTCCCCATAAGGATGCATGATGTTTCAACATACCTTGATTCAATTAACGGAAAGGAAAAGGGAACAGCCAAATGTTGTTGATTGTTAACATCATATAGTAATAAAACCACTCCCACCAGTAAAATATCTGCGACAAATCAGAATAACTTAGCTTAATATTTCTTCTGGAGCAGCCTTTTTGCCTATCTTGTAACCAATCAGTGACATCATTGGAGCTAAGCACTTGTCATTGGGGTTTACCACCGCACAAATAGCATTGACTAAGTGTGTTGATAACAGAGCTTATTTACTGCTTACAAATGTTGAAATACTGTTGATTAGTTTGAAAAAAATGTTATTAGAAGTGTTTGCCAGTGGCAGCAATGACTTTGCTGCTTACTCTGGTGTCAAAATTTAAATTTTCAAATTAAATTAAGATGAACTGGTGTTAATTTTTCAACAGATTTGGTGGGAGATGGTGCTGTCGTAGACAGCAAGATCTTCCACCAAAATTGTTGAAAAATGTACACCAGTTTCTTTGCTATTGGCACAATTAAAGATAGAAAATCGACATCTGAGTGGTATGAGTTACGTCTAAATGTTTTCCAAACTCAGCCGGTATTATTTTCACAAATCTTTCTATTGTTGCAAAGTAATAGCAACCAAATATTTTGAAACCATTTTGACTGAAATTTCTTGCTGGCACCAGCAGTGGCCTTCTTTCAAATTATTTTCAGAATAATTTATGTTTATTCATATAGAAGGAAGATCAAGTAGATCAGTGTTATGACAATATAACATTGATTACAGGATCGCTTATATAGAGAAAAGGCTAGCGGTTGTATATCCTCACAGCAGAGCATTTAGCCTCACTGGTGTCGCTAACTGATTTCAATACAGGAAGAATTACTATGCCCATTAGTCATAGAAAAGTCATTTACTGTATTTATTTAATTATACCGCTGGGCGGGTAGCGGTCACCAAAGGGGGTGGGTTAATTAGGCTGGAAACAGTTTGAAAAAAATACCACAAAATTAGAACGGGTTTCTTAGTCACCTTGAATCAGTATATAATTATAGTATTCCATGCAATTTGTGCTAAATTTGCTCAAATATTCATAAAAACTACTCGTTTCACATTAGATTTATTCAGAGGCTTTATTTAGGACATAAAGGTGACATTTAGCGAAGTTAGGAACAAACGATTTATCCATTGTTAAATTGGATAGAGGTGCATTTGTGATGCATTCACTGATACATCGGAAAATATGCCATAGCATAATTCACGTTAGCAGCTCTATCACGGAATGACAAGATACTGATCAGAAACAATTTAGGCATTGGTCAAATTGACTGGAGGGGCGTTTGTGATGTGTTCAGTGATACATTAGAAAATTTATAGCCGTATCTTAATGCCAATTCAACAACAGCGTTAGACGCTGTCATTGAACGACAGGATAAGCTGATGAAAAAAGATTTTTTTACGCATGTATTCATGAAAATGACCAAAATGTTGATGCATGTTTTATTTTTTCTGGATGTTTTTCTTTGAAGACTAGATGACAGCGGAAGAGTTACTATTTCTCACTATTGGTAATTTGCTTCTTTTTTCACCGTTCTCAAAAACATGGTCTGCAAATGGAAATTTTCTATGAGAAACTTGAATTTTCTTGAGCAAAGTCGAGGGTTAAACGGTTAATAAATTAACATGTTTCCAAAACAAACACAGAAACATGTTAGGTTAATTTTGAGTCCAGCATAAGAAATCATGTTCTGATCAACATTTTGCACTTAATTTGATTAGAAGCCATTGCATAGGCAACAATGACCGCCAATCAAATTATGGTCAAAATATTCAACAGTTCCTTTTATTTTGTTTTGGATTCATGTTAACATATTTCTGAGCTGTACTGTACCAATGTTTATATTTTTTATAAATAGGTGTAGGAATGGAAAATGTATTTTAGAAAATTTCTCCCTAATATGACAGTCTCTTTAAATGCCATGCATACCAGTGAGAAACTTGTAAAACTTTTCCTTATGTATTGATTGTATTTCGCTTAATAGTAGCCTGTGCTTCTATTAGGACAAGAGGTGTTCAATTTCCAACCCAACATCTCTGAGAAAGGGGGTGGGCTTATATTAGAGAGTTTTCTGAAAAAAGTTGTAAAATTGATACCACGGAAATTCATAGAAACGTATTTTCTCCCGTAAAAATTCCCACCGCCTATGCCTATGTTTAATGTATACCTCAAAACATCACCGGGGAAGTGAAATTATTTGATTTGAGTGCCTAAATATTGTGTATCCTTTAATAAAGCTTGTTGTTTATTACATTAAAATTAATCCACAATTTGATATAAAATGGCGTCGCAAAAAAATACAAATCACGTGATTCGCCTCCAATTGAAGAGTTTATTTTAGAGCGAGCACTCGGATATAAATATTCTGGAATTGGGGACTTGGAACTCGGGAATTTCTATATATTATCATTGCGCGATAGGAACTGAGTATTATACCGATCTTTAATAACGGGTACCCATTTGATAAACTCCCATTAGCGTATAATATCTCGTGAGAACATGCCGCCTCCCATCTCAAGAGCCGCTGGCTCGCCAACTTAAGAAGCCAGGTATATTGTCATTCGTAATAATTCAATTTGGATCATTTAATGTTGATCGGCGTTACAAAATTGATGCACATTTTCTCCCGTGCTTGTTGTTTGGTACATAAATTTGGTCTTAAAATATATTTATAAGGAAGGTATTTAATCACGCCAAGACTGTTTTACACGCATTTTGACTACAAAAGTGTGGAATAAACTATTATATCTTGAACATACGTGGCCTACTATTAGTATTAATCTAATAGGTGGTCGAGATTTACAAATTCGAGGCCTGTATTGACTTCTAGAGGGGCCGGAAATGTATCAGGGCAGAAATCAGTCTGAAGTAGACACCAGATTCAAGACACCCGTGACACGATTGTTATTATTATACACGCTATTCTTACAAATTTGCTCTTAAAAAATTTTTTCATATACAGTCTGCTGAGTTAGGGGGTGGGCTTCTAATACAGAGTTTTGCCGTTTTGAAACTGCTAAGAAATCGTTGGCGCTCATATGCCAAAGTTAGGGGGTGGGCTTCTATTAGAGCATAGGCTACTATTAAGCGAAATACGGTACTGTGACCAAAAGTTGTCTCCCTTATCAGCTCTGAATAATGCATTGACTAATTTACCAATAAATTGAAATCTCTCAAAATATTTCAAACTTTAGTCATCCAAGAACACGATCAAAGCTCAGTGTGTAAAGCAATTTAACCGCTTTTTAATCATTAATCGTTACGCTTACTCATTTTATGCTCAACTCATATTTATTATACTAAATTGTGCATCCTCTAATATTACGACTGGATGAATTATTTGCTATTACAGGCCGAGGAGCAAGAAAGGCAGCGTTTAGAAGAACAAGCCCGTGAACAGGATGAAGAAAGACGACGTGAAGCAGAGATGTACAAAGACGTGGAAAAAATTGCACAGGTAATCATTGTGTCATATAGGTCAAGTTCAACTCCTAACCATAGTTATCTATAGATAACTAGATTCCCAGTCGAACTTCAAATAGGTAACTAGCTAGTCAACTATAGTCGACCGGGGGCCGGAGCTCGGTTCAGATGGTTAGTGTGATATCTTTGTAAATTTCATAATAGCACACACCGATCGCTTGCCATGAAAAATAAATACATATAAAAGTGTAAATATTTCACTAAATAACTTAGATTTGATGAAATTATGCTTTCTCACTGTATGTCGATGTTCCTAAGCCCCTATTCCTTCCCACTTTATGTTATATGGACACTTTTTGATGTCTTAACAGACAAAAATAACCCATTTTCGTAGGCCATCAAAACAGATGACAGAAAGGATTAATGGAGACTGATACCAGGCTCCAAACTTTCTGCAACATTAATTCAATGGGGAACCGGGTACCAACGAACTATAGTTAACTATTTAGCATCCGACTGGGCATTGGAACTGCGCATGTTCAGTAAACCAGCAAACTGACTATAGTTAGCGTGTCAAACTTGATCATAGGTGTTAGTAACACTGACAGCAATTGTAAGTATTTATGTCTTTGTGACATGTGTAGCGCCTGCATATGTCATGGTAATATGGATAACCGCTTATGGCTGAATGGACCTTTCTAGTTTTAGCTGTGCTACACCGATCACTAGCTAAGCCACACCCACACTTCGTTGTTTTGGGATCGATCGATACCTGATTGACCTGACTATCAATTTCCTGAAAACTATACAGTTAAGTTGTTGAATATTTTGTAACTGATTTGACTTGTTGCTGTTGCTGCAACAGTGCCCAGTCAAATTAGTTTCAAAATATTCAACAGGATATTTATTAAATAGTAAAGCCAACAATTCGTACAACAACACATATGCATTCGTGATGTACTTATCTGCGCTATTCATGAAGTCATTGATTATGATGTCATTCTACACGTCACGTAGTTGATTATGACATCATATGATGGATGGATACAGTGAAAAGGTCCATTGACAGCTTGCATTATTCTGCTGATGTTTGTTGTACATTTTATTAATGACGGTGGTGATGACTGTAAGCCTGTTGGATGCATCAAAATGCAGGTTAGGCAGGTCATGTGATATGACATTACGTACATCTTGTTGAACATTTAATGGTCAAGTCAGTCCAAATTGGCATTTGCAGTAGTTTCGATGTTATTTTTTCAAATTTTACCACTGGTGTGGCTGGTTCGATAATCGAACCAGTTATTCCAATGGTAAAATTTCACGAACATTCTTTTTCAAAGCCAATGCAAATGGACATTTACTAAGCAGAAATCTCAATTATTTGGCAAATCTTGACCAGCAAAGGGTTAAAGCAATTATTTCCAACACCAGTTCAGTGCCCATTGTGTGAGGGATAGAATAGGAGAACACACCACCATGGGCTGACCCCTTATAAGCATGACCAGATTTTGTAATTTTCACTGAACATCAAAGCATATGAATATCGCGATTATTTCACCAGATACTATTATCCAGACGTGGTGATATGTGCATTTACAATCAGGAATTGTATTATTAGCCCTTTACCTCTCAAATCTGATCAAGAGAAATCCACTTTTCCTATATAGATTGCCAATATGCAGACAAATGAAAGACTATTCCTGAAAACTAGCCCCTGGAATGACTGGCTTGGTTATCAAGGCAGTTATTCCAGTGGTAAAATTTTCAGAAATAGTCTTCTCATGGTCTACAAATGGACATTTCTCAAGAGCAGTGCCAGGCGCCGTCTTTGACCTGTTCAAGTGTTAAACGGTTTTAACCCCATAGACTATATTGTTTACAATGCAATAAATATTCTTACTGGACGCTGTTGCTGCATAAGAGATCTTCCAGTCAAATGAGTTTCACTATTAAACAAAGTACATGTATCACTGCTTTAACATTTAAATGCTGATATTTCCACTCTGAAATGGCTAAGCTTGTTCCCTGTTCAGGATGCCCAGGCCCTTGAAAAAGAGGCAGAGGAACAACTGAAGAAAGCAACCAAAAAACTTCAAGAAGCCAAAGATGCGAGAACACGTGCAGAAGCAGAGGACGAGGAAAGGGAGGCAAAACAGCGAAAGAAAGGTACATGAGCAGTATCGTCCAGACTTCTGCATGCGTACATGCGTGAGACAAATACATTTTTCAACATATTTCTAGCATAACTGCTTCGGTGAGATTATTTTAAAAATAGAATAGTTTTCTCAAACTTGCACACAAGTTCGAGTCAGGACAAAATATGCGCAATCAAGCATCCTGAAGAAGTATTTTTTGTATAGGATTGTCTTGGAGTTGAGATAATGGGATTTCAGTGTTGAAATTACTCATTGTATAATTATATTTATATATAGTCTTGTACTGTAGGGCATAATTTAGAATTTGCTATTTGCATAGCATGTATTGCTATGCAAACTATAAATTGTATAGCTATCGGCAAAAATGTATAGCAGTCTTTCACCGATAAATTCCCTGTCTCAATCTCAGAGCAAACAAATAGGAAAGCTGTTGAATAGTGTGAAATTAATATGGCTGGAAGCCATTGCTGCCTTAGGCAGCAATGGCTTCCAGTCATATTAATTTCAAAATATTCAACAAAATATGCTACACATTGTAAAGAATGTACGTTTTCAGTGATTTGTTGTTAAAATGGTTAATGATAGAACTTTGAAAATCAATGATAAATTGCAATCACGTACAAATTTTGCATGGCAGATACAGCTATGCATGTTGCAGAATGTATAGGAACTGCTTAAATATGTGTAGCAAATTGAGGCGCGATACCAGATAAATTATGCCCTGTACTGATTCCTGTGCAAACATATAACATTCACTTCATTAAACCTTACAGAGTATGCAGAGCGCCGGGTGAGATACAATGTGAAAGTAGCCATAAAGAACCGTGACAAGACTCAGTTAGAGAGCTCAACCAAACAGTTCAAGAAGTTAGAGCTAACAGATGATGAGATGGACCTGGCAAAGGCAGAAAGACTGCTCAAAGAACTCATTGCTGGTGAATGTATGTGCTCCTTGTTTCAGCTGTATACATTGTGTGTGTGTGTGTGTGTGTGCGTGCGTGCGTGCATGCGTGCGCGTGTTCATGTGTGTGCTCATATGTTTGGGCGTGTGTGTGTGTGCATATGTGGGTGTATATGCACGCATGCACATCCATGCGTGTGCATACATTGTGTGTGTGTGTGCGTCCGTGCAAGCGCGCGCATTATTCTCTTAATCTTTTATTTGTCAAGATTAATCAAGAAAATTAAAAAAAAAAGTTCTGCTTAGTCTATTTGCAGGCCTCAAAATTTTTTGGGAAAATTTACCATGAATAACTGACTACCGAGCTGGTCATTTCAGTGGTAATATTTCAAAAATAATTTCATGGCTTGCAAATAACATTCCTTAAGACCCCTATGTACAGAGGCATCTGTGGCCAGCTTTGCCATGAAAACGTTAAATTGTGAATCTTTTTCTGAAATGTTTAACAGATTTGCGGAAGGCTATGTCTAAGAGTGAAATTCAAGAATTAGAGAAAGCTATGGCTTTGGTCAAGAAGAATGGAGTTGAGGCGCAGTTGGCCCATGAAATGATTGCTGCTAACAAGCTCCTCAATCGCCTGCGTCGTCTCGAGCGTATCCGTCATGAAATCCTTGATCTAAAACAGTCCACAGTGGCTGAGATTCGGAGTTATCAGAACCCACCTCCTATCGTTCATACTGTAATGAAAGCCACATTGCTGATTCTCGGTCATCTGGAGAAGGAAACTAAGGTATTAATCATGTAGCAACTGGAAAAATAATAAAAAATGTAACACAAAAAGTAACACTAATAGCAGTTCAAAGTTCAAAATGACCTTGACCTTTGACCTAGTGAGATGTGTCAGTACTTTTCCTCCTCTTGCTGTAGACAATGATTGTTTGATACAATACAACAAAATTAAATACATGATTGCCTAGCCAAGACAGAGGGAAGAGGAATGCTGTACTGACATGGATGCTACTATGTCCAAGTCATTTTGACATTTGAACTTGACTCTTTTGGTGTTAAATGGATTGGTTCCAATGGACCTTTCAAGTTTAATTATCCATCATATGACGTCAAATCAACTATGTGATGTCTAGGATGATGTCATAATCATGATGTCATAAATGATTCAAAATAGACCGTCTTTAGCGCTTAATCATCTGACACATTGTACAAATTGTATGTCTTTACCATTTAATAAACATTGTGTTGAATATTTTGAAACTAATTTGACAGGACGCTGTTGCTGCCATATGCAGCAACAGTGCACAGTCAAATTAGTTTCAAAATATTTAACATCTTCCCTGTATAGTTTTCTGGAAATTGATAGTCAGGTAGTTCAGCGATCGATCGATCCCAAAATGAGCGAGGTGTGTGATGGGCGGGGCATAGCTAAAACTGGAAAGTTCCATTGTATCCAGCAAGCATAACTAAAAAAAATGCAACACAAAAACTAAGAGCCGAATTCATGTATGTACAGATACAACAAATTCTTTATAGCTGTCCTCATACAAAGAGGAAGCAGCGTACTGAAGGCTGTTGCTGCTTTACGCATCCAGAGCTTCTAGTCAAATTAGTTTGAAAATATTTAACAGGATAGTTATTACCTCACAAAGAACTTGTTTTATGTGTAATTTCATAGCATCACACAAGATACTGTATGGAGACAAAATGGCGTCACCCACAGCTCAACATTAAAATGATGTTAAAGAGCAAGTAATTGTGATATAATTGGATGTCTGAATGCTAATGATCAGTAGAATACAGCTTTTGAGATGAAATTAGCATGTCTTTAATGGAGGTATCCAATCTGTCACTCAAGTATCTGGCATCATAATCATACATGTCACATGTTAGCTGATGTCACAATCAAAATGATGTAGCTCCATCATGAAAATCGAAAACTATCATGAAAGAATACAAATTATGTCTGATGAATGGATGGATCCATTTCTAGCTATGCCTCGCCCATTTCTAGCTAATCTCCGCCCATTTTTTACGCATGTTGGAATTGATGTGAAACTGAAACCTGAAATCCAAGCATCTTAAGTTTTAATGTAACTGTACAGGTAAGCTGTTGGTTATTTTGAGCAAAGCTTAGCTAGAAATGGTCCATCTATTGACCTACAGTCTTTTGATCACCTGCCTTAAACTCTGTTGGCCCTATATGGCTGGTGGTCTTGATCAGATGTGTTTGTGTACATACATGTATACAGTGGAAATGTACAGTTTGATATATACACATGTAGCTCATGTAACAAGGTGATTATAACACAGAATTGTTATTGGCAAAAATTTGAATTTTCATCAATACATCGATGGGGTCCTTTATGCCATTTGTTTGTCATTCTATCTGTTTGTCTGTCTGTTTCTCTGTTTGTTTGTCGGCATGCAATCTCGGTTGAGCTAGTATCTCGGCATGGCATCACGCTATTCGGACTAAACTTGAACACATGCTTCCTTATATCAAGGAGATATAGCACAATGATGGTGAGGTCAAGGTTCACAGTCACTGTGGCCTTGATATATATTATGTAATGGCGCCGGGCGGGTGGGCGGCAGAGTGGTTTCCGGATGATAACTCCGTTACCGTTTGTCGGATCGCATTGAAACCTCATAGAGTGGTTGGACTAGGTCTTGGGAAGAAACCTATCGAAAGCGACAATGATCCGAAATCCAAGATGCGGCGGTGGCCATCTTGAAAATTGGTTTCCGGATGATAACTCTGTTACCGTTTGACGGATTGCATTGAAACTTCATAGGGTGGTTGGACTAGGTCTTGGGAAGAAACCTATTGAAATCCACGATGATCCGAAATCCACGATGGCCGTCAGCCATGGGCGGCCATCTTGAAAATTGGTTTCCGTATGATAACTCTGTTACCGTTTGTCAGATCGCATTGAAACTTCATAGGGTGGTTGGACTAGGTCTGGGGAAGAAACGTATCGAAATCAACGATGATCCAAAATCCAAGATGGCCACCAGCCACCGGTGTCCATCTTGAAAATTGGTTTCCGGATGATAACTCAGTTACCGTTTATCGAATCGCTTTGAAACTTCATGGAGTGGTTAGACTAGGTCTGGGGAAGAAACCTATCGAAATTGACAATGATCCGAAATCCAATATGGCCACCAGCCACCGGTGTCCATCTTGAAAATTGGTTTCCGGATGATAACTCCGTTACCATTTATCACATCGCTTTGAACCTTCATAGAGTGGTTGGACGAGGTCTGAGGAAGAAAGCTCGAAATCGACAATGATCCGAAATCCAAGATGGCCGCCAGCTACTATCGTTTATTAGATCGCTATGAAACTTCATAGGGTGGTTCGACTGCCGCTGGTGAAGAAACCTATCTAGATTGACAATGATCTGAAATCCAAGATGGCCATCAGCCACCGGTGGCCATCTTGAAAATTGGTTTCTAGATGATAACTCCGTTACCGTTTATCGAATCACTTTGAAACTTCATGGAGTGGCTAGACTAGGTCTGGGGAAGAAGCCTATCGAAATTGACAATGATCCGAAATCCAAGATGGCAACCAGCCACTGGTGGCTATCTTGAAAATTGTTTTCCAGATGATAACTCTGTTACCGTTTATCGCATCGCTTTGAAACTTCATAGAGTGGTTGGACTAGGTCTGGGGAAGAAACCTATCCAAATCGATGGTGATCCGAAATCCAAGATGGCCACCAGCCATCATCTTGAAAATTGGTTTCCGGATGATAACTCTTACCGTTTATCGAATCACTTTGAAATTTTATAGAGTGGTTGGACTATGTTTGAGGAAGAAATCTATCGAAATCGACAATGATCCGAAATCCAAGATGGCCACCAGCCACTATCATTTATCGGATCGCTATGAAACTGCATAGGGTGGTTCGACTGCCTCTGGTGAAGAAACCTATCTAGATTGACAATGATCCGAAATCCAAGATGGCCGTCAGCCACCGGTGGCCATCTTGAGAATTGGTTTCCAGATTATAACTCTGTTACCGTTTGTCGGATCGCTTTGAAACTTCATAGAGTGGTTGGACTAGGTCTGAGGAAGAAACTTATCGAAATCGACACTGATCTGAAATCCAAGATGGCCGCCAGCCATGGGCTGCCATCTTGAAAGTTGGTTTCTGGATGATATCTCTGTTACCATTTATTGGATCACTTCCTAGGGTCGTTGGAATATGTCTGGTGAAGAAACCTATCAAAATTTATGATAATCCAAAATCCAATATGGCCACCAGTCAGCGGCGGCCGTCTTGAAAATTGGTTTCTGGACGATACCTCCTAGACCGTTTGGCGGATCGCTTTGACACTTCATAAAGATTACTGGTCTGATGGGTCTGAGGAAGAAATAAATATTTTCTGATCGCTGTCATTCATTAGTTTGTCATCCCCTGTTTAAGACTATATGCTCGGCCTCAACGTGGCGCTGGGGTGTAACCCACTGGGTGTCAATCCTGACATTTGGAGGGGCTAACCAGAGCATTATGCACAACGCTAATGAAATGACACTTGGAGATCGAATCAGCCGAAATGGTGCTCGCCCTGTGAGGATCTGCCAGGCAGGTGCAGCGCCGGGCTCCACGCCTTGAAGGAGCCCACCCTCAGCTACTGGAGGTCCCATCAACTCGTCTTGTGGAGCCAGGGGACGATGATGGAGAGCTACTGGCCAACCGAAAGAGAAGACCAACCCCAAAGAGAACGCCAGTATTAACATCATGCACTGGAACACAGAAGGGGTTACCAACAAGAAATCATAGCTCGAACAGTTCCTGTACGAAAACAATATTGATATCTGCTGCATCCAAGAGACACACCTGCAAGAAGGAAAACCATTTAAGATCAGAGGTTACCAGATTTTCCTATGTGATCGAAGAGGAAAAAAGAACGGGGTGATCACCTTGGTCTGAAACAGCGTGAACACCAGCCAGATCAAAACCTTTATGGAAGAGGCAGAATATATCAAGATCAAGGTAACAACCAGCAACTCTGTGATTGACATTGTCAATTATTACTGCTCTAATGACAAGAATCTCTCACTTGACACAATCCAGGTCCCAGACTGCCACTTCCTCATTGCCGGAGACTTTAATAGCCAGTCCCAGAGCTGGGGATACAGAACACTTGATAAACAAGAAGACATTGAAGCATGGCAAGATGAAAAGCACTTTTTACTTGTCAACGATCCCACAGATCAGCCTACCTTCTACTCGCGCCGGTGGCACTCGACAACGATGCCGGACTTGGCATTTTGTACAGAGACATTCACAGAAACCTCAGTAGAGTGGTCGGATCGCAGTTAGGAGGAAGCGACCACCACCCAGTCCTCTCTTTCTGGAAGTATTTCGACAAGTTCACCTCAACATCCAAGGTGGAAATACAAAAAGGCAAATTGGAGTCTGTTCGGCATTCATTCCAATGAGCTTACCCAAAATATAGCCGTAGAAGGGAGAAACATCAACAATGTGGTCAAGGAATTTAATTCAAGTATCCTCAAGGCTGCCAACGAAGCAATTCCTCGAGGGTTCTGGAAAAACTACCGCCCCTACTGGACAACAGAACTGCAAGTAGCACATGATAAACTAGACAAGGCCAGAGAAGATGCAGAGGGTAATCCCTGTCATGAAAACCACTTCACGCTACAACAAACTAAAGCCAGGTATCTAAAGACCAAGCTGGAGGCCAAAAGAAGAAGCTGGAGGGAAAAGACGGCAGGGTTTAATTTAGAGAGAGACACCACAAAGCTATGGAGACTGACCAAAGCACTGAATGATGAGGGTGTCGGGGGGAGAGAAGATTACTCTTGAAGAAGATGGACAAACACTGACAGGAAAGATGGCTGTAGATGCCTTTGCGAAGGCATATGCAAAAGAAAGCAACATTTCTATACCACGGATGCGTCAAAAAGAGGTTAGAAAAGAGCAAAAGGAAAGAACAGACACCACACTCACGATGCAATGAAAGTTGACATTAGTTTAGCAGAACTGAAGAAGGCTATCCGCCAATTGAAGAAGAAATTTCCCAGGCCAGATGGCATTACGAATGAGATGATCCAACACCGTGGTAATGCATCTCTCCGCAAGTTGCTAGACATCTTTAATCTCAGTTAGACCAATGGAGAGGTTCCTCAGTGCTGGAAGGAAGCCAGAATGACTCCTATTCTGAAAAAAGGGAAGAACAAGACGAAAGTGCTGAGCTACTGTCCTATCAGTCTTACAAGCTGCATATGCAAGACCATGGAGCGCATCATCAACCAGCGGTTGCAGAGGTACCTGGAGTCGGAGAACATTATGGTTTCAGAGCAGGCCGGCTTCAGAAGATACAGGAGCACATCTTGCACAGGTCATAGAGGACACTTTTCAAGCCAAGGTGATGCTAGCTGCCTTTATCGATCTGCAGAAGGCATTTGACAAGGTGTGGAAGGATGGCCTCCTCGTGAAGCTCTGGCGCACAGGCATCGGTGGCAACATGTTCCGATGGACCAAGTCATACATACACAATCGCAGAGCTAGGGTGCTGGTGGATGGACAATCTGGACAGAATGTATTGCTGAGACAAGGGGTGCCACAAGACGGAGTATTATCACCAACTCTGTTCATACTCTTCATTAATGACATTGTAGCAGAGCTGCCCAATGGAATCCAAGCAGCCCTCTGCAGATGACCTTGTACTCTGGTGCACCGAGGAGTACACAACGACTGCCACGTACAGAATGCAGCTCGCCTTGGACAGAATTACAGCTTGGGCCAATCGCTGGTGTATTACCATCAACAAAGAAAAATCATCAGCCATGCTATTCTCACTGTCCACCAAAACCAAGGTTGGCAATCTGACACTGGGCGGTACTCCACTCGAGTACGAGGACCAGCAGTCATACCTGGGAGTCGCCTACGACAGAAGATTAACATGGAAGGAGCACATACAGAACGCAGAGGCAAAGGCCAGAAGAAAGCTAACCATCATGAGGAAGCTGGCAGGAACAAAGTGGGATGCCAATGAAAGGATGCTCAAGACCATCTACCTAGGTGCCGTGCGACCACACCTTGAGTATGGATCCAGCTCATGGATGACAGCAGCTAAATCTCATCAACAGAACCTTGACAGAGTACAAAACCAGGCACTGCGCATCATCACTGGTGGAATGAGATCAACACCAATAGAAAAAATTGAGCAGACAGCAGGCATCCCCCCACTTAGCGAAGGAAGGGAATGCAAAGCACTGATCCAAGCTGCAAAGTTCAAATCGTTCAACAATCACCCTATGAAGATCAGGCAAGCACAGCTGTCATCAGGAAGACTTAAAAGGTCAAGTTTTGTGAAAGAGACAAAAGCACTTCAAAGGAAACACCAAGAAATGTTGCCAGCACAAATAGAAGACCCAAACCACACCCTTGATCCTCCACCCTGGGAAAACAAACTAGAGAGCATAACTATTCGCACCACAGTACCGCATCTCACAACCAAAGATGAACACAGTGATGTGAAGGCCCTGACCCTAGCCATGCTGGAAGAAATGTACCCTCAGGAGACATGGATAAGGATCTACACAGATGGATTAGCCAAAGATGCAATTAGGAGCGGAGGTGCCAGACTGCACATACAGTATCCAAACGGACAACATGAGTCAGCTGCAATACCGACAGGCAAACACTGCACACACTACAGAGCTGAAGTCAAAGCACTGGTTCATGCAGCTAATACCATCAGCAGAACAGCAGACCCTATTGCACAGATTGTCTTTTTATCTGATTCCCGCTCCGTCCTTGAGGCTATCACCAAAGGTAAGCTGCCACAACTTTAAGAAGTGCTACAAACCGTCAAATGCTTTCGGATAGCATTGCAGTGGATCCCCTCACACTGTGGAGTCCAAGGAAATGAGGAAATAAGGAAGCAGACAAGATGGCAAAGGTGGGTGCAGAAGAGAATCAGACAGAAAACATGGTTACCCAAACGGAGATGAAGCCTATCATCAAGGTACTCTATAGAACACCTCAATCAGAAGATGCCTACCATCATCTCTCGAGGCCAGAGCAAGTGACCATTTTTCGTCTCAGAACTGGACACAACACCTTATGACATCGCCCGCTTGTCCTTGTGGAGAAGCAGAACAGACCACAGAGCACATACTTCAATGTTGCAGTATGTATCAGCTGCTGAGAAAAGAGATCTGGCCTTTGTCAACCTCTTTTCTTGAAAAGCTGTATGGGCCTGTGGAAGAACTGCAGAAAACCACAGATTTCATCTTGAGATTAGTTTGTCATCATGGCGGGGTATTATACTGTTAAGCTTTGCTTTTAGCTCAACATATCGTCTTATATATGAACTTGGTTTCACCCTATTGGGACTAAACTTGAGCACATGCTTCCTTATATCAAGGGGATGTAGCACAATGATGCTAAGGCCATGAGGTTAAAGTTCAAAGTCACTGTGACTTTGATATAAAACTACTTTTTATATGGCGACAAAAAATTTGGCGGGGTATTATGTGATGGCGCGGTTCGTGCAGGTGGCAGAGTGGTTTCCGGATGATAACTCTATTATCCTTTGTTGGATCTCTTAAAAATACATAGGGTGGTTGGACTAAGTCTGGGGCTGAAACCTTTCGAAACCACCAGTGGCCATCTTGAAAATTGGTTTCCAGATGATAACTCTGTTACCATTTATCAGATCGCTTTGAGGGTTTAGAAGGTGGCTGAACTAGGTCTGGGGAAGAAACCTATCGAAATCGACAATGATCTGAAATCCAAGGTGGCCGTCGGCCACCGGCTGCCATCTTGAAAATTGGTTTCCGGCTGATAACTCCTTAGCCGTAACCATTCATCGGATCGCTTTGAAACTTCATAGCGTGGTTGTACTACCTCTGGGGAAGAAACTTATCGAAATTGACAATGATCCGAAATCCAAGATGGTCACCAACGTTCTCGTTTATCGGATCGCTTTGAAACTTCATAGGGTGGTTGGACTAGGTCTGAGGAAGAAACCTAGCGAAATTGACAATCATCCGAACTCCAATATGGGCCCAATCACAGGCTGCCATCCTGAAAATTGGTTTCTAGATAATATCTCCGTTACCATTTATCGGATCACTTTGAAACTTCATAGGGTGTTTGAACTACGTTTAGTGAAGAAACTTGTCGAAATTTATAATAATCCGAAATTCAATGTGGCTGTCAATCACCAGCGACCATCTTGAAAATTGGTTTCTGGACGATAACTTCTTGACCATTTAACGGATCACTTTGAAACTTCATAGGTTGACTGGTCAGGGTCTGAGAAAGAAATGTTTTCTGAAAACTCATTCATTGGTTGGTCATCATGGCGGGGTTTTATGCATCATTTGCGGAGCTCTTGTTACGGTTAAGTTTTGCATTTAGCTCAACATATCGTCTTATATCTCGGTATGGCTTCACCCTATTGAGACTAAGCTTGGACACATGCTTCCTTATATCAAGGGGATGTAGCACAATGATGGTGACATCATGAGGTCAAAGTTCAAGGTCACTGTTATCTCGGTATAAACAAATTTTTACATTTAAGTTTTACGTTTATCTTAACATATCATCTTATATCTCGGCATGCCGTCACCATATTGGGACTAAACTTGAACACATGCCTCCTTATATCAATGGTATGTAGCGCAATGATAGTGAGGTTAAAGCGCAAGGTCATTGTGTTTTTGGGATAAAACTATTTCTTGTGATCAAGTATTTGGTTTTGATCAACATAGCGTCTTATATCTCGCCATGGCTTCACCCTATTGGGAATAAACATGGACACATGGTTACATATATCAACCAGATGCAGCACAATCGTATTGAAGTCATGAGGTCAAATGGCAAGTTCACTGTGACCTTAATATAACACTATTATAATTTTCGGTTTACCTCAACATATTGTCTTATATCTCAGGATTGGTTCACCTTACTTGAATTTAACTCAGTCAAATGTTTACTTATATGAAGTACAATGATTTTGAGGTCAGAGGTCAAGGTTATTGTAACATATGTATAAAATGCAGACTTTAGCAGTTTAGTTCTGCCTAGCTCGTCTGGTCTTTATTTCAGAATTGGACAAATTATTGGAACTAAGCATCGTCATATAGTTACCTCAACCAGGAGGAGCAGCAGACATTCAAACATTTGAGGTCATGGTCATTGTGATCTTGATACAACTAGATTTGAATTTGGAAATGCAAAATGCCAAGATTTTTGCCAATATTCGATCAGTGTAAAATTGATGTCTTGTTTATTTAGGAATGGAAATCTGTGCAAGCAATAGTGGGTAAAACGGGCAAGGAAACTCTAAAGCGCCGATGTCTCGGATGTGAACCGGGCAAAATATCTGCAGCTATTGGGACAAAGGTGAAAGCTTTACTTGATAAATATGAGCTGGACGAAGTACGCGATGTCTCTGCTGGTGCCGCGACATTCTATGTATGGGTAAGTGTTATGTGTGTACATTTCATTGGTGGCATCCATATTTCTTTTAAAAGCTCTTGTATCACTTGCTTGTATGAGTGGACACTTTGTTGTATAAAGAGAAATTGAGAACATTATTAGGATCAAACATCTTAATAGAGGCATTTGAAAAATTTGGAATTTCCGGGTTACGTGGCCTATAAACAGGCAGTGCCAGGCATCTGACTTTCATCCTCCAACCAAAGACAAGCGTTAGGTTTTCTTCAGCGATGTGGATTATCACGTTTTACCAGTTCATCTTAATAGAGGCATCTGATCTGTCACTCAACATTATCTTATGTCATGATCAAATATGTCACAATCAAAATGTAGTTCCATCACAACAAGGTTGATAGAATGTCGGTATCTGTGGGTGAAACGTGAAAAGTGGGCCACTCTGAGGTCACACTGACCTATCTTTCTTGCGCTCCATACCTTAAGCCTACAATGCATACATACACCAAGTTTGATTACTGTACGAAAAACTTGAAACAACAGCCCAGAATGTGACTGATTGGCGAATGAACTAACTGACAAAGGAACATCACAACTTATTGAGCTGCTACCTGCCTATCCACCTGTCTAATGCGACAAGTGACAGCTCTTCATATGTAAGCCAGCAGAAATGTATGCAATATTCGCTTTGTTCGTGTTTAGAAGAATTTTTAATTGTCACTGTCACCTTGATATTCGCCCTTTTGACCCCAAATTTATCACAAATCTTTGAGACCCCCACGGACAACCTTCCATCCAAGTCTGGTAAAGATCTCTACAGTAGAACCAGCGTTATTTTGAGAAAGTGTAACTTTGAGACAGTTTTCAAAATATTCATCCAAATATTAATTTTTAATCTGGGCGTCATGACCTTAACTGTTGACCCCAAATTTCTCACACATCTTTGAGACCCCATGAGCAACCTCCCACGGAAGTCTGGTCAAGATCGCTTAAGTGGAACCAGAGTTAGCTCGAGAACTCCTGTCTGAAGAGTTTTCGAAATAAGCCCTTTGACCTTTTGACCCAAAATTTATCACACATCTTCAGGACACCACGGACAACCTCCCCCCCCCCCAAGTTTTATTTCCATTTACCAAAGACTCTTATAACTACATCCCTGAATAAGCATTTGTGAGTGACTGACTAACTGACTGACTAACTAATTAACTGGCTAAGGGACATGAGCTACCTGCAGCTAATAATTGAATAATTGAAGTCTGAATTGTACGTTTTGGATTAATTTTTAATTTAGTAAACATTCTGCTGAAGATGTTAAAACTAATTTAACTTGGAACTGTTGCTGCCATAGGCTATTCAACAGCTTTCGATTTAAATTTTGGGAATTCCTGTATCAGATTGATTCCAAGATGTATAAAGCGTGCATAGCCTAGACATGCTAGTTAGAGATGGGCGTGGCGTAAATAGAACTGGATCCCTCTACTAACTGTATCGCTGCTGTAAGTCACCAGATAATAATTTGAATGGGCAATAACTGAATCTGCTGAATATTTTGAAAACAATTTGGGCACCCCTATTTGTTTGTCCCAAAAGCTTAAAGAAAATACATTTGACCCTCTGTTTAAAGGATACCAGTTGATAAAGGACAATTTTCTATGCTCGCAAGCTTGTACTTTACAGACAAGTTATACTGTATGTTTGCCAATACAACCCCAGACACTGTCATTTCGTCCAACATTGAGCTACATATGATGTAGTGATTAAAGAAAAAATATTCTAACTGTCCCAATGTCTAGTTATGGACTGTGTATGATGAAATGGAGGGATCTGACCGGTCATTCAAGTCTCTGACATCATAATCAATTACGTCACTAATTAGCTGATGTCACAATCACAAGGATGTAGCTTCAGCACAAAAATCAAAGTCCATCACGAAAGTGCGTAAATAGTATATCATTCATAAATTTGCAATTTAATAAATATTCTGTTGAATATTTTTAAACTAATCTGATTGGGAGCTGTTGCAACAGCCCCAATGAAATTAGTTACAAAATAATCAACAACTTACCTGTTACCTTGAAATTTAGTTTCTGGAAATTCATGTTTCAAAGTTTCAAATCAAGTACAAAATCTGTAAAGTGGGTGGAGCTTAGGTAGTGCTGCAATATGTCCGTTATTCCTTTGAAGCTATGAGGTCCAAATTCTAAGACTACAGAATCAACCTTTTTAGCCATGCCCCGCTCATCTCTATCTAAGCTCCACCCACACCTCGTCCGTGTTGCGATCGATCGATCTCTGAATGTCCTGACTATCAATTTCCAGAAAACTATACAGGTAAAAAGCTGTTGAATATTTTGACTGGGTGCTGTTGCTGACTATGGCAAGCAGCACAGCGCCTGCCCAGTGAAATTAGTTTCAAAATATTCAACAGAATGCTTATTGAATTGTAAAGACATACAATTCGAACAACTTGTCGGACTATTAAGCATTAAAGACGGACTATATGACATCATGATTATGACATCATCATACACGTCATGTAGTTGATTATTATGATGTCATATGTTAGATGGATAAACTTGGAAAGGTCGATTACATTCCATTGCATATTAAATTTGACGTCACTGCACTAGTTTATTGTCTATGCACAGTCTTGTGCTTCATCTAGCATGGCAGTCATTCCAGTGGTAAATTTTTTTAAATGGGCTCTTGTTCTGCAAATGGACATTTTTCAAGACCCGTACTGAAGCCATTTTTGGCCGATATGACTGTTAAAGGGTTAAATAGATAATTGGCATGAGAAGCTTCTCCACACAGCATTGTTCATGCCGCAATACATTCAATTTAGTGACCATCCCATTCCTAGAGCATACCCTCAAAGCCCCCCCCCCCCACCTTAGAAGCTTAAGGACTTTATCCTATCGTCACCCATAATTCACCTATGTGGGGCGCATATGCTTGGATTCTACCCATTGAAAGCTAGATCACTACTCTTTTCTGGTCAATGTTGGCATCTATGGGATGTGACGTTAGCATGTTAGAGATTTACTATTTAAAATGTATCATCAATTTAAGTTAGCCTTTAGAGATGGCTTGATGTGGAAAATGTTACTATTTACTTACCCTCACCAATTAAAGGTAAAAAGCTATTTTAATTGTCTATTTGTGTGTCTGTCTGTCTGTCTGTCATTCTGTCTGTCTGCAGCAATATCTAAGCTACTCAATTTTGTTCAAATTTTTGGGTATTCCAATAAACAAGGAATCCCCAACTTTGATCTTTGATGGTTTGCAATATGCGATTGTTCTTGTTAATGATTGGAAAACATATTTCTCTTCCTTTCTAGGCAACCACTATGGTAGAGGAGAGTCAAGAATTGATCCGGCAAAAAAGTGAGGCATAATTCTCAAGTCGAGTGAAACATAGAACTCTACATTACATACTGTGTTATTTTTGGACGGAATGGTCTGGTCTGAAATGCAATTATTCATGCTATGTATATAGTGTGAATTACTAATTATGTAAGAATCATTTTGTGAATGATAAGGAAGGTCTGTGTGGTCAAACAGCTCCTTGTGAAAAAAAATGGTCATTCTATGTCATTTATATCTAAAATCTATTCATAGACAAATTTATCATGAAGTAATAATAATAGGATTCAACTGTGAAAACTTTAAACTCTTTCTTGGTCAAAGTTTGTTGAGAAAGTTAGTCTTTGGTCAGGTAATGTCTAGTAACAGGCTGAGAAGAAAATTTAAAAAGAATTTATCACTGGTTTGACAGGCTCTGTAACGGAGCTAGTTATTCAAATGGTAAATTAAAAAACCCAGTTCTCTTGGCCTGTAAATGGACAATCTTTAAGATCACTGCAGATACCATTTTAGCCAACTTGTCCATTGTAATGTTATAGTGACAAGAGTAGTTAATGCTAAAAAAAATTAATGTTAGCCTTTTAAGTGTACATCCATGTTCATTATAACAAACTAGTTCCATATTTATTTCTGTTAGCTCGATGGCAAATAAATCCATGAGAGAACATACTACACCTTTAAAGCTGAACCGTATATATTTTTAGTTCGACTAAGATGTAAAACAAGCTATTGCGATACCCTCTGTGTTGTCCGGTGGCGATGGTGTCATCATCGCCCAATTTGCGTTTAGCTCAACTTAGTGGTGTCCATCTCCTGTTTGGTTAATCGTACTGGATCCAAACTTTGAGGCATGCTTCCTTGTATGACCTTAAGGTCAAAAGGTCAAATGCTGTTGTGACCTTGATAAAAAGGTTTTTTTCAACATTAACATTTTGTGTTTAGCTCAAGTTAACAGTTTATATCTCAGTTTGTATATGCTTGGTTAATTCTTTCTTCTTCTTTTCGTTCGCTGATCATACCGCCAGTCCTGTAAGTGACTATCGACATGATCATAACGCTTATGCTTGGTTAATGATACTGGACCAAAACCTGGACATATGCTGACCTTTAGTGAGAGGACATGACACAATGACGTTGGACCAAAAGGTAAAGGTCATTGTGGCCTTGGTAAGACATTTTTTTCAACATTAACAGTGCTTTTAGCTCACTTTAATGGTTCATACCTCAAGTTTGGTTAATCAAACTGGACTCAAACTTGGACATATGTTTCCTAACGAGATGAAATGGCAGAATGACATTGGTAAAAAAGTAAACGATTAAGGTCATCCTGGCTTTTGTAAAAACTTTAAATTTTGCCTCGCCTGGAAGCAGAAAATGATACATATATATCACTTCCGACAACACAAACTATGTCAACAATGTTAAGGTGTTGTGTTTAGCAAAACTTCTCTGCTTATATTTCAGGATCCATTAACCTTATTGCAAGGCTTTCCATATTTTTTTTGCGTTTAACGAAACTTCAGTTTATATTTCGGGATTGGTTAATTCTCTTGAAACTAAACAAGGATAAATGGTTACCTATGATGTTAGCATTGAGGTCACAAAGTCAACAGTCAAGGTCACTGTGACTTGGTTATCTTTTAACGTTAAGTTTTTGCGTTTAGCCAATCTTATCATCTTTTATATAATTTTGGGATTACTTTAGCCTAATGGAACACAACTTTGGTACATTGCTATACCACGAGGATGCAGGGTGCTGACTGGGAGGTCACCAAGTCAAAGGACAAGGTCATTCTGACCTTTACAAATCTTAGTTATTTTTTCATTTAGCAAATCTTATAGGGTATTATTTCAGGATTCTTTAACCATAATGGAATACAACTTGGGTATATAGCTGCTTATACCAAGATGATGCAGGATTATGACAGCGAATCACCAGATCAAAGGTCAAGGTTATTCTGGCCTTGCTATTTGACCTCTGCTTTTTCAACTAAGTTTTTCCATTTAGCAAATCATTTACATTTATATTTCAGAATTATTTAATACTACTAGAACTAATCTTGGATACATGGTTCTCTTTACAATAAGGAAGCTGCATGCTGATAGTGACATCACTAGGTCCACGGTCATGACCTTGATAATTTACCTCTATCATGTCTGTATTTCCCATGTTAAGTTTTTGTGTTTTTCTATACTTTACTTTGCTTTATCCAACTGGAACCAAACCTAGATACATGGTTTCATATGCCATAATGTACTGAGGAACCATGATGATATTGAGGTCATTACGTCAAAGATAAAGGCAATTTTGACACTGCATGTTGACCTCTGCTTTTTCAACGTTAAGTTTTTCCATTTAGCAAATCATTTACATTTATGTTTCAGGATTGGTTAATTCTATTGGAACTAAACTTGAATACATGGTTACCTATAATGTTGGGATACTCAGATCAGGAATGGACCTGAGGAAGCTAAAGATTTTGGCTGAGGACAAGACACAGTGGTCAAAAGTGAAGGACCACCGATTGTCGCTGCATTATGTTTCTATTACCACAGCCGCAGAACTGTAATTATACATATAATGTTAGGAAGCAGCTTTATAACATTGGGTTCACAATGTTAAAAGTCAAGGCCACTGTTACAAACAGGAGCCAGGCATGTTTAATTCCGCGGAATTCTTGTTTTCTACTTCGAATAATACTTACCAGATGTACTATTATGATGTCTATTATCTAGTGTAGCTCAAAATAAACAATTAAAAACCCCGCACTCTCATGATCCTGACCATACTGTGTCTGGGAATTACCATAGCCGCAGGTACCGAGTCAATTCCCAATCACAGTCAGATTCGTCTATTTTGCTGACTTTGAAAGTCGCATGTTCTTTTAGCTCTAAAATTGTGCAATTTTAGCGGAATTAAGCGTGCTTAACGTTATCCATCGCTGGCTTCATGGAAGGAAAGGGAAAGTCATCACAGGGGCAGGTTGTATCAATCTAGAATTTATACATTCGTGCCGTAATGACTGATTAAAATTTCCTTAAATTGGCACATTATTTTTAAATGGTAGCCATTGTTGGAGTGTCTATGCACTCTGTTTTATGCCGATCTTTAGCTCTCACTTCATTGACGAGGGTGTTTGTAGCGATCGGTGTTTATTTCTTGGCTATTTTAACGTTAGCTAATTACCAAGTCGTGTTTATACAATTTTCACTCAAAAGTTTCAAATATTTCCTGCCTAAAGACTTGATTATCATTAATCTAAGAGAAAGTTAATGTTTCTAAGTTATAATCAAGTCAATTGTGCGTGTTGCTCATCATCGTATGTCATGTGCAGCATTTTAATTCTTACTCTGTGTTCGCAGAAAGTGAAGAACCAGGACACGCTGTGTCAGAAGTGTAATTGGTTCATGAAGCGCAAGTATTTGGGTCATCACTGTGTGGCTTGCATGAAGTCCTTGTGATGTGTGTGCGAAGTGGTCGTCAGAGTTGGTGGCGGAGTTCGATCATGATCGACGTGCGTGTTTGGAGAGGATCGCGAGGGATAAGGCGGCCAAGCTGGATCAGGTGTCAGTAAAAGGTCTTGAAGAGCATCTGAACGAGTGTATGGACTCAGCATTGGGTGTATGGGCGGCCCAGTTCAAGGCGATGTTTGAGTCCTTCCAGTCCATGGTCCCGGCGATGGAGGCTGGTGCAGGGCAGTTCTGTGGAGGGACAAGCACCTGTCCTTCCTCCGGTCTTGGCCCAAGAGCCAACGGCGGAGGAGGAAGACCTGCTTATGGAAGATTCCGGCATGCCGGATGTTTCAGTAGGGGTAGAACCGAGTACGTCCCAAGTGTCTCCCTCTGGTTTTGTACGGGTCTGCCAGCCAGGTGGTGATGTTGACGTTCCGTTGGGCATATTTCACCCAGACTTCGCTCAACCCGCGTTGTCGGTGGAGCCGGTTTTTTTGGTTTCCGTCGGCGGTAGGTGCGGCTCCTCGGAGTTCCGTTGTCTGCCGGGGTAAAAGCGGCTGTAGTCCTGGCTCCCGTACTGGAGTCGATGGACTGTGGTGAATCCGTGTCCGGCAATTCGCTGGATACTGGTGCCGCAAGTAGTTGGGCTATGGACTCACTTCATGTTGGAAGGAATGAGGTCCATGGTTCTCAGCATGGGTCATTGGTGGCCTTCTCATCTAAGGGTGAGAAGGAAGATGAGAATGGTAGTCCATTGATGGATGAATCCTCATTCTGCACCGAAGCTGAATGGGTGCAGGTCCTTGGTTGGATGTCCGACCGTCTCGGGTTGGCATCGGATCAAGGATCTCAGCGCGATCCAACGATGGAGCGGATGTCAGAGCGAGTGGCTAGCGCTCTGTCAAGTGGCTCTTCAGCCATGCCGACGCTCCCCTTGGACACGCAGACTTCTGACATGTTGGAAGTTGTGGCGTATCATCCGGTTCAGCCAGACTATTCATTGCCCAAGGCCCCAAAGGGGATAAGGAGTAGGGTCCTCTTTCCAGAGCAGGCCTATCATCAATATGCCCGGGTTCCACGGCTTTCCGTCGGGGAGAGAGTCATTGAATAGGCCGTTGGCTGATAAATCGAAGGGTCGTTCTCGTCCCTTAGTTTCCCAGGCCAATAAGGATCCTTTTAATGAGTTAACGCTCATTAAGAATTCGGCGAGGGCAGCTATGGCTGTACTCTCGCACGGCTGTACCGTCCTGCAGGGAATGCTGACCTGTGTGGTGGAAGGTGGGGAAGTGCCAGAGGGTGCTCCCGGGGTTGTTCCACGAGGGTGTGTGCCAAGGTCGCGTCAATGGTAACAGAGCAGGAAGTAGTCGGCAAGTTGTGGAAGTCGACGAAGAGGACTCAGCCGCAGCAGTCCTATAAGCAGCATCGGCAAGAGAAACAGAGGCAGCACCAGAGATCGCCCTTCCGTCCGTCTGGCTGTGATGCCCATCGGGCATCCGAATCACAGGAACCTGGCCGTTCATCCTCATACAAGTCCTCTAATAAGAGGCTGTATGAGGAGGACAGGAAGGGTGGCAGTTCGGGTCGCAGCGGTTATCGTAAAGATAGCCATGGCGGCGGTCCCGGACTGTCATATTCCAAGAATCTGCGGGGCGGCCATGGAGGACGGTCCTGACGGGTTTCCGGCGGGATCCGTTTCGGTGACGTCAGGAACGAAGGGAGTCGAGAATCTTCACCTAAGCGAATTAGCGTCTTATCGTGCAATATCAACCGCCAGCTGTGTGCAGATTCCTACCGTCGGAGGCAGATTTCATCTGTTCTCAAACCAGTGGGAACAGGTCGTGCAAGATTGTTTAGTCTGTCAGTGGTTAAGAAACGGCTACGAACCGGACTGGCTCATCCGTCAATTGTTGGTTCCATTAACATCGACTCCAGTTTGGACTCCCGTTCCAAGGGAATCCGATCGCCTAGATGCCATTTGCTCAGAAATCAGATCTTCAGCAGAAGAACGCGATTCATCTAGTCTGCAATTAGTCCTCCCATGGCTTCTATTCGATGATGTTCGTTGTTCCGAAATGTACTGATGGTTGGAGACCAATTCTCAATCTCAAACCGTTGAATAAATTTATTCTTTCTCGAAAGTTTCAGATGGAGACTGTAGCAGCGGTGATGACAGGGCTGAGAAAAGGCATGTGGGCAGTATCAATAGATCTGAAGGATGCATATTTTCATATTCCAATGTCAATTCCTTTTCAGAAATACCTTTGCTTTGCATTTCAAGACAATGTCTGGGAATTCAATGCGCTTCCGTTCGGTCTGACCACAGTTCCGAGGGTCTTCACCAAAGTGGTTCTCGCCATGACTTCTTATCTTCGCAGGAGAAACATAGCTGTTCACACTTACATAGACGACTGGCTGCTGAAGGCGGGGAATTCAGTCACTCTGTGCAACAATCTTCAGGTAGTCCTAGCCTTACTAAAGGGCCTAGGATGGATTGTGAATCTAGAGAAATCAGAATTGACTCCATCCCAGAAGTTTATCTGGGAATTTTTTTCAATCTCAGGGACGACGTAGCTTTTCCGGCGGAGAGCAGAGTCAAGAGTTTGATTGCGGTACTGGAGTCAGTTTCTCTAGGAGCCTTTCTGACGGCGCGCCAATTTCTCAGAATACTGGGTTTACTAGTATTTCTAGAGAAAGTGGTTCCCTATGCGGCACTCAGGCGCAGGCCGATTCAAATGTATCTAATGTCATTCTGGTCTCAGAAAACGGATCCGTTATCTCTGAGAATTCCAGTAAAAGAACCATTGATATTCCACCTTCAGTGGTGGTTATCAGAACAGAATCTCCTGCGAGGTGTTCCTCAGATGTCCATCTTCACAGATGCGTCGACGACGGGTTGGGGAGCGATATTGGATGATCAGTCAGTGTCAGGGGAATGGGATCGGACCAATGAGCAGAAACATATCAATGTTCTCGAATTATTAGCTAATTAATCCGAGACAAGATTGTCCTAGTCAGGACAGACAACTCAACAGTGGTGTCTTATTTGAACCGCCAGGGCGGGACAAGATCACCAGAGTTGTGTATGATGATTTGGAACCTTCTGCTGTGGTGCCAAGAGAGGAATATTATTCTTCGGGCAGCACACATTCCAGGAAGATTGAACATCCTAGCGGATGCTCTCAGTCGAAGGACGGATTGTCATCCGACGGAATTGCAGCTCAACCAATCGGTAGTGGAGGTTCTATTAAAACATTGTGGCAAGCCAAATGTGGCTCTATTTGCGATGAAACAAAATGCAAAGATGGTCACATGCGTGTCACCGATCCCGGACCCGCTAGCCTTAGCCAACAATTCTCATCCCAAAAGTTCTGGCAAAGATAAGAGAGAGTGTGTGCCAAGTACTTCTGATCGCCCCTCATTGGCCAGGCCGATCATGGTTTACGGATCTGCTGGACCTTCTGGTCTGCAATCCAATCCCTCTTCCAGACAGAAGAGATCTAATCTCTCGGAACAAGGGTCTGTATCTCCACGACAGACCAGAAATGTTCAAATTGACTGCATGGATGTTATCAAGCAGCGTGCAATTAAGGGTGGCTTTTCTGAGCAAGCAGCGAAGTTTGCCACTTCAGCCAGAAGAGGGTCAACCACAAGAACATATAATTATAGAATCAACAAATTTGCAGAGTGCTGTAAGGGAAGAGATATTGATCCCTTTGCTGCATCTGTTCAACACGTAGCAGATTTTATCTGTCATTTATACGAAGTTGACAAACTTGTACCTTCAACCCTAGCAGCATATAAGTCTGCATTAGCTTCAGTCGTTCCCAGTCTGGCCATTGAAGGAGTGGAGAATGACACTTTAAATGAAGTTATTACGGGAATGAGCAATTTGCAACCTAGACAGCCAATTCCTATCCCAGCATGGAATCTATCTCTTGTTATAGGGCAAGCTCCTTTGAACCAATTAGATCTATAGATATTAAACTGTTAACTATTAAGTCAGTTTTCTTGGTTGCAGCAGCATTGGCGAGGAGAAGCGAAATACATGCATGCACTTTTTGCTGCGCATGACCGTTTTGTCGTCACGGGTGAAGGTTTAAGACTCCTTCCATGTCTTTGTTTCCTGGCAAAGAATCAGTCACTTAAATATCCAGGTCAACCGATCAATTAGCCAAGTTAGTCAGACATGACCCAAACTCTTCTGCTTGGTGTCCTGTCAGATGTCTGAAAATGTATAAGAAACATACTGAGGAGTGGCGAGATGACCCAAAATCCCTGCTTATGTCTCAAAGCTCCTCATTTGCGCGCCTCAAAAGATACTATTTCTTGTTGGAATAGTCGATGCTATTCAGATGTTGCACAAAATCGCTACAGGAAAGCAGATTGATCGTGCGAACGCCCACCAGGTCCGAGCACTAGCAGCAGCATCGGCCCTTTATAAGGGTGTCTCATTAGAAGAGGTAATATCTGTAGTGCAATGACATGCCGAGTCATCATTCACTGATTTCTACCTTCGCGATATCTCCAGCATAGGGTTGCACGATTATTCGATTAATCGCGATTATACAATTCAAAATGATCATGGACGATTATAAAATGAAATAATCGTATAATCGCCATGTTGAAATTTTTGTCAAGACACTTTTACGCTTGTGAAACTGCTCGCGTTACCAATCATGGAAACAAACATCCATCTATCAGCCGAATGTGTGAATGATTAAATAAACTAAATAAATAACTGATTTATTTGTATTGACTCATGATTAGTTTTAGATGAATAAAGAGTCATTGTTGTTGTAATCACACATGCTTATCCCGCGTTGCCCATTATCTGAATAGTTATGCGCTAACGGTGTTCACAAAAAACTTCTGAAACTGATAACACGGCAATTCAATGCATTTTCTCCCGTAAAAATTCCCACTGCCTACGCCTACGTTTAATGTATACCTCAAAACATCAACGGGGAAGTGAAATTATTCGATTTGAGCCCCTAAATATTGCGTATCCGTTAATAAAGGTTGTTTATTACATCAAAATGAATCCACAATTTGATATAAAATGGTGTCGCGAAAAAAATACAAATCACGTTATTCGCCTACAATTGAAGAGTTTATTTTAGAGCGAGTACTCGGAGATAAATATTCAGGAATCGGGGACTCGGAACTTATATATATTATCATTGCGCGATAGGAACTGTTTAATAAACTCCCGTTAGCGTATAATATCTCGCGAGAACACGCCGCCTCCCATCCCAAAAGAGCCGCTGGCTCGCCAACTTAAGAAGCCGGCTATATTGTCGTTCATAATAATTCAATTTGGATCATTTAATGTTGATCGGCATTACAAAATTGATGCGCATTTTCTCCCGTACTTGTTTGGTACATAAATTTGGACTTAAAATATATTTATAAGGAAGGTATTTAATCACACCACGACTGTTTTAAGCGCATTTTGTCTACAAAAGTGTGGAATAAACTTTATTATATCTTGAACATACGTGGCCTACTATTAGTATTAATCTAATAGGTGGTCGAGATTTACAAATCCGAGGCCTGTATTGATTTCTAGAGGGGCAAGAAATGTATCAGGGCAGAGATCGGTCTGAAGTAGACACACCCTGTGATACGATTGTTATTATTATACACGCTATTCTCACAAATTTTCCTATATAATCTGCTGAGTTAGGGGGTGGGCTTCTAATACGATGTTTTGCCGTTTTGAATCTGCTAAGAAATCATTGGAGCTCATATGTCAAAGTTAGGGGGTGGGCTTCTATTAGAGCATAGGCTACAATTAAGCGAAATACTGTACCTTCTGTTTTCCATCTAGGAAAATCTTGATTCATTGCTTTGTTTGCAATCAGCAACTGGCGTATTCTGTCCATGTATGTATACCCATGTGCCTAACCCATAATCTTACAATCTGCAGTAGCATAATAATGTCCCCTAAGCAGCACTGACGTAGTTAATATAGGTCATGATTAATCGTATGATTGCGATTATTTTATTCAAATGATCGCGATTATGAAAAGGGAATAATCGTGCAACCCTACTCCAGCACACTTAATCCGGTAGCCGTCGCCAATTTATCAAATCTTAACTAAAGCCACATCCGACCACTGTTTCGCACATATCACAAGGTTCTTCCACATGCACTGAACAAAGGCTATGCACATGATCCGAGGATGACCGTGGATTGGGCCGAGCTCCTGTTGAACAAGAAATGACCAAGCACTGAAAATGGTGAGTGTTTACATTAATTAAGTGACTAATATTAGTTTACTTACAGTCGATTTACCAGACTGAATAAGTAAATAGTCTGGCCAAGAGTATCTTATTCTTTCAACAGACATTAGACTCATTCCAATTTGAAAGCCTATTCGATATACTGATAATGTTTTTTCAAAATTAGAAGTTGTAGTAGCTTCTTTGCACTCTACTGGACTGCCCTAGCTGAGACTTGGGGCTGACACGGGTCTGGTGGGGTTGCACCCCGTTTTGACAGCCCTCTGGAATTTGTGCGGACAAATGAGGGGGGGAAGCGCTGTCTAGACCATGGAAGTTTAGCACTCTACGAGTCAGATAGCAGAACCCAAGCGTATGCCAGGGTTCTAGTCGCTTCACAACCTTCTCTGTCGGATGGTAGACGAGTGCTGGTTCAAGCCTCACCTCCTCCCACTTGTATTTCTTGGCTGTCGAAATCTGGAGTTTATCATAATAGTACATCTGGTAAGTATTATTCGAAGTAGAATCAAAAAAGCATCTGCTTTTGTTTCTACGAGAATTCTTAATACTTACCAGATGTACTATGGCCCTGCCTCAGCCGCCTCGCTGAGGTGAGGCTGAGCTGCTTTCGCTGTTTGTCAAGGCAACATAAAACGAATCTGACTGTGATTGGGAATTGACTCGGTACCTGCGGCTATAGTAATTCCGGGACACAGTATGGGCAGGACCAGGAGAGTGCGGCATTTTTAATTGTTTATTTTGAGCTAGACTAGATAATAGGCATTATCATAATAGTATATCTGGTAAGTATTAAGAATTCTCGTAGAAACAAAAGTGGATGCTTTTTTGATTCAACATCAACCTCTTCTTTTTAGCTCAATATACCTTTAGTGTACGAGTTAGCCTCGCTACCTTAGAGCCACGGGTATCACATGGTATGTTGGTCGCTGATATTAGACAACTGTCAAACAAGTATTGATTATGTGTACAGGAAGTAACACAGTACTTCTATATCTCATGTTTGGTTAAGCATATAGGGCCCAATTTTAGGCTGGTCCTTCCTGATAATTAGCTGACATGATCCAACCACCTTGGCATCAAAGGTCTGACGAAACTTAATTTTTTAACAATAACATTTTGTGTTAAGCTTAACCTAACTGTTTATGTCATGTTTGGTTATCTTGACAATTTATTTCTATGCAATCAGACCAATTCTTCCACAGAAATTGCTTTTTCAGGTGAGCATTGTAGTATTTACTTTGCATGAAACATACGGCTAAATTGACTGAATCCAATGTTTTCACATCTAAGTTACCCATTTCTGTATTATTATACTTTTTTTATACATGTTTTATATACAAATTGACAAAGATGTACTTCATCTTATATATCCATACATACTGTGATAACTATTAATTGGTGTCATTCACTGGACATAACTTTAAATTTATATATTTCTAATATAATACATTTTTCTTACATATCAGATATTGGCTCCGATTTATTTGTCCCAATATACATGGGTAATGTTATTCAAGCATGCTCAGATGTTAATGGATGGGTAATCCTTTAGATGACTGGGATTGTATGTATAACTAGAGGGCCAAGGGACTGTGGAAATTTGCCAAACAATTAATATTATTAGCTCACCTGGCCCTTCGAGTTAACTTATGCCATAGCAGCCATCCGTCCAGTCATCTGTCCATCGAATCGCTTCTTATATTAACAGTTTGACCAATTTGAACCAAACCGAAGGATCCTATGATGGTACCCTCCAGAACGTCTATTCAGAATTCTGATTGAAAAATTTTTGGGTGGCCATCTTGCATTTTCCAGAAATCCTTTAAAATCCTACTCTTCCTTAATCAATGGCCCCATTTCAATGAAACTTGCGTGAAATGATCCTATGGTGACTGACTTCAAGTTTTAATGAGAATTTTGATTGGTCGATTTGTTCGGCAGGCATCTTGGATTTTCCTAACATCTATTTAAATGCAAATGGTTCAAATGCTAAGTCCAGGTGAGCATCACAGGCCCTTGGGCCCCTTATCTTATAATAACGATTAATATATTGATTATAGTATTAGGAATTGGTTATATAAATTTTTTGTGATCGATCACTGGTTTAACAAGTAATCGATGATCGAGTAATGATCAATCATTTCAATTTTTGCCATTGTTATATCGAATAATGCATCATTTATGCCTAATGATTCTTGCTAACAGATATGGAATGATATGATAATCATCTACAAGTAGAAATAGTTATCTATTAGAGGTCCAATTCACCAAGATCTTTCATAAAATTAACTCAGATGGTTGTATCATTGACTATATGTCAAAATAGCAAATACAACCAAATTGAACCAGCCACCGATTTTGGAAAATCATGATTGATGTGTTACTTGAACAATCAAACGGATCAATACTCGATCAAATAGAACATCACTAATTGAATCAATCAAACGGATCAATACTCGATCAAATAGAACATCACTAATTGAATAGTCTATTAAATAATTTCCTCGTAATCCATGATGGCTGTTGAAAGAATAGGCCTATGAAATCTATAGTAGTTCTGAACATACCGGCCGATGTCTGACATGTTTGTTAATGTACTAAATTCTCTTTAACAAACTTGAATGGGCCGTAGTTTTGAATGATATTTTCCAGATTTTGGCTTGATGCCTTCAGCAGTTCAGATGTTTTCATGAAAATTTTATCGTCCAAGCTGGTCGCTGAAGCATTTAGCCAATCAAGTTCCCTTGAACAGGCTTGGTTCAGCCATTTCCCGAGATGACATTTCATGAGTTTCGAATTAATCCCCCAAGCTGTTTTGAAGATTTTTAAAGATGTTTCTCGGGCACCGGGAAAATTAGCCTATCAGCTCCATTTGAATAAACTTGGATCCCTATGACCTAAGGATGTTTCCTACCAAATTTGCTTAAAATCTGTATAGAGGTTCTTGAGACCCCATTTTAAATTTCCAATTGCTTTACTACAGGAGATTTGACATGAAAAGTCCAAGACAGCCACCAAATCGTATATCCGAAGGTTTCTAAAGTGGAAAATTTGCAATCGGTATATCCAAAAACATATATAAAATGAATTTTAGCTTTGAAATATATCAAATAAAAAATTTCAATAGGGAAATGGTGGCCCTTTTTTTAGACTTACTTACTTCCCTTACAAACTTGACTAACCCGTAGTCCCTAATGATGAGATCACCTGGCCAGGTCTCAAAGGCCAAATGAGCTTATGCTATGGCGATCGTCCACCGTCTATCAGTCAAATTTGTCTAAATGACATCACAAAAATAACTGGGCTGATTTTAATGATATTTGGCAGGAAGCATCCTTCAGGAAAAGAGATGTTCAAACGAAGCATATCGGCCAATTTGGCCTGCGGCCATCTCAGATTTTAGCTGATTTTTTAAATCTAGAAATCTCTGAAACGATTCAAAACTCATGAAACATCATCTAGGGCAAGAGCAGAACCAAGTTTGTTCAACGGAACTTGATTGCCAAAATGCTTCCGCTGCCATCTTGGATGATGTAGTTTTCGCTAAAATGACTTCTCCAAAACCGCTGAATGGATCATGTCAAAATTCTGGGGGATATGATTCGTGACAAAGGGACATTAAAGTTTGGTCATGGGAAATTGACGTGTAAAATTCATGGCTGCTATAGACCAAGCAAAATGTAGTATGATTGGCGGCTTTATTGGATTCTTTTATTTGATGGATTTTGAAGATGAAATTGGTTTTTGATAGGTTTTTGTATATGTTGATTTCAAATTTGCCACATTCAAAATTGTCGGATGAATGTTTTGGCAGATGCTTTTTCACACCATGAGCTCCCATAGCAAAGCAATAGGAAATTTAAAATGTCTTCTGGAGAGACTTACTCACTATTCTTGTAAGTTATAAATTCAATGAACACGGTTCGACTAAAATTTAATACCTGGCTGGTTGGGTATATACAGGAAATTCTGACATCACAACCCTTGGAGTTATGAATATTGCCAATAAATGGCTTAAGACTATTCATTAAATGCTGCATGGATTTCATCCAAACTTCAGTGGAAATGCCCAGAAGGTGGAACACTTCAGAACACTCGATACAGAACTTCATTGATCAAATCTTTTGGTCGTCAGTTTGGAAATCACATAAGTGACTACTCATTCACCACTTGTCTGATTTTAAATCAAACTTAGTTGGAACAACAATAGGGTGGTAGGCCAATCAGAATTCAGCTTTTTGGCAGCCAAATTATATATTTAGCTCAACTCACCCTTCAGGCCAAGTGAGCCTATGCCATGGCAACCATACCTTTCCTTTAAATGACTTCTCAAGGACCACTGGGCCAATTTCAATTATATTTGGCAAGGAGCATCCTTATGGGATCGAGATCTAAGTTTGGTTAAGCGAAGTTGAGTGGCCATTGCCACTGTGGACCAAGTGTGTGTGTGTTTGGCAGCCATATTGGAATATTTGTCTTTGATGGATTTTGAAGCCGAAATTGGTTTCATATCAGTTTTTCGGTATGCTGTATTAAAATTTCCACTTTCGAAAAATGGTTTGACGGCCATCTTGGAACATTTTCCTGCCAAAAACCCCCATAGTAAAGCAATGAGAATTTTAAAATGTCCTCTCGAGAATTACCTGGCCGATGTCAATTATTAGCTCACTGGGCCTAAGTGATCTGTCCGTCAACTTTTCCTTTAAACAACTTCTTCACAAAAACTGCTGGGCTGATTTGAATTATATTAGGGCAGAGATTCAAGTTTGTTCAAAGGAAGCGGATCGGCAAATATGCCAGTTTTTTAAAATCTCCAAAAAACCGTTGGGGGATTGATTCATGATTGACTCATGAAATATTATCTCGGTCAAGAGCTGAGCCAAGTTTGTTTGTGGGAATGTGATTGGTCAAATAGTTCGGCGGACATCTTGAATGACATAGTTTTTGCGAAAACGACCTCCAGATTCGCTGAATAGATCGGGCTGAAATTTGGGAGATATGATTAAGGACTAATGGCCTTAAAGTTTGTTCAAAAGAAGTTGATATGCAAACAAGAGGCCCAAGGGGGCCTATGTCGCTCACCTGGAAAATTGTTGGTGGGTTGTTTAGCAGTCTTAAATGAGTTTGTGAACATTTTTGCAAGTCCAATATGGCCACCAAACACGCTACATTTTGATTGGTCCACTGCGGCCATGTTTTTGATGTAGCTCCTTCCCTTGAACAAATTTTAATGGCACTCGGAGCCTAATAATATCTCCCAGATTTCGGTTCAATCCGTTCAGTGGTTCTGGAGTTGTTTTGGCAAAAAATAGGTTATCCAAGATGGCCACCAAACCATTTGGCCAATCAAGTTCCCTTGAACAAACTTGTTGCAGCTCTTGCCCTAGATGATATTTCATACGTTTTGAATTGATCCCCAAAGTGGTTTCGGAGATTTTTTAGACATTTCTAAAAATCGGCCAAAATCTGAGATGGCCGCCAGCCAAATTGGCCGATCGGTTTTGTTTGAACAAACTTGGATCCCTGTCCTAAAGATGCATCCTGACACATATAATTGAAATCGGCCTAGCAGTTCTCGAGAAGAGGACATTTTAAATTTACCACTACTTAAGTATTGGAGCTTTTGGTGGGAAAATAATCCAAGATGGCCACCAAACCATTTATCCGACAGTTTTGAAAATGGCAAATTTGAGATCAGAATACCCAAAAACACATAAACCCAATTTCGGCCTCAAAATCCATCAAATAAAAAAATCCAATATGGCCACCAAACACGCTATATTTTGATTGGCCCACAGCGGCCATGTTTTTTTTTACGGTTCAGCTTCCCTTGAACAACTTTAATTGCCCTTAGTCTCTAATCATCTGCCAAATTTCGCTAAAACTTGGTCAAACAAGATGGCTGCCAAACCATTTGACCTATCAAGTTGCTTGAACAAACTTGGTTCAGCTCTTGCCCTAGATCATATTTCATGATGTTTGCATCAATCCCACAAATGGTTTTCGGAGATTTTTAAAGACGTTTCCTAAAATCAGCCAACTTCTGAGATGGCCACCAGCCAAATTGGCTGATCGCCTTAGTTTGAACAACTTTGGATCCTTATGTCCTAAGGATGCATCCTGTCACATATAAATGAAATCGGCCTAGCAGTTCTCGAGAAGAGGACATTTTAAATTTACCATTGCTTTAGTATGGGAGCCTTTGGCGGGAAAATAATCCAAGATGGCTGCCAAACTGTTTATCCGCCAGTTTCGAAAATGGCAAATTTGAGCTCAGAATACCCAAAAACATAGAACCAATTTCGGCCTCAAAATCCATCAAATAAAAAAAGCCAATATCGCCGCCAAACACGCTATATATATTGATTGGCCCAAGGCAGCCATGTTTTTTGATGGATCAACTTACCTTGAACAAACTAATGGTCCTTAGTCCCTAATTACATCTAGCAAATTTCGACCCGATCCCTTCAGCGGTTCTGGAGAAGTCGTTTATGCTAAAACTAGGTCAACCAAGATGGCCACCAAACCATTTGAACAATCAAGTTATCTTGAACAAACTTGGATCACCTCTTGCCATAGATCATATTTCATGAAGCTTGCATCAATCCCCCAAGCGGTTTCGGAGAAAAAGATTTTTAAAGATGTTTCTAAAAATCGGCCAAAATCCAAGATGGCCGCCATCCCAATTGGCCGAGATGGAACTTGAATATATGATAAACCTATAATGTTAGGAAGCAGCATGAAAAACACAAAGGTCACAAGGTCAATGCCATTGTGACAAACGGGAGACAGGCGAACCATTTAATTCCACGGAATTCTTGTTGGGTATTCTGATCTCAAATTTGGCATTTTTAAAACTGTCGGATAAATGATTTGGCAGCCATCAAGGGGGTCTTTCCCCCCCCCCCCCCCCCACACACACACCAAAAACTCCCATACTTAAAAGGCAATAGAATTGTTCGACCCAAGTTTTGTTGAAATCAGACTATTGATTAAGGAGTACAATCTTTAAATGGTTCCGGATAATTTTCAGAAAAATCAAAGATGGCCACCAAAACATTGACCTATCAAAATTCGGAATAGATTTTCTAGAGGCTACCACTATAGGATCCTTCCGGCTAAATTTGGTTTAAATTGCCCAAGGAGTTAATGAGGAATAGCGTCTTAAACGAATTCCCATTTTCAGCCACCCAAGAAAATCAAGCAATTAAAATTCTGTATACAAGTTCTGAAGTATACCAGACTAGGGTTTGTCCAGCTGACTTTGGTTAAAATTGGTTGAGCGGTTAATGAGTAGCCTTTTAAATGATTTCTAAATATTTTTGTAAAATCCAAGGTAGCCACCGGAAAAATTAACCAATCAAAATTCTGTAGACATATTCTGAATCCTACCACCATATGGTCCTTCCAGCCAAGTCTGGCTGAAATTGTCCAAGAAGTTAATGAGGAGTAGCGTTTTAAACAATTTCCTGCCAATTTGTACAATTTCTGAAGCATACTACGCTAGGGTCCTTCCCACTGAGTTTGATTGAAATCGGCCCAGTGGTTAATGAAGCGTAGGCTTTTAACTGATTTCCAGAAAGTTTAAGAAAATGCAAAGTGGCTGCCGAAAAAATTGACCAATCAAAATTCTGTAGTAACAAGTTCTGAAACCTACCAGCCTACTATCCTTCCAGCCTAGTCTGGTTGAAACTGTCCAAGCAGTTGATGAGGAATAGTGTTTTAAACTATTTACCGCCATTTTTCGGAAAATTCAAGATGGTTACTGAAAATATTGACCCTTCAAAATTCTGTGTCTAATTTCTGAAGCATACCACTCTAGGTCCTTCCCACAGTTTGATTGAAATCAGTCCAGGGGCTAATGAAGAGTAGGCTTTTAACCGATTTTCAGAAAATCCAAGATGGCCACTGAAAAATTGACCAATCAAAATTCTGTATACAAGTTCTGAAACCTCCCACCCTATAGTATCCTAAGTCTAGCTGAAATTGCCCAAGAAGTTAATGAAGAGTAGCGTTTTAAACAACTTCCCGCCAATTATTGGAAAATTCAAGATGGCCACCGAAAAATTGTCCAATCAAAATTCCGTATACATCTTCGGAAGCATACTACTCTAGGGACCTTCCAACTGAGTTTGATTGAAATCGACCCAGTGGTTAATGAACAGTAGGCTTTTAACCGATTTTCAGAAAATCCAAGATGACTGCCAGAAAAATTGCCCAATTAAAATTCTGTATACAAGTTCTGAAAACTCCCTCCCTATTATTCTTCCACCCAAGGCTGGCTGAAATTGCCCAAGGAGTTAATGAGGAGTAGAGTTTTAAACAATTTCCAACCAATTTTCGGAAAAGATGGCCACCGAAAAGATTGTCCAATCAAAATTCTGTATACAAGTTCTGAAGCATACTACACTAGGGTCCTTCCCATGGAGTTTGACTGAAAACCCAGTGGTTAATGAGTAGGCTTTTAACTAATTTCAGAAATTTTCAGAAAATCCAAGGTGGCCACCACAAAAATTGACCAATCAAAATTATGTATACAAGTTCGGAAACCTATTAGCCTATTATTCTTGACAACAAATCTGGTTGAAAATGCCCAACCAATTAATGAAAAGTAGCATTTTAAACCATTTTTTCAGCCTTTTTCCCCGGAAAATTCAAGAGAAAATTCACAAATCAAAATTCTGTATACAAGTTCTGAAGCATACCAGTCTAGGGTCACTCCAGCCAAGTTTGCTTGACATCGGCCAAGTAGTTAATGAGTAGGCACATTTTCTGAAATCCAAGATGGCTGGCAGAAAAATTGGCCAATCAAAATTCTGTATACAAGCTCTGAAGCCTACCTCCTTAGGGACCTTCCTGCCAAATTAGTTGGAAAGTGGTTAATGAGGAGTAGCGCTTTAAAGCAAAAGTTGACGGACAGACAGATGATGGACGGTCGCCATGGCATACGCTCACTTGGAAATTCTGGCCAGGTGAGCTAATGAATGGTATCGGAAAGAAAATATCATGGATATCCTACATGTAGGTACCATTCAAACGAGAGATCATATCGAAACCACCAATATGCTAGTCCCATTGCCCAAAGCCAAGATTGAGTACAAGGGCATGGGCATCAAGGACAGAGCAGTGATGTGTGGCATGAAGGTAATGGCCTAATCCATAAGACATCGTTAAAGATCTACTGAAACTACTGAGCTCATTCCAACATGGAGAAAATTTAAATGTAGGCGCCGTCGTTCTGAGCCATATCACAATTGATGCTACAGCAAGCTCCACACGAGGTGAAAAAACAAGGGTTTTTGGTCTACCATTTAAGATCACATAATAGTTTTGACAGTTCATAGAACATGTAGAATAACATAGAACAATATAGAGTAATGTCTACCCATGTTTGCATCATACCCGATGCCCATGACACTGCAGTCTGCACAGCTGACACAGGCCTTCTAGGCTACCTTCTCAGTTGGGATTTCATGCTTGATGCCTCTATCGTATCTTTCATGATGTATGGTGACACGACACTCCCCGCTGCAGAAGCAAGAGAATGCATCCAGGAAATGCTCCCATTTAATCTCACTGATATAGATGAAGTTCCATCTGGACAAGTGCTATCCATCTTTTGAAAGCATGTCTGTACTATACAGCAATAGATCATTGAGACATCGAAAAACATCTTAATGCGAACTCGGCTGGCAAAGCATCTACAATCTCAATACATACTTATTGTATCCAACTCCACCGCTGAATCGGTTGACAGTAATAACGAATGGTATAAGGGCCCAATAACCAAGACAAAGAACCTATTGGCACTGGTAGAGAAACTTCTGACAGTCCGACTGACTGACACACTTATCCTGTCATAGATGAACCCAGAATGGATCAGAAGACGCTATCCTATCTAACATCACCGGGCACATCTGACACACCAAGATCATTGTTTTCATACTTTTACAGAGGTACAGCCGCGAGATATCAGCAAACATCCGGCACAATGCAAGGCTTCTGTACTTCACACCCCGGTCGAGAAAGTTTATGATATCCTGACCCAGAGAGACCAAATGGGAATTCCTTGCAGGCGTGCAAAAAGACGAGTTCATCTTCAGCAACAAGGAGACCGAGTTGTCCTCTGGGAATTTGAGAACATGGTCATATTATTCAGTATCGGCTTCCATCCATCAGCATTGAATATTGTGCTCAATAGTATTCTCAGTATCAGCAACGTCACCCTCTCCCACCAGCCACACACTTGCTCAGTACCATCAATGTGATCCTCCAAATGCCCACACATGTGGCCCTCTTCCTGGCATTGGTCAACTGCAGCTCTGATTTCTTTTCTGTGGCCCCAGAATGTAGACTATCAAGTCTGTGGCATTCCTCAAGTGTGTGGACATCAAATACACTCAACCATTTCCCCAATTGACAGTAAATCCTTGGCCTCAACCCTTGCCTGCTTCAGAGCTAGTGTTATAGGATCTCACACACATCCTGAAATCACTAGTTTGCCACTCAAAGCACCACATCAAAAACAGCAGATTTCGCCACCAAAATCCAATCACTTGAAATCCCAGCCACACACAAACTAGTTTCTTTTGACGTATCTTCACTCTCCATAATAAACAATCAGATGTCGAAAAACGTCCACTAATCAGACTTCCATACATCCAGGGCCTATCAGAACACCTTGGCAGACTCTTCAGACATCACCACATCAATACTGACAAGTCTGTCAACACTGTAGGATCACAATTAGTAAGACCCAAAGATAAACTGACCACAGATGAACGTTCTGGAGTCATCTACACGATCGAATGTGACGGTACATATATAGGCGAAAAAAGCCCTCTCGGCACCAGAGTTATAAAGAGCATCTTAATATCAACACCAACTCAGCTGTGGCACAGAAACCACATCAACATCGAGACCAACTTATTTAAATGGAAGGTTAAAGAGGCCATAGAAATCTACAAACATCAACCAACCATGAACTGAGATGAGGGCTACCATATACCAGCAGTCTACCAGTCCATGCTGTCATGTGACTCCACACGAAGAACTGACCAGTAACGTTGCCAGTGACTGTCAGGTAGTGCTGAAGAAGTGACCGAGATGGTCACGAAAGCTACACTCAAACAATTTCAACATTCCGGATAGGTAACTAATATTTCTTTATTTCTTTATTAGGACTCTGTGTCTCCAGTCGTGGTGACGAAGATATCCAATGTGTGGCCCTGATTACTGTCAAACTTGTACAGGATTCTGGTCCGCAGCTCCTTGACAGACCGGGACGCATCCAGTGAGGCCAGTATCTCTTGATCAGTTGGAGGAGGCTTGAGACATTCAAACGTGGAGGACATTAATGTCATTAAGTAGACCTCGTACCCGAGTAATAAGTGGTATATTCACGGCTGGCATGACTGGCTGCCGAGCTGACTTCTGCTGCAATTCCTCATGTCTGAAGACAATATCATGTTCTGAGATGGCTGTCTGGATGACAGGCGGAGAGAAGCAGTCTGAATGTGAGATTTTCCTGTCGTAGAGTCGAGATCTAATGCAAAGGTCACTCACTTGATTTGTCAACCTCCACCTAAGGCTATCCACCACTCTTCTGTTATGTCGTTTTGACACAGAAAGCAAGTTGATACGAAGTATCAGGATGGCTGTCAATTCGATGTCCTGGTTTGCAATCTGTATGAGTCTGGCGCGCTAGTCGATACTGTAACAGTCCACAGACTCGACAGGTATGTTGAGTCGGGTGGGCAGCCTATAGTGTACTACCTGGCTTCGCTTGTTTCACTGAAACAGAAAAGGTGCCTGCATAGTGCATACACACAGCTGCCAAAATCTGGAGTGCTCAAGTTGGGTAGATGTCCTCTCCAAGAGGACCATAAGTGCTGACAGCCTCTACCAACGTGAGTGCAGGCTAAGTCACATTCATCAGCACAACTGCGGGAACAGTCATCCACATCAGGGTGACTGGCAGACAGTACTCGAGTGCTTCGGCATGGACCCCATCTGACAGCACATGCTACTTATCATAGTAAGCTGAGACTGACTTTTCCTGCCTATATGCCACCATACCCCCTGCTAGCGCTGTGCATACAGAAGCCTGGTTTTTGCCTCTGTCCACTGTACCGTGGAGGGCATTGTAGAACCTCTGCCAAGAGTCCTCATTCTGGCTCTTAGACATTGTTAGCCGAGCACTTGACCCGGCCTTTGCAGTACCTGCACTCTCTACATATTAGCACTTTGCACATAGTGCAACAGCTTGAAAACCCTCAAATTTGAGATTGAATTGGCCTGCTGTTCTTCCTGACCATTTGTCCCACGCTAGCCCATCATGATTATAAGCTTTATATCACGAGCGCATCTCCGGACATATCACATCACTGAGGATGACGCCTGCTATGGTGATATACGCAGTATCAGTGGCCATCTGGGAATACTCTAAGCTCTAACGAGATATGTACCAATACAGAACGTCATAGTAGAACTCCAGCCATCTCAACTTTGCAAGCTCGTATACCGTGATTCTGACCTGGAATGGTTGACGCATAGTTCTGGAGCTCTACGAGATTCTCAAGCCAGGCACTGTGGAGAGCTCTCTACAACCCGTTCATCCTTGGTGACTGTAGAATTACTGTGCTGCTACAGCGCCTCAATCAGCTTGCCATAGGCGCTGCTGCCTAGTAAGTTGTAGTGATCAGCTATTATCGATTTGCTTTTATCCTCATCTGATTGTCAAGCCTCTGTAATATCATTCACAAACTATACTTGATGGGTTTCTGTATCTCATGGTTTATGGTGTGGTATACCGCTGTGACCTCCAGTCCATAAGCTATAATCACTTGACTGTCGGTTCCTACAGTACATTTACATTTTTCTTAGCTGGGAGTGCTCCGATAAGTTTGTGAATGCTTCCTGTACCAGCAGTGTGTGGGATGCTTCCTATCCGTTTTCTCTAGGTGCGTGACCATCTCAGCAGATACAGCCTCAGTCAGAGTTTCTATTACAGAAGAGAGGAGGCATTTCCTCAAACTTCGCCTATATGGATCTAGGCACCTAAGTCCACTTCAGCGAGCCAGAACCATCCATTAGAGAGCAGCTCCGTAAGACGATCAACTGCGTTATGCTGCACTGTCTTTATACCACATGGCATCTCAATAGCCATTGTAGATTAAGTATAATGCATTCGCATCATAGCAGAGTAGACACTGGCAGATACGCTAACCGTTGTTGGATTCGAGTTTGACCTGCCTCGTGGTAGCGAGTGAACATGATGCTGGGTCCACCAACTACTGAGTCTTTCAGCATCTTATATGCTTCTTCACCTGGGGTGTAGAGTACAGTATGGCGCTGTTGACCACCTCCACGAAGGCAACACTATAGAGAGAATCACCAATTACTTTCCTGGACATTACCTGCATAGCTTCTTTACACGTCAGTTTAATGACGCGCAGTCACATACAAGAAATTTTAAAGATACATAACAACCAAGAACTTTGGCTTCAAGTCTTCTATATGATTTCCCGGAAATGGGGGGATGCATTCTTAGCTATTCAGGGTTCCAAGCACTTTATTCCCAGCACTTGATCAAAACAAAATTCCTTGAGTTTTCCCGATATTTCCCGGAGAAAGTTCCATGAGAAATAGTTTCACTTTAACGAGGTGGCTGGGAAGTCCAGAGGTGGTTGCAGCAAAGAAACTAAGTGACAATATATACAACAGCGTGGTAGCCTCTGTCATGTGTCTGCATACAAATTTTAATTTATTTCCGTTTTCACTGAATAGACACAACTTGGATTTCGACACAACACACGCCTACGGCAAACTGGCAAAATGTGAAACCTTCCCTTCTGGGAGATTAATTATCAAATTCCCCGAGTTTTCCTTGACTGGAAAAATGGAAACTTATTTTCAAGGTTTTCCCCGATTTCCAGTGGGTGGAAACCCTGCCCTTTCTAGGTAACTTCCCCCTCCCCCCCCCCCCCCTCCCTGCACTAAGTCGTGTGTTAGAATCAATTCATATACTTTGAAACCTGAATGGAACACTATGGCAGGAACAGCTCACAGTAAAATCTTTAAAGTTTCAAAATATTCAACAGAATGTTTATTAAATTGCAAATCCATCAAAGGCAATTCGTACACTTGACAGACTTTTCAAGCTTCATGAGGGATTTATAATAGTCATTATGATTGTGATGTCAGCTTACATATGACGTAATTGAATATGACATCATATACTTTAGTAACAGATCAGTTCCCTCTATTGAGAGATATAGAGAGATTTCATCGGCAAAAGTGTAACCTCTATAATAAGTTACCCGGGGTGAACATGGCGAAGAGCAGGAAACCAGTTTTTTGGGTGCCTGGTGTACACAAGTTTAAGTTGTCTGCCTGCTGAATTTCTGTAGACTACATTTTCCATGGGGGTGTAACTTTAATATGCAGAATATTTTGAAAACATGACTTTCATTCAAATTGCTTTCAAAATATTCAGCAGGTCCAGTTATTGCCAATTTAAATTTATTGCTGGTGGATTGTAGCAGTGAGAGCTAAAGAACTATCATCCATTGGCACAAAAGATGTGCCCTTTTATGCATATAACTTGATATGACCAGAGATCATTGTGTTGGTCACTTCGACTAATTATTATCTACAGAAAATTCAACTAGAAAGTATATATTGTAATTATATATGCAAGTTAATTGTATATCTGTACAATAATAAAATAACGTTAACAACAATAGAGTAACAACTATACATTTGCAACAAGTGTAATCAGAGATTGCATTGTAAAAGCTTTTCACAATCACACTAAAAGATGTAGAATGAAGGAAATTTCAATTTCCCTTTCTCCAAGATCTAACAATACTTACCATTACATTACTCATTGATAATACTGCTATTCTGATAGCTGGCTCAAGGACTCTAGATTTAGTAAGCATTACCGGCTCCTGGAACCGGGTACCCGGCTCCCATCAAACGGGTACCCGCCTGCCAGAGACACTCATATTGTTTTAATAGCTACCAAACAAGAGAATACCCATGGCTTGCCTCCATGGGGCTGGGAGGCAGGGTCCGTAATGTAATGGTAAGTATTGTTAGATCTCGGAGAAAGGGAAATTGAAATTTCCTTCATTCTCCTTCGATCAATACTTACCATTACATTACTCATTGATAACACCAAATTTAATCAGCAACCTGGTGGGAAGGGGCACGCCATACAAATCCTCTTTTGCCCCTGGAGAAAGAACTTAGACCTAAACTTGACATACAGAGACCTAAAAGGACCGACAAGTTCTGGGACCGAATCATATTCGCATCACTGCTTCCCCACCCACCCCAAACCCTTTCTCCTAAAAAAGGGAAAGAACTCATGAACATGCATCTCGCCTTAAACACAAATGTGCGAAGAGGGTTAACAGCTCTTTACACATATAAGCCTGGGAATGAGCATGAATATATAAGATGAATGATCATGATATATAAACATAATACAAAAAAATGTTAAACTTGAATTACCTAATTATGGATTCCAGACGTGGAGCCATCAACCAACACACTTTTGACCAGACCTGTCCCTACGGTTGAATTCCTCTCGCTTGACCATGTCTTTTTTTACACTTTTGCTTTTCAAAGTTATCAAAACGGAGATGAACAGTGGGGCCACTAGACTATCGTTTCAAAACAGCTAAAGCGAGTGGATTGGCGGAGTCATATAGTAATCCGTGGAACAGGACTCACAGTGCCATTGTGCAACGGCCATGATGTCCTCTAACGGGACACCATTGAATAGGGCGGTCGAGGAGCTTTTTCTCTAACATCATGAGCCATAGCACATTGCATCTGGTGTCCAGTCGCAATCTCGTGGGTAGTCTGAATGCATTCGACCACCCAACGAGAGATAGTATCCATGCATGTGGCGCCACATGGCATCTTATGGCAGATCCACAGATGTCTATCACTTGACCATAGAGTCCGTCCCTTTTTTGTACTTTATCAAAGCACGGACTGGACACCAGGAAATGGCATTACGATCAAACCTTGATCGGTTTGCCGGGATATTTCAAAGATTGATTCTTTGATATAAACTCTGCTCTTGGCAGCAATCGCAGACCCACTCCGGAGTCCGGAGACATTAAATCGGTCCCTCTCTGCTGAAAGCACATGGATCTCACTACGCCTTCTTGCTGAGGAAGCTGCCAATAGAAAAAACGCCTTTAGAGTCAGATGCTTTAGACTTGCTGAACCCAAAGGTTCGAAAGGGTACTTGGCCAGTACATTAAGCACAGAAGATAGACTCCCGGCTGGAATGACTACTGGTTGTCTCGGTCAGAGATTGCTCATTCCCTTCACCACCACATTCAACTGGGCCACCTCTGGACTATCCCTGTTGGCTAAACAAGGGATAACTGATGCCAAAGCTGACTTGTATCCAGCAATTCTGACAGGAGCCAGTCCTGTAAAGAACAGCTCACAGAGTCTGCTATTTGCTGAATAGTGGATTGAATGAGATCAATACCCTTTTCTTCACACCACTCTGCAAATTTGTTAACCTTGTGGTTATATGACTTGAAGGTTGACCTTCTCGCGGCTGCGATGAATCTCGCAGCAAGTTGAGAAAAGCCTTCCGATGTGAAACGTTGTTTGATAACATCCACACAGTCAATTTGAACATTTCGGGCTGTTCGTGTAGGAAGCGGCCCTTGGCCTGGGAGATTATGTTCGGAATCTCGGGAAGCTGCACTGGATTGTCCAGGAGATCCGTGAACCACGCCCTGCTGGGCCAAAACAGTGCTATTAGCAGGATCAGACACGGCTCCTCCCTGACCGTCACCAAAACCTTCGGTAGAAGGATGGTTGGCGGATATGCTTAAGTGTGCATCCCTCTCCAGCTTATCACCAGAGCATCTGTATCGACGGCATTTGGATATGGAATCGGCGAGACATAAGTCATGATTTGAGCATTTTCCTTTGTGGCGAACAAGTACACGTTTGGTTTGCCCCAATGCTCAAAGATCCTTTGTAGAACTGGAGGGTTGAGACCATTCTGTTGGGAGAATTCTCTGTCTGCGACACAAAGCATCCGCCAGAATGTTCAATCGCTGAGGAATGTGAGCTGCTTTCAAACCAACTGAGTAATTCCTGCACCATTGAATCAAGTGCCACACCTTCATACACATTGTGGGTGACTTGGTCCCGCCTTGGCGATTTATGTATGATACTACTGTCGAATTGTCCGACCGTATCAATATCACCTTGCCCATGACTTCTGGAAGAAACTTTTCCAATGCCAGTTCCACTGCCATCATTTCCAACATATTGATATGCAGCTGACTCTCTTGGAGAGTCCATGTGCCTGAAACCTGGTGTTCTCCCAGGCAGGCCCCCCTCCCGATGCATCTGTGTGCACGGACAGCTGGGGGTGGGGTAGGTGAAGTGAAACTCCTACTTCTTTGACAGGGGTTCTGTTCTCTGCTTCCAGAGACATCAGATACAACTGAATAGGTCTTCGCATTAGAGCAGCATACGGGATTACCTGCTCCATGGAGACCATCATGCCCAGCATCTGAAGAAACCTCGCCCGAATGTGGTTTCCCAATTGAAAACTCTTGAGGATGGCTAACAGAGACACCACTCTGGGCTCTGACGGGTAAACCCTGCCTTCCTCGAGATCGAATCTCATGCCCAAATAAACGAAGTGTTGAGTGGGTGTCAACTCAGATTTCTCCCTGTTGACTATCCAGCCTAGATCTGAAAGCAATTTCAGAGTCAGATCAGTATCCGCTCATAACCTGGCTGGCGTGTCCGCCTTGATAAGCCAATCGTCTATGTAGGTGTGACGCGCCACATTCTCTCTTCTGAGAAACGCTGTCACCGCTAGGACCACTCTGGTGAAAACCCTTGGGGCTGTTGACAGGCAGAATGGGAGGACTACAAACTCCTATACCTGATTCTGAAACGCGGATCTCAGAAACCTGTCACAACCCCTGTTCATTGGAATGTGGAAATATGCACCTTTCAGATCGATTGACACACATCACATTCCTTTCCTCAATCCTGCCATTACCGACCTTAGCGTTTCCATCTGAAACCGAGGCGTATGGATAAACCAATTCAATGGCCTGAGATTGAGTACGGGTCTCCAAACCCCCTGTGCTCTTGGGGACAAGGAACATGTTTGAATAGAAGCCTGGAATGCCCTGGTTTTCTGGTTTTATTGCTCCTATCAGAAGCAAACCTGACACTTCATTTTGAATGGCTTCTAATTTGTCTGCCTCCCTTGGAACGGGAGTCCAGACAGGGGCCAAAGACAGATTTTGTGGCAGGAAATCCCACCACTCTGGCATGTATCCCTGGGATATCCATCCCAGGCCCAGACTGTCTGACATCACACCTCGCCAAGCCTCGACAAAACGCATGAGCCTTCGACCCACTACAGGCGGATTGATGCCTAATGTGGGTGACTGGCTCGTGATCCGCTCCACCCACCCTCTTAATGAGAGAGAACCATTTTGGTCTTGGCTTGACTGGTCTAACTGGCGCCACTGTTCCTATCGCACAGGCGCGGTCCAGACAGATATGAAGGGAGCTACCATACCCTCAGGTACGATCAGCTCTCTTCTGTCCGCCCTTGGAGGACTAACTCTTGCCCTTCCCACCTCTCGGGGGATCAGGGCCACTGGGCTGGACAGGAGCCTCCACAACCTTCCTCGTCTTCTTAGCCACAAGTGGCTCAGAAAGAGCAGAAGTTGCGGGCTTGGCTTTCGCCTTGCTCTTAGGAGGCAGGTTGACCAGTTAGCGGTTTCGCCACAGCCTCTAGTACATGCGCCTGACGCACTAATTCCAGCTGAAGGTTAACCGCTAACCGATTCTGCGAAATGTTAGCTGTGTACTCCAGGATGGCGCGCGCTTGGCCACCGAAGATGCTAGGCCATTCAGGGGTGTTCCGAGCAAACGCTCCCTGACAACCATAGCCGGATGCATATGGTCAAAGCCCGTCTACCTCCTGGACTTCGTAACACGCGCCTGCACCCTGGCCAACGCGTCCATCGACAGCACAAGGCCGTCGTTAACGCAAGAAAGAGCAACAAGTGGCACAGGGTGGCCTGCCCCAGCTTCAGCACACACCGACTGAAGCAAGCGATATGAGTGATTGACAGCATTCATTGCTTCCCTCATCGCAAAGGGACAGGACTTCCTCATTGTGTGCTTGGGATTTGTCCACAAGCGCCTGAGCGGGACCACCTGCTCCAGCACTCTGGACCCCGAGAACCCAACGGTCATCCCCTAGAGGCCGCAGGGAGCTGGCTTTTGGTCAAGAGTTGCTTGCTATAAATAGCCTCAAGCAATTCCTTGAACTGTGGATCCAGTCCAATGGACTGAATCTGAGCCGCGGGCAAAACCCCCGTTCGAATCGATGCAACCGACGGACGGGGCATGTCTTCCTTGGTCGAAACAACGGATGGATCCACCCTGGCTAGCCAAGCCAGAGCATCGGACCAGTCCGTCTCCGAAGAAGAGAACCCCGTGAACACATCATCCGTTCATGTGTTCATGGGTCTACCAGCAGCGGCCTCCCGGCAAGGAGCCACTGCTGGAAAGCCAGCAATACCGGTACCACTGCCACCCAATGAAACAAGTTCAATGGAGTAGGCCCGCACGGAAAACCGTGTGGACCCGTAGCGGCTATGGAACCATGGCCATACACGGGTGCCAACGGCATGTGTGGCCGCTGGACCAGGTGAGATAGGCGAGTACCAAGCCTGGCCAGCCTCAATCACGGGCGGAGCAGCTGCCATGGCTTGTGCTAAGCCAGACAGATGGAGGGCGGTTCCATCCAGGACGGAATCGACCTCCATGCTCTCCACCCACGGTATCTCAGGCCACAACAACCTCTCCTCTTCGGCCTCCTCATCCTCAGACCCCGAAGAGTCGTCACCGGATGACGAAGCACTGGAGCCGTCCTGGCGAACGGCTCCCATGCCCGACGGACTGGCTACCGCTACTGGCCCACCCGGAGGTGGCCGCAGAGAAGCAGTACCCACCAAGCCGGAGCCCGACAAGACCGCCAGGGAGATTGCCATACAGTCTTCGGTCTCAGAGACGACACCAGCGTGGGCAGGCGCTATGCAAGAAGCCTTGCATAGCGGGCCCAAACCACGCCGCGGGTGCCATCTCCGAACCCTCCAACTGCAGACGAGGAGCGCCACCAGGGGCCGAAATGGACACTCCTCGATTTCTTTTCGAACCACCTGACCCCGCGTCAGACCCAGCCAAGTCCTTCTGGGCAAGGAACTCGAGCAAAAACTCAACGGGCCACACTAAACAGACAGATATGAATTACACCTATTATCAACATTACATGACGAACATCGAAAACAGACATGGTCCTTAAACGTGACCTTGACGAATTTGTGACACTCTGGGCAAGATGGCAGGGTAGGCTTGTCCTGAAAACAAGCATAAACCTATAAGCAAGCGGAACAAAACAGGAATGAAAGGCAGACAAATAATTTTCAAATATTTTTACAATAAATTAAAAGTTAACCCTCCGGAACCCCACCCGCAACGCTACAACCAAGATCGCGAAAGCTGGTGACAAGAACGATAGCGGGCCAATAATACACCCATAAATTGATCCTGAAGGATGTATAAACACGGAACGAGGAACCACATCGAATGCATTCGCGGTACATTTAAGAATTAATTTCAAAATTTTACTACTCAAACGAAGGCCAAAACAATATGTGAAGGAACAACAAAATGAATTATCATACTGCTGTATAACACGGTAAAACTGCAGAACATACATCTTAATCAAGAACTTTGAAATCATCGATCAATGCAAACAGATCGTAATTACACGCAAAACTTGACATAATTCTAAGTTTCTAACACAAAATGCACGCAGCACCCAGACTAAGATGCACGAATTAATGAAACATTTCCTTCACCAAAATAATCCGAGAAATAAAAGGGTGTGACGTCACCCGCTCGGACCATACGGTTGAACGACGTAAGCCGATCTTTAGTGTTAAAAAACCGTAAGCCAATGCCTAGTTTCATATTACTGCCCGATCACCGTTGGGATTTAGAGGAGGCGATCTTATCTGGCATATTTCGTTGTAACCACACGTCCCAGTTCCTGGGTCAGAAAATGGGACATGCAACACAGACAAAAGTAAGTCTCCATATAGCTAGATACAGTGTAAATAACAAGAAAGAATACGACCTGAGAATCAGAGGCTCCTTCCAGAGTTAAATCCAGTAATTCCAGTGAACGAAACAGCAAATAGGCACACAGGAAAACACTGAGATTTCTCCACGCAAAAAAACAATGTATGTCTTGTTGCTATGCAAACAAGAATGAGTGTCTCTGGCAGGCGGGTACCCGTTTGTTGGGAGCCGGGTACCAGCTTACTAAATCTAGATTCCTAGAGCCAGCTATCAGGATAGCGGTATTATCAATGAGTAATATAATGGTAAGTATTGATCGAAAGAGAATCCTAGTGTATGGTCACACCCCTTGCCAAGTTCAATTTTGAGCCAAATTGGACCAGTAGTTTCCGAGATGTTACCATACCCAGAACTTGATCATATCCGCATCCAGGTTATTTTATCAAAAAATCAGGAAATCCTGTTCCATGGCAAATTTGAGCAAAATCAGATCAGTAGTTTTTGATAAACAGGTCTGTGTGTGCACGCACGCGCACACACACGGACAGACAGACCTGATCGAAATACTCTCTTTCCCTTACAGGGCGAGGGTAATTCACCTTTCCTGAGAATCCATCCATCATCTGACCTCGTAGGCATTCATCATAATCTGCTCATGTGTGTATGATGACGTCACAATCATTACGTCACAAAGGGTTCCATATAGACTGTCATCAAATCTCAGAGTCTGACATGTATAAATTGTATGTCTTTGTAATTCTTTGCTATTTAATAAACGTGTTGTTGAATATTTTGAAATGAATTTGACTGGGCGCTGTTGCTGCCTTAGGCAGCAACAGCACCCACTCAAATTAGTTTCAAAATATTGAACAGCTTACCTGTGTAGCTTTTTGGAAATTGATAGTCAGGGTGTTCAGAGATCGATCGATCCCAACACAAGCGAGATGTGGGTGGAGCTTAGCTAGAGATGGGCGGGGCATAGCTATAACCGGAAAGGTCCATTAACATGATACGGGTTAGGAGATAACTAAATAAATATATTATATATATATATATATATATATATATATATATATATATATATATATATATAATGATCATCTGAGAAACAAGTCTACAAATATATTACAAAATATAATATTCACATTATATACACAATGTTATTTAGAGTATATTAGACATAATCACCTGTACATTTATTGCCTGCTAGCAGGGGTGGTCTGCAATGGATGAATCCAATTCGTCACTCACGTATTGATGTGATAACACATTTGTGTCATGTATCGGTTGACATTACAATCATAATTGGCAGACAATACTGCACCGTAGTATTTACTCTGAAGCTGAAATAGTCCGTCAAGCACACAACCTGTATGTCTTTGATGGATTTACTATTTAATAGGGGTATTCTGTTGAATATTTTGAAATTAATTTGACGCAGAGTTAAATTAGTTTCAAAGTATTCCATAGCTTACCTGTAGTGACCTTGAAATTGGGATTCTGGGAAGTCAGGGTTCAAAGTAAATAAATCAATCCCAACACGCGCAAAGCGTGGTCAGAGTTTAGCTATAGATGGGTGTGGCATTGTTAGAAATAGATCCCTATACTATTCGCTAGTGAATCCTGGTATGGGATTAATATGAAACCGCTTTTATGTAATTAACCTTGTGGGCATCCAAAAGTAAAAAAGGGTGCTCACTTAACCATTTAACCCTAAATTCTCTCATAGAAAACGTCCGTTTGCAGACCAAGAGAAGACTATTTTTGAAAATTTATCACTGGAATGACTGGCTCGATATGGCTCATCATTCCAGTGGTAAATTTTCAAAAATAGTCTCCTTGGTCTGCAAACGGACATTTCTCAAGACCACTGTAGAAGCCATTTTTGGCTGGCTTGAGTGCTAAAGGGTTAATACAAGTCACGTGCCATTTCATTCGCATGACTCAGTGGCTAGAAAACATACAGTACAGCTCTGAAATAAGTGAAAATGTTTCCAAAACAAAAACAGAAACATGTTAGTTAGTACAATTCTGAACATGACGCAAGAAATATTCTGTTGAATATTTTGAACACAATGGAGAAATCGTGTTTTAGCTATGCCCCGCCCATCTTTAGCTAAGCTCCACACACACTTCACTCGTGTTGGGATCGATCGATTCCTGAACTCCCTGACTATCAATTTCCAGAAAACCATACAAGTAAGCTTTTGAATATTTTAAAACTAATTTGACAAGGCAGCAACAGTACCCAGTCAAATTACATGTAGTTTCAAAATATTCAACAGCATGTTTATTAAACAGTAAAGACATACAATCTGTGGCCTGTAAGCGTAATCGAGTCATTCATGATGTAATTGATTATGATGTCATCATACACGTCACGTAGTTGATTATGACATCATGCGGTTGATGGAGAAACTTGAATCCTCCATTGGATTGGAAAACATTGCTTCCAATCAAATTATGTTCAAAATATTCAACAGGGCCATGACGCCAAGCTGCCCGACAAGCAACCCTTTAACTTTCGAATTTGCTCAAGAAAATTTCAATTTTCTCATAGAAAATGTCCATTTGCAGACCTTTTTTAAATTTATCACTTGAATGACTGGCTCGGTTATCGAGCCAGTCATTTTAGTGGTAAATTATTAAAAAAAAGTCCACTAGGTCTGCAAATCTGATATGAGTGTTAAAGGGTTAAACCTCTTCTTCATACATGACATGTACTTAATTACAGTGATTTCAACATATTTAGTCTAAATAGCTAAAAGTAATACAAATAACTGATCAAATGTTTTATTATTGCGCCCAATAAGGAAACAAGGGAAGTAACTCTCATGGTTTTTGTTGAGCATTTAGAATGATTTTTGAGTTACTTCCCTTGACTTACTATAGGTCGACAACATTAGAGTTTGATATCAAATCAGCTCCATTTTCGAAATGCAAATATTAGATGGCAATATGAATATCTTTATTAAGTTTGGTGTCCATCCGTCAAGTTTGGTGTCACTCTGTCCAGAAATAGCAAAACGTGCCACCACTGAGCTTGTGCATGCTGAGCCAGATAAGACAACCTGATGCCATTCGGATCACTAAGTTATTAATGTAGGGCTCGACAAAGTGTCAAATTGGCTCAAAATTTAGATTAGTTACGCTTTAAAAAGGTCTGCTGAAACTTCTTTAAATAATTTGACTGGAAACCTTCCATTCAAATTATTTTCAAAATATTCAAAAACGTTTCTTACTTCTGTACCTAGTTTCCAGGACATTGATTTGGTACATTAAACATAAAAAATACATTCAATATTAATTGATTAACAAGAGTTTTAGTGAAACTCAACATATGCCCGTGGGCATACTTGTTTGAGGAAAGCTTAATGTGAACAGTTTGTCTTTGATAAATGACACTTCGCTTATCCCTAAAACATCTGCTGAACAAAAAATTGTGAGTGTAGGTTCAATAATCTTCGAGATATGGCTTGGGAAGAAAATTGTAACAAATTTTAGCCTTTCAGGGGAGGTTACTCGGGCAAATATGGGCAGATTTTGGCGAAACGAAGTCATTGCACTTTGTCTATCCCTAACATCTGCGAGAAATGGCTCGGACAAGAAAATTTTGACAAATTAAAAAAAAAATTTGTGAGTGTAGGTTCAAAACTCCGAGATCCGTTCCGGACAAGAAAATTTTGATGAATTTTAGCTTTTCAGGGGAGATAACTCAGGCAAATATGGCCAGATTTTGCCGAAACAAAATCAATGCACTTCGTCTATCCCCAACACATCTGCTGGAAAAAAATTGTGAGTGTAGGTTCAAAAGGCTTTGAGATCTGCTCCAGACAAGAAATCAGATGGATGGACAGAAACACGCACGGATGACGAGCGCCATCACATAATACAACCCCGCTTACGCGGGCATATGAAAAGTAAGACAGAACACCAGAAAAGGAGGAAAAGACCGATTTCCAAAAAAGTTGATAAAGTAGGACCACAAAACCTTTTTTATGTAGTTAACCTTGTGGCCATCAAAAATTAAAACTAACTAATGCTCTTAACCCTTTCACCGATGAATTCCACATATCTCCTTTTCAACACCTACATGTACCAGACAGCAAAACTGATTATTTTGAAATTAATTTGACTGGAAGCCATTGCTTCCTTAGCCAACAATGATTCCAGTCAAATAATTTCAAAATATTCAACAGAATAGGTTTTATATCGTAAAGAATACATTTTTTAGGGATTTGTCAGTGAAAGAGTCAATTGATACAAGTCAGATGGCATGTGATTTGTGGGCACAATACCGGTATGTTGATTTTCTTGATAACTTTCTGAATGAGCCACTGTTGCTTGGCCACAAACTGAGGATGGACATCAGCTATTGCCCCACACAACTATATTTTACTTTCATTAATGATTCCGATTGTATCTTGATATTAGTGTTGGGAATTGGTACTATTTTTGTGATCGATGATTGGTTTTATATACTAACCGATGATGAATTAATGATTGATCATAACAGGTTCTCATTTTTTTATCCATTTTGAATGCAGTAATTACAGCATGTTCAAGGATAATAACCCCTTTTAAACCAAGTCGCAGGTATGACAGATTCTTAATAATTTAAGAAATAATCTGTTGAATATTTTGAAACTAATTTTACTGGAAGCTGTTGCTGCCTTAGGCAGCAACTTCCAACTTGGAATTTTTTAGCCATACAATCCCCTCCTCCTTTCAAGGGCCAGAACATACTATAAACGTCATCTTACAATCCACACTCATATGGGTAAATCAGAAAACAAATTTGGGTGAATTCCATCAAACGGTTTCGACAGCACAACGGACGTAATTAAAAAGATATTTGACCTTTTGCCACGCCACGACCCCACAGTGCAGAGTCCGATATAAATGTCATCTGTAATTCCACAATCATATGGGTAACTCACATAACAAATTTTCAAACTTGATCTCTAACATCTCATAATGATGTTCAACATGTTCGAGAAAAAAATCTGGAAAATTGATATTTTTCAAATTTCATCTCTGAAAGAACCATAACTCCATAAAAAATTGACCAAAACACCGGAAACCAAACGGGACAGGTGGAGAGCAAATCTATAGACCCCACCCCACCCCACCCCAGTTTTATTGATATGGGACTAATCAATTTAAATGTTAGATCAATGAAAGATCTTAGCTAAGCTGACTTAGCAACCCAAGTTTCTCAGATCTAGCTCCAGAGCTGAGCTTCTCTCATAGCACAATTATTATTTATTCTGGTATTTCGCATAACTAAATAAGTATTATAAACTTTGGTAAAAATGAGTATAAGTAGTCAAGACATAAATCCATCCTGTTGATGCTTATTCATAAATAATCCAATCTGTCAGTCAAGTATAAGACCACGACATCATAATTAAATACGTCACAGGTAGGCTGATGTCACAATTAAAATATGTCATGAATGGCGTGTTTAAGTCAATCAGGAACGCTTAATAGTCTGTCATATGTAAGAATTGTATTTCTTTACTATTTAATAACCATTCTTTTACATATTTTGAAACTAATTTGACTGGGCGCTGTTGCTGAATAATCTTAAAGTTAAACATAAGAAATACATTCAATCTTCCTAACTCTTTTAACACTCAAGTCAGCCAAAAACGGCTTCTCCAGTGGTCTTGAGAAATGTTCATTTGCAGAAGACTATTTTTGAAAATTTACTACTGGAATGACTGACTCAATAAATGAGCCCGTCATTCCAGTGGTAAGTTTTCAAAAATAGTCTTCATTTCTTCAGCAAATGGACATCTATTATGAGACAATTAAGCATTAAATGGTTAAATATGGAATTTTTATTTACTGATAAAGACCTGTGAAAATCTGAACATGGTCGAATCTTGGTAGCTGCAGCTTCTGGATTTTTTCAGATTTTCCAGGTTTTTTTGGATCACACCCAAAGTTGTTTAATTCTAGTGTATGGTTACAGACTTTCCTGCTTTAAAATTTAAGCGAAATCGAACCAGCAGTGGGAACTACTAGGAAAAACTGGGAAATACTCGAACATTTGGTGGCACGTGTATCTATTTAGCCTCATGGATGTTTATCATGCTTAAGAAAACACGGTTAGGCATTAGTAGATATGATCTAGATGCATAGAATGAAATAGGTTAAGCTGTACAGTGTGTTAGTAATGTATAAAATAATACATGTGACACATGTACAAGTTGCAAACCTATGCCTAAGGAACACAGTCTTCTAACTGCTAAAGCAACACTACGTAACACAAAACTGAACATCACCTGGAATACCCTTACAATTTTGAGGAGGTATGACCAGATACATGGCAGTAAATCACCTATCTGTTTAAGACAGTAGACCCTATAATATGACAAATTGTGTAGCCACTGGCTTTGATTACTGTCAAACATGCAATGTAAACTTACTCTTGAGGTCTTTACCCATTTGTGTGTGCTTGCTTTTACACTTTAGAATTCAAGCCGACCAAACATGGCTCCTAGTGGTCTTGGACAAATATCCATTTGCCAACCAAGAGGACTATTTTTGAATATTTACCACTGGAATGACTGGTTTGATATTGAGCCGGTCATTACAGTGGTAAATCTGCAAAAATGGTCTTTTCCAGGTCTGCAAATGGACATTTTCTGTGAGAAAACTGACATTTACATGAAAAAACTAGAGAGTAAAAGGCTGAAATAACTAATGCTAGTGATTCACTCTCTGGGATGTCATTATCGTCAATGAGTGTGGGAGAAATCTAGCAAAACTCAGCAAACCATGCTTGTGGATACAGTATAGTTATCTATGTTACACCTAGATCTCTATTGTAAATCAATGATCTGAGAGGCTGATATTGAGCCGGTCATTCCAGTGGTAAATCTGCAAAAATGGTCTTTTCCAGGTCTGCAAATGGACATTTTCTGTGAGAAAACTGACATTTACATGAAAAAAATAGAGAGTAAAAGGCTGAAATAACTAATGCTAGTGATTCACTCTCTGGGATGTCATTATTGTCAATGAGTGTGGGAGAAATCTAGCAAAACTAAGCAAACCATGCTTGTGGATACAGTATAGTTTTCTATGTTACACCTAGATCTCTATTGTAAATCAATGATCTGAGAGGCTGAGAATTCAAGGTGGTATAATAGATGTGTAGTTGATGTCACAATATATACAGCATACCAATGCATTGTATATATGTTTAAGTAAACCATTCATGACAGGAAAGTTGCTTATTATTTACTGACTGTTTTTGTTGCAGCCTACACATGTACAGTGAAAATAGTTTAAAAAAATTCAACTGAATAGTTTGTGCAATAAACTGTATGTATTGTATCTGCTATGTAGAGTTGAAAGGTGTATAGATATCTATATTAGCCCCTGATTAATTTACCTATATTTAGTTTAGATTGACCATTTCTGATGAGTTAACAACCTATTGGAGTATTTCCTGGTATTTCCTGCTTTTTGGAATGTTTCCCGGGACAGTATTTCCCACCCCATTATTTCCCGCACTGGGAAATTACTGCCAACCCTGTAATGACCTCATTGTGGGTAAGGTGTATTCTCCGCATTGGCATTGTCATCATTTGTACCGTCAATGCTTTCCAGAATGTCATGCTCATAAGCAGTATTACTATCAAATGTTTGTGCATTAATTTCATGATCTGCAGGTTGAACATCATCTACATGATTACCATCTTCAGCATTATCAACCTCAACACTACCACCTCCTTTACCATCATCATTACAATCAACTTTCTTCTCTTCCTTAATACCATCATCAATTTCGCCACCATAATCACTATCGTCACTACTAGCATCGCTACTATCATTATTACTATCTTCATTATCAGCATCATTAGTCACTTCATTGCCACAACCATTAATGTCTTCACCGACTGTATCGCATTCCATCTGTATGTCTATGTCATTTATTATGTTTGGAACAGAACCATCATCACTATTATCATCATTACTATGTTTATTATCAATGTGATTATTAGTCACTTCATTGCCACAATCATTGCTATCTTCATTATCAACATTATTAGACGTTTCATTGCCATAATCATTACTTCCTTCATTGTCTGTTTCGCATTCCACCTTTATGTCTATGTCAGCCACGATGCTTGAAACAGAACTGTGACTATGTTCCTTGCTGATATGATCATGCAAGGCGTCTTCAGCCCAATGCATAAATGTACAGTTCTCATCTGGGCAGATGTGCATATTTGATGGTTTATGTAATCCTTTCTTGTCCAAGTCAACTGCACGGAGCTTTTTATCTGTATGTTTTGTCAGCATATGTTGTCGTATCATCTTCACACCGAGACAGCAAAATTCGCAATGGTTACACTTAAACCAGGTTGGCGGGTCTCCTGTAAGTCTGACCTGTGCTTTCATAGCAGCATGACGTGTTCGCTTTGTCGTTGACATCATCATGCTCTCTGCTTCTTGATTTAGATAATCATCCATCAATTTCTCAAAATCTGCATCCGCACAACCATCTCTTTTGCGACGTTTTCGTATAATTGCCTCATCATTAGCTGCATGAATCTCTATATCTAAAGGCTCTTGAAATTGCTTCTGATATTTATCCATTCTACTTTCTTCAATCGTATTATTTACAGGTTCATTAGCCTCCGCTTTCTTACCATGACGAACACGGATATGTAGACTAAGTTTACTTTGCTTTGAAGTCTTGTAGTTAACACATATACCACAAATATATCTAATAGTAGGACGATCACCAAATCCAACTTTTGCATACATAATGATTGGCTCCTGGGACTCATGGTTCATTGATAAATGCCTATGTACTTGTGTAATGTAGAAGCTTTTGAAATCACAATTGTGGCAACTGTAAGAATCTTTATTAATTTTATGAAAAATCTTTTTGGCAAATTCAATTGTTCTACCAGCACTGTCTAATATACAGCCAAACTCTGTAAGCTGAGGTGTGCAGTGTGTACTATGTTCATAATATTTTTCTGCATTTTTACTAAAGAAAGGGCAGCCATCTTTACCACAGAACATAACATATCGGGCTTTCTTAAGTTTCTTTGCTCTTAGGTCAACAGCAATGAAGTAATGGCCAACATGGTCACGTCGAAGATGACTAGCCATAGTGTCCAAGTCCAATGTCTGGCCATGACAGTTAAAACACTCATAGCACCGCACATCCTTCATATCAGTTTGATTGACAGAAACATCTGATGACTCTAAGATCGCATTGGTCTCTCCATCTACCGACACATCTTCCTGTGAATTAGTATCATCCACAATATCATCTGCTACATGTATGCTTAAAGTCTCTTGCATGATTATATCATCTTGTTCAACAATTGGACCTAAAGCGGGTAAACTTATGCATGTGGCATCTGGCATACCGGCACTGACATCTTCTAGTTCAAGAATCGGATCCGTGTCGGATATACTTATTGCATCACCATTATTATTATCATCATTATTACCATCATCGGAATGAGGGTCAGTTTGTATAATCACATCACATTGTGTTCTATCATCTGAGTTCTGTTCTTCAAGCATAGTATATACATTTTCATCAGGCTTCTCTATATGATCGAAGACCACAGACTGGCTCAAATAAGCTAAATCACCAGATTCAACATGTGTTTTACGAATGCCATCAAGGGATTTGATTTGTTGGGCCAATTCCCGAGGAATAACCATAAACAATGGCTTTTGTAGTTTACTATCATGACTTTTAGCATGCAAATTAAACAAACTGAGATCTTGAGTAACAAAATTACACCCATGACACGCCAGAGACACAGTGGAATGGCTAGGATTCGCATCATTACATGGAGAAAAACTATGAATAGAGGAGGCATCTGTTATAACTTTTGCTAAGGTTTTTGATTGCGATGTAGCATTACTAATATCAGTGAGTAAAGTATTAGCATCAAGGTTAGTAGTAACTGTCTCTCCAGAGTTGTGCGGTGTGACTGGAATCAATGGTGTTGGGGTATGTACCGTATATTGACAATCAGCCATAGATATCACTGTAGCAGTTGATTTTGACAATGTATGGCCTACCTTTACTGGAACAGATTCATAACCTTTTGGAATGACACTTTTTGTTTTAGTTGTAGGTAATTCAAAGTCATCAACCTCATCACAGTTAACTTTAGTACGCTTCAGATAATCATGTAACAAGGCACAGTATTCAATATTTTCAGCAATGCCACTAAACTGCTTATGATTCTCAACCATATGATTAATGATCTTTGCTCGTGAGAGTGACTGATAATCACAGTATGTACAAAGAAACTTGTGCGATGCAACATGACAAACAAATTCATTCTTATCTCCGGTTTTGAATGTACAAAAGTTACAGAAATAGTACACCATATCTAAACTGATCAGTGACTTTGATTGATTTTCCAGAAGAGCCTTAATGGCCACACCACAAACTAAGTCGACAGAGTTCACATTCAGTAGCTCATTGCTCTTATTATTATTTACAGCCATTGAAACCATACTTTGGCTGAAAAGCGGAGCATCGGTTGATTTTAAGTTACCAGTGTTAGTAGGATTTATAGGCAGAAGAATCCTGGCATCGGTTGTTGTTCTATCAATACAGTTGGATATATCAGAAACAGCAGCAGGTATATTTGCATCAAATGCTAGCATAGGATTAGAAGTAGTTGTCCCTGTAGTAGCACTTGTTATTCTAGGAGAGCCATCAATAGGCACTGCAAGCTCTTCATCCCTACATTGTAACAATACCTTTGAAAGCATTGTTTCTGGAGGTTTAATCAATGCGCCTAATGGCTTACGCAAAGATTTTGGGTCAATGCCAGCACTCTGTCCACCATCTGGAATAGTAACCTGGCACTGTCTATAAATCTGCAATTTTCCATCAAGTCTACAAAATGGTTCTGGAAGTTTATCCCTATTCACGATAGGAATGGTGATTTGAGGAATAGCATCATTTGCTGCCGATGGGACCGTTGTCATAGGAACACCGGACATCCTTAAGAGCTGCCTTGTAGCTGGTTTCAATCTAGTCGCATCGTTATTTGACAGCACAGTTTCATTTTGCTTAACAAGATATTCAACTAAACTTTTCACAACAGCGTTATTAGGCTTAGGCTTTGGATGTACAGGTGGTACACATAACTTTCGAAATGTTAAAACTGGTTGACCTTGTATCCTTCGTGGAGCTGTAAAGAAAGATATTATATATTAATGTTAATAAATACTGAAATGGAAATTACTTTTTTATTCTGAATTCCAAAATAGTCAAACCAATCTACAATAGATATTTGCTTAATTCACCTTTTCAGTTTTAGGTACGCCCTGCCCACCTCTAGCTAAGCTCCACCCACACTGCCGTGTTCGATCCCAGAATGCCCTGACTATCAATTTCCTGAAAACTATATGGGTAAGCCCGTGGCAGCAACAGCACCCAGTCAAATTAGTTTCAAAATATTCAACAGAACATTTATTAAATATTAAATGCATACAATTCATACAACGCATAGTCCGTCTTCAATTATGTGTTTGTGACATACTTATCTAGTCATTCATGAACGACATCATTGATTATGATGTCATTCTACATGTCACTTAGTTGATTATGACATCATATGATTGATCGAGAAAGGTCCATTGCATTTGGGACCAGAAGATGGTGAGTGTCATTAAGGACCTGTTCCCCCGACCCATCGACCCAATTTCTAGTAACCCTGTCTACTTACGTTTTAGCCCTTTCATGGCGAAGCAGTGGTCTTGACGAATTATGTTTATTTGCAGGCTAAGTGAAGACTATTGTTGAAAATTTACCACTGGAATGACTGGCTTGATAACCTGTGCCAGATAACCAGTTATTCCAGTGTTAAATTTTCTAAAATAGTCTTCATTGCATAAAAGAAGTCTATGCTTGTTGGAGGGCGAAATGTGACGTGGCATTAGGACAAAAATTGTAATTTTTCTGACCAAGAGGCCCAATGGGCCTGTATCGCTCACCTGGAACATTGGCATTTCAACTAATCTTACTTAAGTTTTACATCCATCAGTGTCACTTCCAATGACTTTCAGTCATATGGTTTAGTTTTCGAGATATTGACAACAATCTCTGGACTGTTTTTTTGCATTAGTGATTTTGAACAATGTTTAAGTAAAAATAGATGATATCAGTGATAACTACAGCTGGTTTCTTAACTGTCTCACTGCTGCAAGCCAGTGCATCCAATAATTTCAATTTTCAAAAGCTCTTCACTTGTTGAATATTTTGAAAACAATTCAACTGAGTTGTTGGCGGCTTAGCCACCAACAATTTCAGTCCAATTGTTTTCAATATATTTATCAGGTTCAGAGATATAACCGTTGGAATATGTCGTCTGCAAAAATTCAGACGTTATTAGAGGTTTAAATACAATTGAAGAAAATGGTCTCTAAAGGCAGGTAGGTGGTCTTTATAGCAGGTTATTCCCCACCACCACACAATCCATTTAACACATGCGCATCTGGCTGAATCACCAAGTTAGCGGCAGGGGTAGGGTGAGCTGGAGTCGATTAAAAAAATAATTTCACTGAAATCATTGCTGCCTTAGGCAGCAACAACTTTCACTGCTGCCTAATGCAGCAACAACCTTCAATCAAATACATTTCAAAATATTTTTAAGAGCATAGATGTCAGAGCACATAATACATATCTTAAATATTTCGGCAGTACTGGAAAGGTTAATCCGTTAATTGGAATTTAATATCTAGTTTGGCAATAAAATCTGACATAGTGATAAATCAATGGATGGTGGAAACAAACCTATATTTGCCCTATGAAAGTGAGACTGCAAATATTTAAGGAGTGGTAACTCTGGCATTTGACGTCCTATCAGTTTCATTTTCACAACACAGATATCAGATGCCGACATTAACATTGTGACCCAGTTTGGTGTCAATCCGTAAAGAAATAACAAAATGAGCCGCCATTGTTGGTGAGACAGACAGATGGATGGACGGACATACAGAAGACGGATTGGGTCATCGCTATACGACAGTTGACTGACAAGTAAGCGGAGTTAAGAAAACCAATTTGGGCTTCAAAATCCATCAAATAAAAAAAATAGAATATGGCAGCCAAACACGCTAAAATTTAATTGGTACACGGCGGCAATGTTTTTTACCGATCAACTTCCCATGAACAAACTTTAATGGCCCTTAGTCCATAATCATATCCGCAACATTTCAGCCCGATCCATTCAGCGGTTCTGCAGAATAAGTCGTTTTCACGAAACCTATGTCATCCAAGATGGCTGCCGAACCATTTGGCCAATCAAGTTTCTTCGAACAAACTTGGTTCAGCTCTTGCCCTATATGATGTTTCGTGAGTTTTGAATCGATCCACCAAGCGGTTTCGGAGAGGATTTTTAGTCATTTCCTAAAATCGGCCAAAACCAAGATGGCCACCGGCCAAATTGGCTGATCGGCTTTGTTTGAACAAACTTGGATCCCTATGCCCTAAGGATACTTCCTGCCAAATATAATTGAAATCGGCCCAGTGGTTCTTGAGAAGAAGTCGTTTAAAGAAAAAAGTTGACGGACGGACGGACGGACGCTGGACAGTCGCCATGGCATAAGCTCACTTGGCCATTCTGGCCAGGTGAGCTAATAAATTGATAAGAAGCGAATCTTATTACCGCATTTAACTGGAAATAAGGGTTGTGTAAGCTGTTGCTGTCAATTATATAACAGCAACAGCACTGTCTATGACAGCAATGGTCGTCAGCAATGGTGTTTACAAACTGTACAGCAGCCTTCTAATAATGGCTTTGTAACAATTAATCTTTAGACAGTGGTGTGACAAGGGTTAAATAGTCAGGCTGAAAACTGTTGCTGCACTTGAGAGTAACAGATATCGTCAGAAAAACTATTTTCAAAATGGTCGTCACCATGCTACATGCTATCCAACAAAACTTGTGAATAACGCAATACTGAACTAAATTTTTTGCTAGAATTAATTGGCTTTAACCCTTTAACCCTCAAATTTATTCAAGACAATTTAAATTTTCTCAAAGAAAATGTCCACTTGCAGACCAAGAGAAGACAATTTTTGAAAATTTATCACTGGAATGACTGGCTCGGTTATCGAGCCAGTCATTCCAGTGGTAAATTTTCAAAGACCGTCTTCTTTTAGTCGGCAAATGAACATTTCTCAAGATCACTACAGAAGCCTTTTTTTGCTGATATGAGTGTTAAAGGGTTAATGATGAATTAATTAAATAAATCTTTTAGAATCAGTATGTGAATATGGTACACTTCATCAGCTCCCTACCTCACAGGGTATTAATTTCATTTCAATCTTGGGAATTAGAGTTGTGGTTTTAAATTACAAGATTAAATGTTTTCCTATGCTGGCTAAATATCTAAGATATGTATTATGTGTGCAGACATCTATAACTTTGAATATTTTGATATTTATTTGACAGAAAGTTGTTGCATTCTAAGGCAGCAATGACTTTTAGTCAAATTATTATTTTGAACTACTGAACAACTGCTGCTAAGTGAGTTTGGTCACTGTCAAATGATTACAAGGGTTTTAGAATGCAGTTAAACATGCTATAAAGACCACCTGTACTAAATGCCAATTTTACTACATGCCGCCAAGCTGTTTATCTGATAGATTCAGAAATGGCATGGTTGAAATCAGCATACTCATAACCCTGTACTAAACAGATTTTGGCTTCAAAATCCATCAAATAAAAAAAATCCAATATGGCCGCCAAACATGCTGTATTTTGATTGGCCCACAGCGGCCATGTTTTTTGACAGATCAACGTCCCTTGAACAAAGTTTAATGGCCCTTAGTCCCTAATCATATCTGCCAAATTTCGACCTGATTCCTTCAGTCATTCTAGAGAAGTAATTTTTGCTAAAACTAGGTCAACCAAACTGGACGCTGAATCATTTGGCCAAGCAAGTTCCCTTGAACAAACTTAGTTCAGCTCTTGCCATAGATCATATTTCATGGGATTTGCTTCAATCCACCAAGCGGTTTCTGAGGTTTTTAAAGAGTTTTTAAAAATCGGCCAAAATTCAAGATGGCCGATCGGCTTCGTTTGAACAAATTTGAATCTCTACACCCTAAGGATGCTTCCTGGCAAATATAATTGACATCGGCCCAGTAGTTCTTGAGACGTAGACATTTAAAATTTCCCATTGCCTTAGTATGGGAGCTTTTGGTGGGAAAATGATCGAAGATGCCGCCAAACCGTTTATCCGACAGTTTTGAAAATTGCAAATTTGTGATCAGAATACCCAAAAACATATAAAACCAATTTCAGCCTCAAAATCCATCAAATAAAAAAATCCAATATGGCCGCCAAACATGCTGTATTTTGATTGGCCGACTGCACCATGTCTTTTGACGGATCAATTTACCTTGAACAAACTTTAATGGCCCTTTGTCCCTAATCATATCTGACAAATTTTGGCCCAATCTATCCAGCAGTTCTGGAGTAGTCGTTCTCACGAAAACTAGGTCATCCAAGATGGCTATTGAAGTATTTTGTCAATCAAGTTCCCTTGAACAAAGTTGGTTCAGCTCTTCCCCTATGTCATATTTCATGAGTTTTGAATCGATGTCCCAAGCGTTTCGGAGATTTTTAGACGTTTCTAAAAATCGGCCAAAATCCAAGATGGCCGCCAGCCAAATTGCCCGATCGACTTCGTTTGAACAAACTTGAATCCCTATGCCCTAAGGATGCTTCCTGCCAAATATAATTGAAATTGGCCTGCTAGTTCTCGAGAAGACATTTTAAATTTCTCATTGCTTTAGCATGGGAGATTTTGGCTGGAAAATGATCCAAGATGGCCACCAAACCATTTATCCGACAGTTTCGAAAATGGCCAATTTGAATTCAGAAAACACCCAGAAAATTGCCCAATCGGCTTTGTTTGAACAAACATGGATCTGTATGCCCTAAGAATGCTTTCTGCCAGATATACTTGAAATCGGGACAGTGGTTCGCGAGAAGACATTTAAATTTCCCATTGCTTTAGTATAGGAGTTTTTGACAGGAAAATGGTTCTAGATGGCCGCCAAACCGTTTATCTGTCAGAATAACCAAAAATATATGTAAAACCAATTTCGGCCTCAAAATCCATCAAATAACAACAGCTCCGCAAACGGCGCATAATACCCCGCCATGATGACAAACCAATGAATGAGCTATCAGAAAATATTTATTTCTTCCTCATACCCAACAGACCAGTCATCCTTATGAAGTGTCAAAGCGATCTGTTAAAAGGTCAAGGATGTATCGTCTGGAAACCAATTTTCAAGATGGCTGCCATATTGGATTTCTTTTCACCAGACATATTCCAACGACTTGAGGAAGTGATCTGATAAATGGTAATGGAGATATCATCCAGAAACCAACATTCAAGATGGCAGCCTGTGGCTGGCGGCCATCTTGGGAGTTCGGATCGTCGTCAATTTCGATAGGTTTTTTCTCCAGACCTAGTCCAACCACTCCACGAAGTTTCAAAGCGATCCGATAAATGGTAACCATCTTGGATTTCCGATCATCGTCGATTTCTTCCCCAGATTTAGTTCAACCACCCTATGAAGTTTCAATGCGATCTGACAAACAGTAACAGAGTTATCATCCAGAAACCACTCTGCCACCCGCACGCCTGACCGACCGCCCCCCCCCCCACCCGGACGGATGGCGCCATTACATAATAGCCCACCAAATTTTTTGGTGGGGTATAAAAAAAATGCAATATTGCCGCAAAAAGCGCTACATTTTGATTGGCCCACAGCGGCCATGTCTTTTTACGGATCAACTTCCCTTGAACAAACATTAATGGCCCTTGGTCCCTAATCATATCTCCCAAATTTCAGCCTGATCCCTTCATAAGGTTCTGGAGAAGTCGTTTTCTTGAAAACTAGGTCATCCAACATGGCTGCCGAACCATTTGGTCAATCAAGTTCTCTTGAACAAACTTGGCGTAGCTCTTTCCCTAGATGTTTTGAATCGATTCCCTAAGCGGTTTTGGAGAACATTTTTAAAGATGTTTCCTAAAATCGGCCGAAATCCAAGATGCCCACCTGCTAAATTGGGCGATGGGCTTCATTTGAACAAACTTGGATCCCTATGCCCAATTTTAGAATGCTTTCAGGCCAGGTGAGCTAAAAAGTTCTGTACATGTAGGTGAAAAAGTAGTTCTGTACCAAGTCGATGACGATGACAGTGACATTGACGGTGTAGTTCGGATCGACCGGACAGGTACCGGCCGTATCAGCCAAGCTGGGTACGCGCCGCCCGTCCTGGATTCGTTTCCTGAACATGCCCCCCTGGGTAGAGCCATAAGCATATATGAGCCTATGAGAGAGATCGCGTTATAAAAACGACTAAGTTCATTAAAGCGCATAGTGCGCATGCGCACACTTAAATGCTATTTTTGACAGAGCACGTAGTTTACGACTAAGATAGGATGACGCTTTCAGTGTACCGAGACGGTACAATGTAATCCTTTTTAATCACCTGTTCCTGCCGAATCTGGCATTAATGAAAACCAGAATTCGACGGGCTTTCCAAATCTGTAAACCATTTCAAAATCGGTTAAGAAATTGCCGAGTTATCCACGGAAAACCCCTTTTGATTATCTTCAAAATATTGCCGCGACGTCATAACCACATGTACGCAGAAGTTCTAGAATGTTCTAGAACATTATACTGCGTTATTATTAGCTACGCGCTGATTTGCTGTTGCTCGACCGATGATAGGTTGGAGCCTGCACCTGTGACGTCAGGAGTAGTATAAAAGGAGATGCGATCCAGAGCTCGAGAGCATCCTCGGCCTGGGGCCGAATAGGTTGGACCTGTGTCAGCTACGACAGGCATTACGCAGATCACTTCGCTTTCTGTCCGTTTCTCTCCCGTAGCCAGCAGTAATCCAACCCACCACACTAAAGCAATTTTGTAACTCCCTTTGCCTGCGGGAGCATTTTTGGAGCTTTTTAGATATTGTTCACGAATATATCAAGAACTAATTCGGAACACGAACTTGCGGTGAGGCCTTTCCCGGCCTGAAAATGTGATTCTACAGATGTAGAGGCAGCGATGTTCTTTGGTGGATGACTCACCGGATCTGCCGGCCACGCCAAAAAGTGGTCATTTAACCGTACCCGCACTGATGTCGTGCAGGTTTATCTAAACTTTTCGACCGCAGCAAGTAAACTTTGCCCGGTACGTCTTCAGAGCTGGTTGACGTACCCCGCACCGTTAAGCTTAGTTATGTATCTTCATCCGCATTTAACAACCCCCGCTTATGATCGGGTTGTCAACTTCCATCCGTACCATCGGTGTACGGGAACATTCGTCACAGCAGTAATGTTATTGTATCTCTTGCCGACTACTCGTTAGACATTCTATATTGTGATTACAATCCTGAGTTCGATCCGCTCCCGTCATGGGCTGCTTGCGGGAATCCTGTTTGCGGAAACCAGCCTGTTAGCAGCACCTTTGCCAATGTAGGAAAGCACTGCGAAAACATGTCTTAATTATTATTTCCAGCTGCCAGGGAATGCATCAACTCACGTCAACCTAAGAGTGACGTATCAATTTCAGTAACATGATAGCCCATCATTAAGAATGGCTACCGATTATTCAAGTAACTATACTTAACATTTTAATTATTCCGTTAATTACAGCTTTAATAATTATACTTTTCCATTAATTATATTTTTAATAATTATATCGTATCTGTATAAACGGTCCCGATGACTAAAACGTACTGTAACAGTCTTAGAACCGCTAGTTATAAATTCTGTATCTGTTTATAGTTATTCTTATTTTCTGTAAGGTGTTTTTGCTAACCGCACCGTAGTAGGTTCCTTAACTTGTACTATATATATATATTATTCTGATCATTTCACACTGTATTGATTGTTCTGGTTAGTTTATATATGGCCAGTGGCCATCAGTTCATATGTTTTGTTTATTTGTAGAAAATATAGGACTGCAGTGCACGTAGGCAATACTATACAGCAACATTTATATATGCAGCACTTTCTCCCGCCACCAACAATTTTTCACCGAGGTCGCTGTCCGTGCTATAACTCTGTTTAGCCCAGCATGCTACCGACTAAAAACCTTTTCTATTCAGCTCGATAGGATAGGTTTAATATGATTAGAGACAATTTCTTCGTTTTTTATAGTTTTTATAGTGCAGAGGAGATACTGAAGGCCTCCGTGTCTAATGAAGGAGGAATTAACATCCTACTGTGGTTCCGTCTAGTCGGCGCCATGTTCGGGCTGCTGAGGCCTTGGTTCATCCTGTCTCGTTAAGTGGACATGCGTGGTACGTGGATGACAGTCCACACCCAGGGCACACGTCTCTGCAGACTTCTTGGGTTGGTTTGTCAGAGATGCCCTGCAGGCAAGGCCGGGGGAAACGGTCAAAGTTCGTATTCTGTTGGCAGATAGATACGGATCAGACCGTCGGTTGCCCCTGAGCGTGAGCTCAGATGGTGATCGCTATCGACTGGGTCGCCGGCCGGTCGTCTTGATCATGTCAGTTAATCAACTCGTTTCTGGTTATGAGTGGTCAAGATGGCTCAATGTACAGTCAGGTCATGGCAAGCATTCGTATTGCAAGTCATGCCTCCTGTAATCAGAGGTCATGAAAAGTGATTCTTTGGGAAGCAGGAGGGTATGTGTGTGAGACGGTGTAACCTGTCACTTGCCGGGCGGGTGGAGCAGTCTGGCGCCCAGGTATCCGTGGGGTGGATGGTCTGTCTAGTACGATCTGCGCAGGGCCTCTCAGCTAAAATGACGTCAAAGAATGATCTACGCGAGGGCCTTAGCTGCGATGCATCTAGCGGGCATCGCCTCCGTGGTACGGTCCAACTGGGCTGCGGCCCATGCCAAGACAACCTTCATTAGTGCCTAGTACTGTATTCGCTCGGCTCGGGAGTCGTTAGTGTGCATCTTGACTCTGTCCCGATTATGTCCCCCTAACTTGGACAGGTCTTTATCTCAGGCACATACGGAAAGGCACATAGCCTAGGCTGCATCCTGTGTGGGGAACTGGGCGTCCGTCCGGCATGGCGGGGACAGCGAACCACACCGGGAAGGCCAAAGGGTGTAATGCGGAATTAACAACCCCGCAATATAACCTGTTTTCGCCTGTCAGTGACGGCACCTTTCGGAATGCCTCACAGGCGGGAACAGAGTTTAGAACACATCGGAGGTCCGCGACACGCAAACTCCATTGGGGCCAAATCGTGGACGATCACGACAAAGACCCAATTACGGGCATATACATAATCCTTCAGACTACTATCGTTCACCCGTGTCATCTACGGAGACCATATGGCAGGGTGACAATCCATATTACAGACCTCCCGCGCCGCCCCCTTCAAACACAACACTATACTCAAGGGGAACACCACGGCATCATCGGGAGGAATCGGCACCACCTTTTCGCCGGTACATCAGTCATGCTACAAACCACAACCGTCAGCCGACTGCACCACTCCCATATGAGGAATATCAGTCCTCACACCAAGAAGAACATCCACGTAATCTTCATAATATTCCGCCTCCCGCCCATAGACCCATGCCGGTTTATGGTTCTACAACGGGGCAGGATTCACTGAATTGGAGTACGCGCGTTCTCGCTCCTCAGCATCGGCATCAACAGATAACACCAACACCACCCGCACAACGACCAGCCTCAGAATACTCGTCAGTCTCGCAGATACCACCACCACCTGGATTTCAACCACTTCATTCTTCCCGTGGTCTTGGCCGAGTCATTCTCCCTCCCGAATTTAGCGGAGAGAATGACTGGACCAACTATAAAATACAGTTCGAGATAATAAGTCGAACTAACCACTGGAATGATCAGCAAATGGGTGAATATCTCACTGCAAAGCTTTCCGGAAAAGCCCTTCAAGTTCTTGTGGATCTCGGGACTGACTACACAACCACCTACACCCAACTGTAACGAGCATTAACTGAGCGATTTGGCGACACAGCTCTCGGGAAAACGAGTCATCTGCAACTCAAAAATCTCTGATGACGTGCGGGAGAAACTCTTCCAGCGTTAGCTAGTCGAATTTGAAGGCTAGTCACCCGCGCATATCCTAGCACCAACATAGAAGGCGTGATACATCTGCATCTAGACACCTTCATCGATGCATTAAGCCTGAAGGAAAAACTTTCTTGGCGACCACGGGAGTTTGGCCCAACTAACGGCAACCGCGGTCCGAATAGAAACCTTTCTGGAGCACGAAACGAGTAGCCGACACCAACTTCACCCTATCAACGAGGTAGAGGGGGCAGCTATCGCCACGCCCACTAATGCTCCCCCCAGATCATCAACACCGACCGCACCAACATCACCACAAACGAATGTACAAAATTCCAATCAGAATCAAGCGCCTGGAGGAAGGGTGCATGCCTGTAGAGGAGGCTACAATGGGGCCCACGGGCACAGGAACCAGCGCAACAATAACACCAACGGCAACATGAAGGAACGCATAGACGAGATCAACAAACAGATCTCCGCATTAACCAATTTAGTGACCACATTCAGCACGAACATCGCCACCACTCACTTCAGGACAACGAACACCACCAACACCGCACCGCCACCAAACACCTGTTTTCGATGCGGTCAGCCCGGCCATTGGAGGGAGCGGTGTCCTAACCGACCTCCTACAACACCTGCCCCTGACCGCAGAACACCGCAACCGGAGAAGCCGTCAAACTCTTAAGCGCACCGAAAATAGAGCCACCCCGGTGCCTGTATTCGCATCCCGGCTTAACTGCGGCCTTCGTACAACAACGTTCAGTGGCCAACTATTACCAACCAAATTCAGCTTTTACACCTACACCAAAACGCACAGCTTCACATATGTCGATGCCTACGATGCCTCCCACATCCGCAGCATCGCCATCCCCCTCTATCTCCGTACATAACAAGGCTTCTTTCCTTTGTAAAACAGCAGTGGTAGGTTGTAGCACCTCCACTGAAACAACGCTTTTGCAAGCACCACATCCCGCCACCAAGACACTGAATTCTCGATGTCCCTTGGTGGTATGCAAAACACCGCCCCACACATCATCATCTCCCGCATCCACAGACAGCAGCGACTCGGGAGAAACGGTTCACTCCGCCTCTTGGATTCGCAAACGCCAACGTAGATGGGGAGAAACATGCCACTACCGGCGTCGCTGTTTCTTCTGTGCTTCGCCAAAACATCCAATGAAGCATTGCAAGAAATGGCTCACGCAGGTGGAGCTTATCCGTCATCCTGTACCCACCGCTGTCTACACTAATACTGCATACCCTGAAACATCAACATCTCCATCATCATTGCTATGCCCAGCTCCGCCTTCACCGCAGCGGCGACGACGGACTGGCCCCTTCCTCACTCAGCCATCCACCACATTAAAAGAAGCGATTCAGAAACAGTCCGATTACGTACAGAATGATTCCGCTCCGACACCATTGTCGCAGATGGCGTCATTGGAAAGTCTTCCACAGGTACACCGCAAAGTGATATACAAATGTGCCTGTCTGTTTAGAGGTATTTCCACCAGTGCCACCATGACACTGGCACTTCAATCACGGTATTCAACAAGCACTTATATGAGAGCATCCCACCTCATAAAAAACCTCCCCTTAAACCTACAAACATTTACCTACAGATGGCTACGGGAGCTGATGTGCCCGTAGCCGGTGTAGTCAATTTAGTCATCCAAATAGAGGAGATGCAATTCATACAGCGAGTTGTCATCGCCGCTATTCATAACGATGCCCTACTTGGCTCTGATTTCCTCAGTGCCAGCGAAGCCATCATACATTGCAAACAACAGGAACTCGACATACACGGCCGACGAATACCTCTTGGACCGGCATCGCCATTATGACACGTGTGCTGTAATATTATCAAGTACAGCCACAGTTGAGCCGGGACAAGAACAAATCTAATGGGCCACCGCACCACAGTTAGGAAGCAACACACACATCGCCGTGCTGGAACCCGACCCTGATTACATGATCGCCTCTCAATGCGCAAGTCCCCGCATGAGAGTAGACACTACTAATAAGGAATATATACCTTTTAGAGTGTTCAATGGTACCGCAGACCCCATCACTCTGGAACCAGGAGTACGCTGCGGCCATTTAGTGGACATAATCCCATTGGAATCACCTACACCTACCGACACACCACAGCATATGACTGATGATTTACCCAAACACTTACATGATTTATATCTACGTGCCACAGTTGGATTACAGCAATCACAGAAACATGAAATTTGGAAATTACTGTACAAATATCGCGATAGTTTCTCCTCCAGAGACATGGATCTCGGAGAAACTCATCTCGTACAACACTCCATCGACAATAATCGCCCTGTACGTCAACAGGTGCGACGTCTTCCCATTCATAAAGAAGCGGAAGCACATCACCAAGTGAACGACATGTTGCAGACCGGTATTATTGAACCCTCAGCATCTCCATGGGCTAGCCCAATAGTACTAGCAGGCAAAAAGGACGGAACCTTGCGGTTTTGTATTGACTACCGCCGCCTTAATGATCTTAGCGTCAAGGACGCTTATCCATTACCTCGGATAGATCAGGCCTTGGATTCCTTGTCCGGAGCCAAGTGGTTTTGTACCCTTGACATAGCTAGCAGTTACTGGCAAATAGCCATGGATGAAGCTGACATGGAAAAGACCGCATTCGTTTGTAGGGATGGTCTTTTCCAATTCCGTAAGATGCCCTACGGATTGTGCAACGCTCCCGGAACTTTTGAACGACTCATTGAGCAGGTATTAACCACCCTGCAATGGGAAATCTGTCTCCGTTACATTGATGACGTAATAGTCTTCGGACCAACGTTTGAGCCAACCGTAAATAATTTGGACACCGTGCTTTCCCGTTACCAAAGAGGGATAGGCTCCTCGAAGGGGTGTCGGGAACAGGCGGCAGTGGGCTCACAAGAGTCCGGAGGCACGTAAAATCAAAGCTATAGGGCTGAGGAGATACTGAAGGCCTCCGTGTCTAACGAAGGATGAATTAACATCCTACTGTGGTACCGTTTAGTCGGCGTAATGTTCAGGCTAATGAGATTTTTGGTTCATCCTGTCTCAGCAGTATGATGACAATCCACACCCAGGGCAGTCTCGGCAATTGCGTTGGGTTGTGGGGGGTGCTCTGCAGGCAAGGCCGGGGAAAACGGTCAAAGTTTGTATTCTGTTGGCAGATAGATACGGATCAGACCGTCGGTTGCCCCTGAGCGTGAGCTCAGACAGTGATCGCTATTGACTGCGTTGCCGGCCGGTCATATTGATCAAGTCAATACATCGGGTCAAGATGGATTAATGTTAATGTACAGTCAGGCCATGGCAAGCGTTCATATTGCGAGCATTGCCTCCCGTGATCAGAAGTCATGAAAAGTGATTCTTTGGGAAGCGGGAGGGTATATGCGTGAGAGGGGCATCACATGGAAGATCGTGGACTATGTTCCTCAATCATGTTTCTTGGGCATGGTTCTCGATCTCATGTTAGACTAGTGTCCCGTGGACTCTGTTCTCGATCATGTTTCGATGAGCCGGAGTCTCAGTAAGACTAGATGGCCTACCCCTTGATTATAACTTCTTATAGGCATAGTCCTTAATCTCATACGCATATGCGGGAACGGCACCTAGCCTAGGCTGCATTCCTGCGTGAGACAGACCTCTCCGGGAAAGGCCAAAGGGTGCATAGTATTAGGAAATTGGCCCCTAATACTATTTAGTGTCTGCACGGTCAATTTGAAACTCAAACCCAAGAAATGTCATCTCTTTAGACAGAGCGCTGAGTTCCTGGGACACGTCATATCCGGTGATGGAGTGGCTACCCAGCCGTCAAAAACTAAGGCAGTAGCGGAGTGGCCAACACCCTCTTCAGTCAGAGACACTGAGTTTTCCTGGCTTATGCCAGTACTATCGCTACTATATCCGACATTTCAACGAGATTGCTTCACCCCTCTACAAGATCACCGAAAAAGATCGACCATTCGAGTGGACGAGTGAGTGTGAAGGCTCCTTCAGGGCACTGAAGGAACTCTTGACGACCGCCCCGATTCTTGCTCATCCTAATCCAAACCTCGATTTTATCTTAGACACTGACGCGTCAGCTTACGCTATCGGTGCGGTTCTATCTCAGGTCACAGAAGACGGAACGGAGCAGGTATTGGGTTATGGTTTGCGTACTCTGAATAAAACGGAGAGAAAACACGCAACCACCAAGCGAGAACTACTAGCGGCGGTACATTTCGTCAAGTATTATAAACACTTTCTGTACGGGCACCCTTTTACACTCCGTACAGACCATGCCTCACTAGGCTGGCTCAGGAACCTGAAAAATCCGGAGGGCCAGGTAGCAAGATGGCAGGAATCCCTGCAGGCCTATAACTTCAACGTTACTCACCGTCCCGACAAATTGCATGGACATGCTGACGCCCTCAGTAGAGTTGGCGCAGAGGCTGAACACGAAGAGGCCGCCACCGTGACACAGTCAACACAGGCATCTCCGGAGTTCCCCGAATTGAGGTGCGCAGAGTGGAATCTGGAGAAAATCGCACACCACCAAACAAGACGTGCAGACACGAAATATATACGCATGGATCCAGGAGGGGGTACGTCCTCCAAAGGAATCGGTAACACCACTCCACCACTGCAAAATATTATTACCAACGGTTCGAAGAATATCAATTGATAAATAACGTTCTGTACATTAATAACCGTCAAGTAGTCCCGGAAAGTTATCGTGATCTTATTTTAAAACAACTACATGATAACGCCGGGCATCTGGCCGTTGAAAGGACTGTTGCCCGTATCAAATTGAGATTCCACTGGATCGGAATTAGCGATAGTGTCAAGGCATGGGTTGCCAAATGTATCCCATGCCAAAGACGCGCTGTTGGCCAACACCATATCGCACCATCTCAAATTAAGATTGTTTGTACACCGTGGGAGCGAGTGGCTATCGACGTGCTCGGACCTTTGAATACGACGGATGACGGAAATACATCCTCGTATTACAAGACTACTTTACGAAATGGGTAGCATTTGCTTTGCCAGACCAAGAGGCATCCACCGTAGCGGAGGTCCTGGCAAGCAATGTGTTCTGCCGTTTTGATATGCCTTATGAGTTGCACTCCGATCAAGGAAGTAATTTTGAGAGCCGGCTTATATCAGAGCTCTGCAAATTGTTCCATATCGTCAAAACAAGGACGACTCCATACCACCACCGGAGTGACGGGATGGGAGAGAGATTCAACAGAACTTACGAAGGAAACACGCCTTGATTGTAGAGATTGGGATCTATGGCTCCCATATGTACTCATGGCTTACCGCACTTCAGTACATTCCAGCACGGATTATACCCCTGCTCGGTTAATGTTAGGCCGTGAATTAGCCTTACCCCTGGATCTGGCCATGCCTCAGATACTAGGAGATAAAAATTCACCATCTCTCTATGTTGAACTCTCGCGGAGATGCTTACAAAGGAAACACGCCGTGATTGTAGAGATTGGGCCCTACGGCTCTCGTGTGCTCATGGCTTACCGCACTTCAGTACATTCCAGCATGGGTTATACCCCTGCTCGGTTAATGTTAGGCCGTGAATTAATATGGATACAAGGAGAGAAAAATTCACCATCTCTCTATGTTGAACTCTTGCAGCAATGGATAGAACAAGCCTACGAGTTAGTGAGAGAAACACTATCCACTGCACACCGGCGGCAAAAGACGTGGCATGACCGGAGGGTGCATGGAGATCCGTATGAAGCAGGAAGGATGGTTTGGGTACACGATTCAATGACGATCTGCAAACGTGCTAAGTAAACTGAGTTACCAGTGGGAAGGTCCCTATGTGGTAGTAGGTAAGACGTCGGACGTGACCTACCGTATCCTTGATTCGGATGGCTTGACCTCAGTCATCCACTTCGATCGGCTTAAACCATGTGTCAGTGACGACCCAGCACCAGAGCTCGGACTGGGAGTTTCTCGTGACACCGGTACCCATACAGATATTTCTACAGAAATTAGTGTTCCGATGGTTAGCGCAGAGCACCGCGGTGCCAATTCAACCCCACTTCTACCAAGCCAGAATGCGGGTGAACAAGCGGCTAATGCTGACGACGATGACGAGATACGTATTCGCCCTCTCCCTCCTCAGCACGGGTCTACTCGATCTGGGAAGCCGTATCTGAAGAACTTTCTATTTGTTTTGTCCAAGGCACCGGATGGAAAAGCTGTTCCTCCGATCTCTTCCCATTCCCACCCACTTCATGCTATGCCCCCCATCATAGAGTTGCCACAAGCGGAGGCTGAGGCTGACCCAAGCCATGCTTCCTGTGGGGTGGAACATATGATGAATAGCATGGAAGTGAAGAGGCTAGATGAAGCCTTGGCGTGTCTAGAACCGCAAAACCGTACAACAAGGTGTACCCTACCACCCCCAAAAATCGCCGGACCAATTCCCACCCAAGCGGGACCCTTAACCATAACCGCACCACCACCGCAAATCCAACTGGTGTCCCTTATCTATGCACCAAGTTCGGACATCACCGGCCCGGTCCATTTCGCACTCCACTCGTCGTCTGTTGACCGTTAATCTTCAGATATGAGAGAGACTGCTGCTACAGAGGTGGCATCCCGCACCGCACTGACCAACATTACCCTCCGCGGTGAGCAGGGAAGCAGCCTGGTCAGCAGACTCTCGGCTCGAATTTTCCTGGTGTCTAAAAACTACGACAGGACAATAACCGTCGTGTAATGGGAGATGACCACATCCCTCTGTCCAAAGGCCACCCCATCCATTCGGCCTACCATACTCCCCCGTGAGCAGTCAGGACATCACACCACAGACAGAACACACCTACCCTCAAGGCTGGATACGTCAATTCATCATTGCGAGTACATCACATACATACTCGGTTATAATCAGCATAGCAAAGCCATTCAACACCAGCAACAACATCATTTAGCAGCACCTACCGGTATTAATTAATTCCCGATAGACATAAAAAATTTCCGCAACAGTTCCACCCGCACAAGATGCGGGAGAAATAATATCTCCCGCAAACCCCCATCTCCTGCAATAACAACAGACTCGGCGTTCACCAGCGTGGAAAACTGGAATGCGCCCACTTCACTTTAACATTGGCATCATACAGCAGCCCGGACATCCCGACAACAACATTATCGTCAACAAACAACAACCAACAAATCTCCCGCACACACCTTATCTAGTTACGGGAGAACTGATCATATGGATATAAGGATTGCACTGCAGCCATCTACAGTATGCATCACGGAAGGAACGTTTGTCCAACGTTCCTCCCCTTCCATTTCCCCCCCCCCACCCCCAATCGGAATCGGTAGTAACGCTGGAGATGCCCTGCAGGCAAGGCCGTGGAAAATGGTCAAAGTTCGTATTCTGTTGGCAGATAGGTATGGATCAGACTGTCGGTTGCCCCTGAGCGTGAGCTCAGATGGTGATCGCTATCGACTGGGTCGCTGGCCAGTCGTCTTGATCATGTCAGTTCATCTGTGTAATCAAGATGGCTCAATGTACAGTCAGGTCATGGCAAGCGTTCGTATTGCGAGTCATGACTCCTGTGATCAGAGGTCATGAAAAGTGATTCTTTGAGAAGCAGGAGGGTATGTGTGTGAGACGGTGTGACCTGTCACTTGCCGGGCCGGTGGAGCAGTCTGGGATCCCAGGTACCCGTGGGGTGGATGACCTGGCTAGTACGATCGGCGCAGGAGCTCTCAGCTAAAATGACGTCAAAGAACGATCTACGCGAGGCCCTTAGCTGTGACGTCTAGCGGGCATCACCTCCGTGATATGGTCTATGCGGGGCTATGGCCCCTTGCCAAAATGACCTTAGTTGGCATCCAGTACTGTGTCCGCTCGGCTCGGGAGTTGTCAGTGTGCGCCTTGACTGTCCCGGATTATGTCCCCTAACTTGGACAGGTCTTTATCTCAGGCATATACGGAAAGGTACCTAGCCTAGGCTGCATCCTGTGTGGGGAACTGGGCGTCCGTCCGGCGTGGCGGGGACAGTGAACTACACCGGGAAGGCCAAAGGGTACAAGCGAATGGATTGATCAAAGTTACGACAGTATCCGACAGGTCATCTGCGCTCTAAGTAACTCTGTCCCGCCCACAGGCTCAGCCATTACAGAGCGAAATACCCTCAAGGTTCGATAAAGTTGACATCACGCCGCCTCCCCCATTCCTGGCGGCCATAAAAATGTCACCTTCACCACAGCGCAAGTATCATCCACAGATAACCAGCCACGCGTATCAGATTCAAATCACCAACATGTCAGAAACATAGACACTCAGCTTGACTGTATTCACAATCTCCAAACGGCATTGTAAATTGTAACACTGTGAGCACCCACCTCCGAGTTGTACTGTAATTTAACCATTATTAAATGGTATTAATGTGTCTGGTCTAGGCCAGGACGGAGCTAGTTCTACCCATCGAGAATGCATGGCAGCCCTCCTGCTCGGAAAACGCAGCTATCGTGTCGGGATCAGTAACTTTGATCTACCGCCAGAATAGATCTGTTTAAACCACACATCAAATTACTTACAACTTTACTGTTATATTTTTGATTAAGAACACAACTGCTCTACCGTGCTACAAATCATTAGCGCACGGGTCGGTAAAGCGGCATCAAAAATCTAACAGTATAATTACAAGAATTTCAAAAATTCTCGTCTGCATTCCAGTCCATAATCAACACGGGCTGAGAACTACAATGTACATTTACAGACAACTATAAGACGCATGTGTAACAACCCGCGCAAATAGGGACATTATTATAAAACAAAATCTTGGTATAACATAAACATATTTCCATATCTCGCATCTACAAAAGGCTACACCTCAGCAACAGTATCTCAGCCATCGCCGTAAATAGCACATATGTTTCCGATCAACCACGTGTTTCCAAGGGCCACATGACTTTTACTACTATTTCCAGTAAATTGGATCAAACGCTTTAAACCAGAGCCGCCCAAATACGCAACTACCACGGTGTGATAGAGGAGTGGCGAGGGTGAGTCAGGGTAATTACCGCTGACGTCACCAGGATCCCACACACCACATTGGGTGCTCCAGCCTAAAATTAACATAGGCAGGTTTATAAGCATCCAATCTATAAAACCACCTCACTCTAATTAAAAGGTGAGGCTCCACGGGAATAAGTAGTACCCTGTTGTTGTTGATCGGAAAACTTCAGATGCGCTAAAATAAGACTAAGTTAGTGAGCCTTTCCTCTTATAATTAAAAGTACTCCCTTTACATGGGAAGACTTAATCCAGTGACGATCAGAATGGAAAAAGGAGAAACTTTCCATATAGGGCTGACTGAATCACCTGTCAAAACTTCTAGGTGTAGTCATCCGCCGTCTATGACGTCAGGAGGAAGCGCGCTCTGAAACTTCGTCTTCCCATCAAAACTTGACACCAGGGAAGAAAAAATAGCATTAGGCTTCTTTCGTGTCGAAAACTAAATTCTGCTGTTCTTATTATTAGTTCATTATTACAATACTTGACCTGGAAAGTTAAAAATGAAGAGATAGGGCTTTAGGTTTTAAATAAGGTTCCCAGCTACCATGCAGGAACGAGATGTCACTCCTCGAAGATTTAGCGTTGTCGGATTTGTCTGAAGAAGAATCGGTACCAGTTTCAAAAAGATTCCCGTGCAGCTCGTTATTAGCCAACGGAGAACCCTGTACCAGAACTTTTACGAGAAAGTCCGACCGCACACTTCATGTTAACAAGGATCATCTCCTTCAGACAGCCTTCTGTGTGATGTGTCAGTATCTCTATACCGCTACCCGCTACGGAGTGACCCATGCGCTCCGTCATCATCACCGCGTGTTAGAAGTGACATTAGTTCCAGGGGAAGAAAACGAGGATCATGCCATTTCAGCCACGCATTTTGAATCTCGGTTTCCAGTTAACATTCTCCCAACTGAGAAGATGGCCCGCACGAAGAACATCCCATTAGTCATCGTCCTCCCGCGGCTACCTTGGGCAACATACAGGCAGCAAGACGTGAAATCCTACTCGCAGCCACATCGGGGAGCACTATGCCACTTCCAGTCACCACATCTACACCGGTCCTGAAGCGAAGCAAGAAGCATAAATCCTCCGCAGAATCCAGTCCGGCAGCACCCGCATCAGTAACCAGCCACAAAACTGCAGCCACTACATTCGCACACGTAGTGTCCGAAGCGATCTCAGTCAGTCAGCCGATATCGGTAGTTATCACAACACCTACGGAGATGGAGATTCCAAGTTACCCGTAGTCACCATCTCCTCCTGACCTGAGCATACACGAGGGACCGGGACCGTCGCAGCCTGCATCCATTAGCATTACTCCAACCCGTGTCGTCCAGCATCCGCATCCCAGTCTTTCTGATCCAGCTATCAGGAAGGGAACTACTCGGGAACGACCATACGCGGGAAAAGACGTATCGCTCACACGCAGGACATCCAGCCAGTGCCCAATGTTACTGCAAATCGTCTCTTGAAGTACGTCAAGTCTCGGAAGATGTCATCTCCTGCCGTATCCGCTCCCGCATCATTGCCTCAGCCTACGATTCAACTCACCGCCATCGCCACGAGAACCACCATGACCTTCACAAAGACCACAGCATCGACCACCTCGACACCCACTAGCACCACCGCTCCCTTACGGACAAATATTCTAGCACCCGCAGTAATTGTGAGAGACATTATAGACGCTCATATTCCCGCCATCATCACTTCAGACATTTCCGAAAGTGCCAGTGATAATGAACGCATCTCAGCATTAATAGTTCATCCATCGCGACCAACCACCATCAGTTGCGGGACTCAGACTCAGTGGGGAAGTTTTGCAGCAGAGGTGTGATCGTTTGTAATACAGCAGAACATCAGTGGTAGGGCTGCGCGATATACCGATACCATATTTAAAACCGATATCCTGCACTGACGGTTTCATAACAGATTTAAAAAAAAAATCGAAAAACCGAATATGAACATATTTTCGGTTTTTCGTATCAGGATTGTTAAAAATAAAAGATACTAACGAGCATGAAAATCGTAATGAATAATAATGGCCATACTTTCCATTAAGCTATGTTCGGGGCAACTAATAATTGAACGTGGCCCCAATTGCGCATATTGTGTAACTCCATGTAACTCGCTGTACGCCGAGAGAAATCAAGCAGCGAATTAATTAAATAAATATCCACTCGTCTTTTCCCTGGTAGTCTCAGATAAATTTGCAATATAAAACACAATACTAATGTGGGAATTTGTCATTAAAATTATTTACGTCACCGGCTAATTAACATAATGCAAAGTCGTCCCAACACTAAATCGCCGAATGCATCAAAATCTCGCCAATAAATATAATGCTGAATACATTTTGCCGATTAGGATATAATTTTAAATAAAATTATTACTCAAACCGTTTTTAAAACATTACAATCGCGTGATTTACGTCTTTTCGCAACCTGTTTTGCTGATTTATGATTAATTTTGACAAAATAAACGATGTTTATTTAACTGTGCGTAATATTTAGGCTGTCTAATTAATAGTTTCACTCCCACGATGATGGATGTTAGCTTTAAAGGCGTAAAATGTTACGAATGTATCAGGGCGCGAAAATACGTTCTGTTTTCGTGCTAAATTTTATAATTTGAATTTTTGTTTCATGTCCATAAAACCGATATTCGGTTAAAACCGATATGAAAAGTCATATCGAAACCGATATGGCTGTAAGCCAAACCGCGCAGCCCTAATCAGTGGTGCGATTCATGGAAACTTACTAATTATTAATTTATTTTTGAAATACTTTTCTTTTTATTATATATGTTAGATCAATTGAATCCTGTCCCTGGGATGACTACGGTTATCCGCCACAGCCGCACAACTTAGTTGCCCAGCTGTGTCCCACACAAAATGAGCACTGCGGACTCCGGTGTTGTAGGAACGTCGTGTGCGACGTAAAGAATACAACACCCTGCAGTGCAATAATGTCATAATCCCTCAACCTCAACGTTATCATGCAGATTCTTAATAGCAGGTATGGGCAGCTATGTCTCAAACTTTTGTTCTAATAGGCTTAACCATGCCTGAAAAATAAACCAGAGCAAATTGCTAAACGCAAAAAGTTAACATTGACGCTGCCGGAACAGTAATCCCTGTAAGAATCTCGTACAGAACTGCATCTCAGACAAGACAAAAATTACAAAGAATTATTTCAGACTCCATTTAAAATATCTTCAAATAATTCGCCATTAAATAGTGTATAATTCCCATTTATAAACTCTAATGCCCACTAACGGAAGTTTTAAATAGCTATGCCCCGGCCCCCTCTAGCTAAGCTCTACCCACACTTTGCCGTGTTGGGAATGATTGATCCCCAAATGCCCTATCAGTTTCCAGAAAACTATACAGGACATACAATTCATACAACACATAGTCTGTCTTCAAATATGCGTATGTGACGTACTTATCTACATCATTCATTATGATGTCATTCTACACGTCACATAGTTGAGTATGATGTCATATGATAGATGGATAAAGTCAAAAGGTCCATTGATTGTCACCTCATAACAAAACTTAGTTTCACTAAACAATCAAGTAATAGGGTGCTGAAAAGCTGACCTATACACAACATATATAAAACTAATTTCAGCCTCAAAATCCATTAAATAAAAAAATCCAATATGGCCGCTAGACACGCTATATTTTGATTGGCCCACTGAAGCCATGTCTTTTGATGGATCAACTTCCCTTGAACAAACTTGAACGCCTTCGTTTGAACAAACTTGAATCTCTACCCCCCTAAGGATGCGTCCTGCCAAATATAATTAAAATCGGCCCAGTAGTTCTCGAGAAGACATTTTAAATTTCCCATTGCTTTAGTATGGGAGCTTTTGGAGTGAAAATGATCCAAGATGGCCACCAAACCGTTTATCCGACAGATTCGCAAATTGCAAATTTGAGATCAGAATACACAGAAACATACATAAAACCAATTTCAGCCTCAAAATCCATCAAATAAAAAATCCAATATGGCCACCAAACACGCTATATATTTATTGGCCCACCGCAGCCCTATTTTTTGACGGATCAGCTTCCCTCAAACAAACTTTAATAGCCCTTAGTCCCTAATCATATCTGCCAAATTTCAGCCCGATCCCTTCAGCGGTTCTGGAGAAGTAATTTTCGCTAAAACTAGGTCAACCAAAATGGCCGCCAAACCATTTGACTAATCAAGTTCCCTTGAATAAACTTGGTTCAGCTCTTGCTCTAGATCATATTTGATGGGGTTTGCTTCAATCCACCAAGCGGTTTCAGAGATTTTTAGACGTTTCTAAAAATCAGCCGAAATCCAAGATGGCCGCTGGACAAATTGGCCAAAGGCTTCGTTTGAACAAACTTTGATCCCTATGTCCTAAGGATGCTTCTTGCCAAATATAATTGAAATTGGCCAAGCAGTTCTTGAGAAGAAGTCGTTTAAAGGAAAGGTTGACGGACGAACGACGGACAATCACCACAACATCAACTTGCTTGGCCTTTCAGGCCAGGTGAGCTAATAATATTCATGTTGTCAACAATATGCGAACACGCAGACTGATGTAACTATACCTATAGATATAGGAGTGGATCCTGTTAGGTGGTCATTGACTTCAGCTGGTTCAACTTTTATGGTGACGCCAGACATGTCTTGTGCAGTCAATCGTGTGCGATGGTGTACTGTCTGGAAAAAGTGGTCTGCATATATGACTAATGCTTTGAACCTGCATAAAACATCACGTACATGTATAATGTTAGAAACATTCAATTGAATTGAAAGTTAATTTAACTAGGCGCTACCAGCAACAAGCATGACTGGGTCCTGTCAAATTACAATACAGCCTAGAAACAAGCTAAATTGCTTCGAAAACAAAATAAAATTGTACTGTTGAATATTGTGCACTTAATTTGAATTGAAGTCATTGCTGCGCAATGGTTTCCGATCTAATTCACCTTTCCAGAGTATCCATCCATCATCTGACCTCGTATGATGTCATAATCAGCTCAGCGCGTGTATAATGACGTCATAATCATTATGTCACAAAGGGTTCCATATAGACCATCACCAAATCTCAAATGGTCCGACACATTGTAAAAATTGCATGTCTTTGTAATTCTTTGCTATTTAATAAACATGCTGTTGAATGTTTTGAAACTAATTTGACTGGGCGCTGTTGCAAATTAGTTTCAAAATATTCAACAGCTTACCTGTATAGTTTTCTTGAAATAGATAGTCACCGAGTTCAGATATCGATTGATCCGAACATGAGCGAGGTGTGGGTGGAGCTTAGCTAATGATGGGTGGGGAATAGCTAAAAATGGAAAAGTCCCTTACGCCCAACATATTCAACATAACAAATTTTTACATTGTGTTCAAAATTGTACTAAGTAATACATTCCTATTTCCAAAAATGTTGGTCCCAATCCCAGCACGAGTCATAATATGGTAAATTTAGTTACTTCTCCGCATTGTAGAAATTGTTTCAGTGTAGTTACACTCAAACAATTTCTACATCCCGGGGAGCTATTTCAAGATTCAATGTTATTTATTTCATTAATTTTTTGTACAGATTTAATGTCACAACAGGTAGTCCACCTAAGGCAAAGCCAAAGGGCGATGGAATCCTTACACACATAACACGAGAACAATTGTACAACATAAATAAAAACACCACCACCACCATATCACTATCATATGGTGGCTAACATATCAACTTTATGGTACAGAAAGTTAAAAAGGTAATGATAGTAGTATAATATTAACGTTTAGAAAACATTTGGACAACATGGATTACACATTATACGAAGGTGACATAACAGTTTACACTTATGTGACACATTTACATAGAGTGGGGGGGGGGGGGGAAGGGTGCTTATCCTTTTAATTATTATTATTGTTTTGGGTGTTTTAGTGATTTGGGTGGCTGGGTGCTATTATACCTAGTTGCTGACTGCCATGGTGATCAACTTTTGGTGCTTGGTGAAACATTGTGTTAGTATTTACTGATGATCGTATTCTTAATGTTTTGTTTAAATGACAATTGTGTTATGATTTGTGTGCGGAGGTTAGTGTCTGTACTATTCCATAATTGTATTGCTTGGTATGATGGTGTTTGTTGAGCTGCCTGTGTTTGGTGGTAGGCTGTGTATAGGTTATTGTGTGAGCTTGTGTTATGAGAACGTATGTCTGGCTGTTTAGTAAATATATTTGAAAGGGATATGGGTAGATTGCCATTGTAGTAGTCCCTAAGAATAGTGTATAATTGGACCGTCTAATGTCCTCAAGTTTTAGGATTTTGTGTATTTTGAAAATATCTTGTCCCACTGCTGTTTGGGTGAATAGTTTAATAGATTGTTTTTATAATGATGTCGACTCATAAACCAAAGGTTGTGGGTTCAAATCTTGCCACATACAGGTAACTGATGAGTACTAAAACTGTGAAACACCCCTGGAGTGAATAAGTCTCATGGTGTGCTAGTAATGGATAAATTCAATCTGTCACTCAAGTATATGATGTCATAATTAATTACCTCACATGTAAGCTGATGTCAAAATATATAAAGAATGATCTACCTAAGTCTGTTATGACCATTGAATTTACTGACAAATCGTCAGTTGTACAAATTGTATGTCTTTACTATTTAATAAACATTCTGTTGGCTATTTTGAAACTAATTTGACTTGGGGCTATTGCTGAAATTAGTTTCAAAATATTCAAACGTTACCATGAAATTGGAGTTCTGGGAATTCAGGATCAAAGTATATATAAATCGATCCCCACATGCGCAAAGCATGGGCAGAGCTTAGCAAGAGATTGCCTGGTCATAACTACAATTCCATCCCCTCATTAATAACAAGCAGCCCAAAGGCCTGTGATGCCCACCTGGACCATTAACATTTGAACCCTTTGCATTTAAATAGAAATGATGGATAATTTGTGGAAAATCCAAGCTGGCCACCAAAAAAATAGACCAATCCAGATTCTGATTGGACATTTTGAAGCCTATCATCATAGAACCGTTCGACCCAGGTTTTTTTGAAATTGGGGCTCTTGATTAAGGAGTACCATTTTTAAATGGTTTCGGATAATTTTCAGAAAATCAAAGATGGCCACCAAAACATTCACCTATCAAAATTCAGAATATAATTTCTAGAGGCTACCACTATAGGATCCTTCCGGCTAAATTTGGTTTATATTGCACAAGGGGTTAATGAGGAATAGCGTCTTAAACGAATTCACATTTTCTGGAAAACACAAGATGGCCACCCAAACAAAATCAAGCAGTTAAAATTCGGTATACAAGTTCTGAAGTGTACCAGACTAGGGTCCGTCCAGCCGAGTTTGGTTGAAATTGGTGAAGTGGTTAATGAGGAGTAGTAGCCTTTAAATGATTTCCAAAATTCTGTATACATGTTCTGAATCCTACCACCATAGGTTCCTTCCAGCTAAGCCTGAATGAAATTGTACATGCAGTTAATGAGGTGTAGCGTTTTAACCCTTTAATGACTAAATTTGTTCAATATTTACTTTTTGAATGTCTATTTGTCAGCCACAAGAATACAATTTTTGAAAATTCACCACAGGAGTGACTGGCTCAGTCATCGAGCCAGCCATTACAGCGATACAATTTCAAAAATTGTCCTCACTTGGTCTGCAAACGGACATTCCCCAAGACCATTAACGAGGCTGGTTTTGGCCGGTTTTATCGTGAAAGGGTTAAACGGTTTCCAGTCATTTTTCGGAAGATTTAAGATGGCCACCGAACAAATTGACCAATCAAAATTCTGCATAAAAGCTCTGAAGCACACATCTGTAGAGTCCTTCCAGTCGTGTTTGCTTTCAATCGTTCAAGCGGTTAATAAATAGTAGTAGCCTTTTAAATTATTTCATAAAATCTTCAAAAAATCCGGAAAACTTGACCAATCAAAATTCTGTAGACAGGTTCTGAAACCTACCAGCCTAGTATCCTTCCAGCCTAGTGTTGGTTGAAATTGTCCAAGCAGCCAATGAGTTGTAGCGTTTTAAAACATTTCCAGGCATTTTTCGGAAAATTTAAGATGGCCACAGAAAATATTGACCCTTGAAAATTCTGTATACAAGTTCCGAAGCATACCACTCTAGGGTACTTGCATCTGGGTTTGCTTGAAATCGGCCAATTGGCTAATGAGGAGTAGGCTTTTTACTGATTTTCAGAAAATCCAACATGGCCACCAGAAAAGTGACTATCGACATGATCATAAGCGCTAAGTGTGTGGATCCATGGTTTATTAGAGTGCGCCGTGCGGCCTGGAACCTCCGTCTTCAGCACTCGAGGTTTCTATCAGGGTTAACTCACCCGTACCTCCTTTATTCGCCTCTTACGACACGCAGAGGATACAGGTGTATTCTAAGCCCCACCTACATGGCAAGGATTATAGTGATGATGATGATTATCATAACAACAGGCCCAAGGGGCCTGTGTCGCTCACCTGGAGAGCACCTTCAATTTTTGTCAAAATCTTTGGTGGGTAGTTTAAGCGGGTGGTTTAAATGTCGTTTAAATGAGTTTGTGTACATTTTTGCAAGTGCAATAATGGCCACCAAACACGCTACATTTTGATTGGCCCACAGTGCCCAGGTTTTTTTTTATGGATCAACTTCCCTTGAACAAACTTTAATGGCCCTTAGAGCACCTTCAATTTTTGTCAAAATCTTTGGTGGGTAGTTTAAGCGGGTGGTTTAAATGTCGTTTAAATGAGTTTGTGTACATTTTTGCAAGTGCAATAATGGCCACCAAACATGCTACATTTTAATTGGCCCACAGCGCCCAGGGTTTTTTTTATGGATCAACTTCCCTTGAACAAACTTTAATGGCCCTTAGTCCTTAATCATAATGCCCCAATTTCCCTAAATGCTCCCTTCAGCGGTTCTGGAGGAGTCATTTTCGGGGAAACTAGGTCATCCAAGATGGTCGCCGAACCATTTGGTCAATCAAGTCCTCTTGAACGAACTTGGCTTACCTCTTGGCCTAGATGAAGATTCCCCAAGCGGTTTCAGAGATTTTTAAAGACATTTCCTAAAATTGGCCGAAATCCAAAATGGCCTCCGGGCAAATTGGCCAATCAGGTTCATTTGAACAAATTGGATCCCTATGCCCTAAGGATGCTTACTGCCAAACATAATTGAAATCGGCCTAGTAGTTCTTAAGACATTTTTAATTTCCCATTGCGTTATCCAATATGGCCGCCAAACAGGCTACATTTTGATTGGCCCACAGCGGCCATGTTTTTTGAGAGCAACTTCCCTTGAACAAACTTTAATGGCCCTTAGTCCCTGATCATATCTCCCAAATTTTGGCCTGATCCCTTCAGCGGTTCTGGAGCAGTCATTTTCGGGAAAACTAGGTCATCCAAGATGGCCGCCGAACCATTCTGTCAATCAAGTCACCTTGAGCAAACTTGGCTTACGTCTTTCACTAGATGAGGTTTCATAAGTTTTGAATCGATTCCCCAAGCGATTTCGGAGATTTTTAGACATTTCTTAAAATCGGGCAAAATCCAAGATGGCCGCCGGCCAAATTAGCTGATCATCTTCATTTGAACAAACTTGGATCCCTATGCCCTAAGGATGCTTCCTGCTGAATATAATTGAAATCGGCCTAGTAGTTCTCCAGAAGAAGGCATTTAAAATTTCCAATTGCTTTAGTATGGGCGCCTTTGGCAGGAAAATAATCCAAGATGGCCACCAAACCGTTTATCCGACAGTTTCAAAAATGGCAAATTTGAGCTCAGAATACCCAAAACCATATATAGAACCAATTTCGGCCTCAAAATTCATCAAATAAAAAAATCCAATATGGCCGCCAAACACGCCACATTTTGATTAGCCCATGGTGGCCATGTTTTTTGACGGATCAACTTCCCTTGAACAAACTTTAATGGCCCTTCTTAGTCCCTGATCATATCTCCCAAATTTTGGCCTGATCCCTTCAGCGGTTCTGGAGAAGTAATTTTTTGGGAAAACTAGGTCATCCAAGATGGCCACCGAACCATTTGGTCAATCAAGTCTTCTTGAACAAACTTGACGTACCTCTTTCCCTAGATGATGTTTTATGAGTTTTGAATCGATTCCTCAAGTGGTTACGGAGATTTTTAGACGTTTCCTAAAATCAGGCGAAAACCAAGATGGCCGCCTTTCAGGCCAGGTGAGCTAATAATAATAACTGAAGGAGGAAGGTTCACCCCCCCAACCCCGCTTTCCTACCCACAACGTGATGAGTAGAGAGTAGAAAGCATATGACATAAATAGTCTATATTGCTATGCAATACATCAACTAATTGAAAGCCACTAGGTGGAATGTTAATGTTTTGTTAGTATGTCAGTATATGTTATAATGTCAACTGTCTTTTATACTGTTCTTTTGTCTTACTATTGTTTTTAGTATGTTTATTCAAGGTTTTAAATTTTCATATTAAATTAAAAGATGATCTGGTGTTCATTTTTCTGTAAGTTTGGTGGATGATGTTGCCATCACAGACATCAACATCATCAACCAAACTGTTGAGAAATGTACACCTGCTTCTTTGTTATTTACACAGCAAAAGATAGAATATTGACATCGGAGTGGTAAAAGCTAAACTCTTAAATCTAACGGCTTCATGGAGACTTAATTAATAAACAACACTCAAATCATTCAAGAACAAACTAGATATCTAAGAAAAAACTTTTGAATTGCACTGAGCAAGCCATACACCAACAAAAACAGAGGCAATAAGAAGCCAATGGCTTATGGCTCGTAAAATGATGATGATGATAATGATGATGTTTATGTAACGGGGTCTACAACTCTACGGTACATAGGCTATGCCTCTAGTGGACTCCCTGTATGCACAATATATATATTGTAAATATCATTCAGCCAAATAAATCAAGATTCAACCACTTCAATCAATTAACCCGTTACCGTGGCTACAGGATGATACATTGTCGTTGTTGAGTAAGCATGTGCCAACAATGTTGTGTGGAGTATGCAAGCTAATTTATCCAGACCATCCATGATCCAGGCCATCCACATCTTGGCCTATCACGTACTTCAAAGAATGAAGCATCAATCAACACCGATGAGAGGATCTCAACTGCCCTAAGAACATTCTACGCTATGACAGATACCAGTTTACAGGGCACAAATGGCCTCTCACCAAGGGTTTGCGACCATATCTACACATTGTATGTCATGCCGAGACTACTATATGGCCTGGAGATATTTGCCCTCTCATCAAAACAGTTAGACAGTCTTGAGGCATTCCATATCAGCATGCTCAGGAAGATACTCTGCACCAGTTCGCACAACCAAAGTTATTATCTTTCTACTCATTGGAGCAAGACCCATTGCTGCAGAGCAACATATTCGCCAACTTTCATTATTGGGAAGCATCATCCGAAGCCAAAACTGTACCCTGAACAGCATCTTGGAGCGGCATATAGCCCTAAGCCCGGGCAAAGTTCCTAGCTGGTTCGTATACATTCAGACCATCCTACACCAGTTTGAACTTCCATGTCTAGCAGAGCTGAGGTTGCAAGCCATAACAAAGCAACAGTGGAAACTCAAAACATGCATAGCAGTAGACAACTATTGGACAACCCAATTGATCCAGCAGTGCTTCACAAAGAGTACTACTCTCTCGCAATGCTGTTTCACACGTCTGTCAATAGACAATATGCATCAGCCCATGTCCACCATACAAAATGACACAAAAGATGTTCGAAGAGCCAGCATCAAGACTAGATTCGTCGCTGGAACATACCTGGTCCAGGCTAACCCAGCCAGATTCAACCAAAATCAAATCGACCCATTGTGTGCATTATGCCCACTGGAAACCGAGGACTAACCCCACATGCTGGTGAAATGTAATGCCCTGCTTAGCCACAGACAGAGGCACCTTCATGAACTCAAGGAATATATCAAAGACAACCTTGGTTAACCTACATGGATATCCATCTGCAGTGATATAAACATCCTCACCCAACTCATAATCGACTGCACAGTTTTAATAGATTCTGATATAATTCTGGATGACCACCGAATCTGTCAGGAGATAGAAGTGATTACCAGGAAACTCTGCTATAGTATACATTGCCGTAGTCGTCATCCTCTATGCGGTCAAAACTGAAGTGAAGCGATTTAGCTGTTGTTATTACTTCTGTCTACATAATAACATATAGACTGCCTCTGTCAGGAACATAGTCATACACACACCTGTACATTTCACTCGCACTGTTATGTTCGCTTGATAATGTGGAACTGGCGGTATCCCGCAATCCTGGAATTTGTGTTTCGGGGCTGCCGGGCTAGCTGATTCCCACCGTTTCTACAGACGCCTGGCAATCGTACCGTGGAATCTGAAATGCGAGCATCTGCCGCCGGTTCCCTGTGCGATTCGTGACCCCTGTTGGTGAGTACCACTATAATGTACTAGTAGTATTACTCTTTGGACCCTAAATTAAAAATTATTGTCAGTTATTTCTAAATTCTACTCACGATTTTGCTGTTAAAAAAAAAAGGATAGAATTCTCGGAAATATTAGGACTACTCTAGTCCTGCCCAAACGTCAGTTTGACATACACTGGCCGCCATTTTGATTATGTTATAGTTTTTATTATTTAATAATCACAGATGATAGGTGAGTTATAATAAAATACATATTATTTATTTATACTATAGCATGCAAATGTCGGGTATATAAATTAATATACCGTACATACATACGTCATAGATTCAAGATTCAATGTTATTTATTTGAACTGTAATGGAATCGAGGTATATTTTCGTGCTAAGTTTCTATCATCTATGTCAGTATTCCGTGGAATGACAACCCTATAGTTTCTGGATTGTTATTGTTAGTTGTCTTCAGTGTCATATGTAGGAAACCGCAATTCTGAGTAGGATTGCATGATTTTTCGATTAATCGCGATTATATAATTCAAAATGATCGTGGACGATTATAAAATGAAATAATCGTGTAATCGCCATGTTGAAATTTTTGTCAAGACACTTTTACGCTTGTGAAACTCTGCTCGCGTTACCAATCCTGGAAATAAACATCCGGCTATCAGCCGAATGTGTGAATGATTAAATAAACTAAATAAATAACTGATTTGTTTGTATTGACTCATGATTAGTTTTAGATGATCCTTATTTGTCATTGTTGTTGTAATCACACACGCTTATCCCGCATTCCCCATTCTCTGAATAGTTATGCGCTAACGGTTTTCCCAAAGAAGTTCTAAAACTGATACCACGGAAATTCAACGGATTTTCTCCCGTAAAAATTCTCACCGCCTACGCCTATGTTTAATGTATACCGCAAAACATCACCGGGGAAGTGAAATTATTCGATTTGAGCGCCTAAATATTGCGTATCCTTTAATAAAGGTAATTTATTTCATCAAAATTAATCCACAATTTGATATAAAATGGTGTCGCGAAAAAATACAAGTCACGTGATTCTCCTCCAATTGAAGAGTTTATTTTAGAGCGAGTACTCAGATATAAATATTCTGGAATCGGGGACTTGGAACTCGGGAATTTCTATATATTATCATTGCGCGATAGGAACTGAGTATTATACTGATCTGAATAATGGGTACCCATTTGGTAACCTCTCGTTAGCGTATAATATCTCGCGAGAACACGCCGCCTCCCATCGCAAAAGAGCCGCTTGCTCGCCAACATAAGAAGCCGACTATATTGTCGTTCATAATAATTCAATTTGGATCATTTAATGTTGATCGGCGTTACAAAATTGATGCACATTTTCTCCCGTACTTGTTTGGTACATAAATTTGGTGTTAAAATATATTTATAAGGAAGGTATTTAATCACACCAAGACTGTTTTAAGCGCATTTTGACTCCAAAATTGTGGAATAAACTTTATTATATCTTGAACATACATGGCCTACTATTAGTATTAATCTAATAGGTGGTTGAGATTTACAAATCCGAGGCCTGTATTGACTTCTAGAGGGGCCGGAAATGTATCAGGGCAGAGATCAGTCTGAAGTAGACACACCATGTGTGGTGTGATGACACGATTGTTATTATTATACATGCTATTCTTACAAATTTGCTCTTAAAAACAATTTTCCTATACAATCTGCTGAGTTAGGGGGTGGGCTTCGAATACAGAGTTTTGCCGTTTTGAAACTGCTAAGAAATCATTGGAGCTCATATGTCAAAGTTAGGGGGCTTCTATTAGAGCATACGCTACAATTAAGCGAAATACGGTACCTTCTGTTTTCCGTCTAGAAATATCTTGATACATTCCTTTGTTTGCAATCAGCAACTGGCGTATTCTGTCCCTGTATGTATACCCCAGTGCCTAACCCATAATCTTACAATCTGCAGTAGCATAATAACGTCCTCTAAGCAGCATTGACGTAGTTAATATATTTCATGATTAATCGTTTGATCGCGATTAATTTTTTTAAATGATCGCGATTATGAAGTGAATAATCGTGCAACCCTAATTCTGAGCTGTAGTTTAACGGTCAGATTTTTTATATTTCTTTATACTTTAATTACAGTTCAATTTCGTTGTTTATTTCAGAATTATAACTGGGGCATAACTCCATGAAAATGTCTGAAACTCGAGCTTGCTCTGTAACTCCTTATACTAAAGCGATGCACCAATTTTCGCTTAAATATCTTCAAGGAGTGCGAAAAAAAGTGTGGAAAGCTGATACTTTGCAGGAAATGTCAATTTCCCTTTCTCCGAGATCTAACAATACTCACCATTCTGTTACTTCTGATATACAGCTGGCCCTGACAGCGGCTCTAGGATTATAGACTTAGAAAGCTTTACCGACTCCTGGGAACCGGGTACCCGGCTCCCCACTGCCGAGTACCCGTTTACCATAGAGCTCATATTGTTTGCATAGCCACCAAACAAGAGAAAACTATGGCTTGCCTCCGTGGGGCTGGGAGGCTGGGTCCGTAACAGAATGGTGAGTATTGTTAGATCTCGGAGAAAGGGAAATTGACATTTCCTGCATTCTCCTTCGATCAATACTCACCATTCTGTTACTTCTGATATACACCAGATTTGATCAGTAACCTGGTGGGAAGGGGCAAGCCATACATGCTAATTTTGCCCCTTGGAGAAAGATTTTAGACTTCAAACTTGACTAACGGAGACCTAAAAGGACCGTCAAGTTCACGGAACCGAATCACATTCGCGTCACAGCCCCCCCCCCTTTTTCCTCCTAAGAAAAGGGAGAGAACTAACGAACATGTATCTCGCCTGAAACACCAATATGCCAAGAGGGTTAACTACTCCCTGCATATCGTTTGTATTAGCCTGGGAATGAGCATGAATATATAAGATGAATGAACATGATACATATACATAATACAAAAAACTCTCACTTGTTGAATTACCTTATGATAACAGGACTTCAGACGTACCGCCTACAACCATACACCGGTTCGGCCATCAGTGACACAATCTGGTTGACATCCTCTCGCTTGACCATGCCTGCTTTAGGTTCTTTTCTTACCAAAGTGAAAAAAGGGGAAAAGCAGTGTGGTCACTAACTATCGTTTCAAAACAGCTAAAGCGAGTGGATTGGCTGAGTCTGACACATCCCTCATATAGTAATCCGTAAATGAGGACTCACAGTGCCATTGTGCAACGGCCATGATGTCCTCTAACGGAACACCATTGTAAAGGGCGGTCGAGGCGGCTATTCCTCTAACATCGTGTGCCCTTACGCCCTGCACCTGGTGCCCAGTCGCCATCTCATGAGTAGTCTGAATGCATTCGACCACCCAACGAGAGATAGTATCCATAGATGCGGCGCCATAAGGCTTTTTATGGCAGATCCACAGATGTCTATCGTTCGACCGTAACGAGTCAGTCCGTTTCTTGTACTTAGTCAAAGCACGGACCGGGCACCAGACACTGGCATCACGATCAAACCTGGTTAACTTCGGTATAATGATCGGTTTGCCGGGATATCTCAAAGATTGGTTCTTTGACATAAATTCTGCTCTTGGCAGAAGACGCAGACCTTCTCCAGAAACAATAAATCGGTTCCTCTCTGCCGAAAGCGCATGGATCTCACTGCGCCTTCTAGCTGAGGAAGCTGCCAATAGAAAAACCGCCTTTAGAGTCAAATGCTTTAGACTAGCCGAACGCAACGGTTCGAATGGGTGCTTGGCCAGTACATTAAGCACTAAAGATAGACTCCAGGCTGGAATGACTACCGGTTGTCTCGGTCGGAGATTGCTCATTCCCTTCAACATCACGTTTAACTGGGCCACCTCTGGACTATCCCTGTTGGCTAGACAAGGGATAACTGATGCCAAAGCTGACTTGTATCCAGCAATTGTGACGGGAGCTAGTCCTGTAAAGAACAGCTCACAGAGAAAGTCTGCTATTTGCTGAATAGTGGATTGAAAGGTATCAATACCCTTTTATTCACACCAGTCTGCAAATCTGTTAACCTTGTTGTTATATGACTTGAAGGTTGACCTCCTTCTCGCAGCCGCGATGAAATCAGCAGCCTGTCGAGAAAAGCCTTCCGACGTGGAACGTTGTTTGACAACATCCACGCAGTCAATTTGAACATTTCGGGACGCTCGTGTAGGAAGCGTCCCTTGGCCTGGGAGACTATGTTCGGAATCTCGGGCAACTGCACAGGATTTTCCACCAGCAGATCTAGAAGATCCGTGAACCACGCCCTGCTCGGCCAATACGGCGCTATTAGCAGGACCAGACACGGTTCCTCCCTGACCTTCACCAATACCTTCGGTAGAAGAATGGTGGGTGGATACGCGTAAGCGTGCATCCCTCTCCAGCTTATCGCCAGAGCGTCTGTATCGACGGCATTTGGATCTGGAATCGGCGAGACATATGTCATGATTTGAGCATTTTCCTTTGTGGCGAACAAGTCCACGTTGGGTTTGCCCCAATGCTCGAAGATCCGTCGTAGAACTGGAGGGTTGAGGGACCATTCTGTTGGCAGGATTCTCTGTCTGCGAGACAAAGCATCCGCCAGAATGTTCAATCGGCCAGGAATATGAGCTGCTTTCAAAACAACCGAGTAATTCCTGCACCATTGAATCAAGTGCCACACCCTGATGCACAGGGTGGGCGACCTGGTCCCTCCTTGGCGATTTATATATGATACTACTGTCGAATTGTCCGACCGTATCAATATCACCTTGCCCCTGATCATCGGAAGGAATTCTTCCAACGCCAGTTCCACTGCCATCATTTCCAACAGATTGATATGCAGCTGACTCTCCGGGAGAGTCCATGTGCCCGAGACCTGGTGTTCTCCCAGGCAGGCACCCCACCCTTCCAGCGATGCATCCGTGTAAACGGACAGCTGGGGGTGGGGTAGGTGCAGCGAAACCCCTATTAGGAGATTCTGACGCTGTTTCCACCATAGAAGATGCGATATTATCGGCTCCAAAACTGGCACCAGTTTTGACAGGGGTTCTGTTCTCTGTTTCCACAGAGACATCAGATACAACTGGATAGGTCTTCGCATTAGAGCAGCGTACGGGATAACCTGCTCCATGGAGACCATCATGCCCAGCATCTGAAGGAACCGCCTCGCCTGAATGTGGTTTCCCACTCGAAAACTCCCGAGGATGGCTAACAGAGACACCACTCTGGGCTCTGACGGGTAAACCCTGCCCTCCTCGAGGTCGAATCGCATCCCCAAATAAACGAAATGTTGAGTGGGTGTCAACTCGGATTTCTCCTCGTTGACTAACCAGCCTAGATCTGAAAGTAACTTCAGAGTCAGAGCAGTATCCACGTTCAACCTGGCTGCCGAGTCTGCCTTGAGCAGCCAGTCGTCTATGTAGGTGTGTAGCGCCACGTTCTCTTTTCTGAGAAACGCTGTCACCGCAAGGACCACTCTTGTGAAAACCCTCGGAGCTGTCGACAGGCCAAACGGGAGAACTGTAAACTCCCATACTTGATTCTGAAACGCAAATCTCAGAAACCTGTGCCAACTCCGATTGATCGGAATGTGGAAATATGCATCTTTCAGATCGATCGATACACACCACATTCCTTTCCTCAATCCCGCCATTACCGACCTCGGTGTTTCCATCTGGAACCGAGGCGTATGGATAAACCAATTTAATGGCCTGAGATTGAGTATGGGTCTCCATCCCCCCGTGCTCTTGGGGACAAGGAACATGTTTGAATAGAAGCCTGGAGTGTTCCGGTTTGCTGGTTTTATTGCTCCCTTCAGAAGCAAACCCGACACTTCCTTTTGAACGGCTTCTAACTTGTCTGGCTCCCTTGGTACGGGTGTCCAGACTGGTGCCAAAGACAGATTTTGTGGCGGAAAGTCCCACCACTCCGGCATGTAACCCTGGGATAACCATCCCAGGACCAGACTGTCTGACGTCACACCTCGCCAAGCCTCGACGAAACGCATGAGCCTTCCACCCACCATAGACGCCTCAACGTCTAACGGGGTTGTCCGGCTCGCAGTCCGCCCCCCCCCCTTTCTTAACGAGAGAGAGTGAGAACCATTTCGTTCTAGGCACGACGGGTATAACTGGCACCGCTGTTCCTGTCGCACAGGTGCGGTCCAGGCGGATATGAAGGGAGCTTGCGTACCCTCAGGTACGCTTCGGCCCCTTCTGTCCGCCCTTTGAGGCCTTACCCGTACCCTTCCCCTTGCCCTTACCACCTCTAGGGCGGTCCGGAGCAACATTGGGGAGGGTAGGCGCCTCTACAGCCTTCCTGGGTTTCTTCGCCGGCGGCGGCTCCGAAAACCCAGCCGAAACAGACGTCGCAATAGGCCTGGCTTTCGCCTTGCCCTTATGCTTTTTCTGTTTCTTTGAAGGCTGTACTGTTAGCGGCTTACCCACATCCCCTAGTGCGTGCACTTGCCGCACTAGCTCTAGCTGTAGATTTACCGCTAACCGATTCTGCGCAATACTGGCGGTGTCCTCTAAGATGGCCCGCGCTTGGCCACCAAAGATGCTAGGCCCTGTCAGGGGCGTCCCAAGAAGACGCTCCTTGACTGCCGTAGCCGGACGCATATGGTCAATGACCATTTGCCTCCTGGACTTCGTCACACGCGCTTGCACCCTTGCCAATGCGTCCATTGACAGCACCAAGCCGTCATTAACGCACGATAGCGCCACAGGTGGCACAGGGTGGCCTGCCCCCGCTTCAGCCCACACCGACTGAAGTAGACGATAGGAGTGATTGACAGCGCTCATGGCTGCCCTCACACCCTCATCGCATAGGGCCAGGACTTCTTCCTGGTGTACCTGGGCCTTATCCACTAGTGCCGGACCGGGACCACCCGAACCGGCACTTTGGACGCCCAGTACCCATCGGTCATCCTCCGTGACCGACGGGACTACACCATACCTGTCGTATTCACCCCGCGGAATACGACACCTTGCCCGCACCTCCCTGGAGGCCGCAGGGAGCTGACCCTTGGTCATTAGTTGTTTGCTATAAATAGCATCCAACAAATCACTGACTGGATCCGGGCCGCGGGCAAAATCCCCGTCCTAATCGACGCAACCGACGGACGGGGCGCATCTTCATCGGCCGTGGCCGAAACCACAGACGGGTCAACTCTGGCTAGCCACGCCAGAGCATCAGACCAGTCTAACTCCGAAGAAGATACCCCCGCAAACACGTCACCCGTTGACATGCTTACGGGTCTGCCAGCCATGGCCTCCCGGCCAGGAGCCACGGCTGACACGCCAGGCACTCCGCTACCACATGGTTCCGCCGCCACCCCATGAAACACTCCGGTCCATGGGGTAGGTCCGCACGGAAAACCGTACGGACCCGTAACCGTCGCGGAACCATAGCCGGCCACGGGCGCCAACGGCACCCCATGTCCGGCTGCCGGACCAGGCGAGATAGGTGAGTACCACGCCTGGCCCGGCACACCGGTTCCCATGACGGCTGGTGACAAACCAAGCCGCGCAGAACCGGTGCACGGTAACGGATTGGCCTCAGCCGCAGGCGGAGCCGCTGACCTGGCTTGCGCCAAACCAGACAAATGGAGGCCGGTTCCGTCCAGGACGGAATCAACCTCCATATTCTCCACCTGCGGCTTCACGGGCCGCAGCAACCTCTCCTCCTCGGCCTCATCGTCTTCAGACTCCGAAGAGCCGTCACTAGACGAATAAACCGTGGAGCCGTCCTGGCGGACGGCTCCCACACCTGACGGACCGGCCACCGCTACTGGACCACCCGGAGGTGGCCGCAGAGAGACAGAACCCGTCTGGCCGAAGCCAGACGGACCCGCCGGTAACCCTCGGTAACCAGTCCAGAATCCTGTCCGAAGACAGGATCCGTACCAGGCATGGGGAGAAACTGCCCCCCAACCTTTGGTAGCAGGGACGACACCAGCGTGGGCAGAACGCTATGCAGAAAACCCTGCATAGCCGGACCAAACCACGCCGGCGGTGCCATCTCCGCCACCTCCAGCTGGGGACGTGGAGCACCCCCACCGGCCGAACCGGGCGCTCCACGATTTCCTCTCGGACCGCCTGACCCCGCGTCAGACCCAGCCAAGTCCTTCTGGGCAAGGAACTTAACCATCGTTTCGACGGACCACACTGCACAAACATTACACCTATGATCTATATTACACAGGGCACACCTAAAACAGACATGGTCCTTGAACATTACACGGACAAACTTATGGCAGTCGTCACATGATGGCGGGGCTGGCTTGGCCTATAAAATAAGCACAAACCTACAATAAACAAGCGGAACGAGACACGGATGGAAGGCAGACAATTAATTTTCAAATATTTTGACTCATAAATTAACCGTAACCTCCCGCACCCCACCCCGCCACGTTACAACAACGATCGCATTGATTATGACGACAAGAACGTGGCGGGCACAACACACCCATAATAGATCCTACAGGATGTGTAACGGCTCCAGGAATCATATCGCATAGCATTCAGGGTATATTTACTAATCAATATAAATTATACTCCTAACGAACGCAGCACGATATGTGAAGAAAACAACAAAATGTATAACAACTGCTGTCCCACACGGTAAAACCGCAGACCACGCATCTACTCAAGAATTTTGAAACCACCGATCATTGCAAACCGATCGTGATTGCACGTAAACTTGATCATTCTAAAGTTTCCGGTACCATTTTTAGTACGCAGCACCCAGAACAAGATGCGCGATTAATGAAAAAATCTTTCTTCACATAAACATCCGAGCGACCGGGTGTGACGTCACCCGCTCGGATTCTACGGAGAACGACGTCAGCCGATATTCGTGTTAGAAATACCGTAGCAAACACCTATTTTCATATCTGCCGATCGCCTGTTGGGGTTTAAAGAAGGCGATCGTCTGGCATATATCGTTGCTAGCACACGTCCCAGATTCTATGGGGTTAGAAATTGGAACATGCGACACAACGAAATTTAGAGACCTAAGTCTTTTAACTATGGATATAAAGAACAATACAACCTGGTTATCTTGGGCGGTATTCTCCATAGTCCTTAGTTATCCTTTCAGAACACACAAACTATCACTGATTAAAGACTTAGATTCTTTTAAAAAAACACTAAAATCCTTAATGCGAAAAGCATGTATTGCACTTGTTGCTATGCAAACAAGAATGAGCTCTATGGTAAACGGGTACTCGGCAGTGGGGAGCCGGGTACCCGGTTCCCAGGAGTCGGTAAAGCTTTCTAAGTCTATAATCCTAGAGCCGCTGTCAGGGCCAGCTGTATATCAGAAGTAACAGAATGGTGAGTATTGATCGAAGGAGAATTCGTATTTCTTAAGTCGATGAAAAATTGACGAAAATGTCTGAAACTCAAACTTGCTCAGTAACTCCTTATACTAAAAGCAATGCACCATTTCTGGCTTAAATATCTTGAAGGAGCGCGAAAAAAAGTGCGGAAAACTGATATTTTTCGTATTTCTCAAGTCAAAAGGGGTCATAACTCAATCAAAAATTGACGCATACGCCTGAAACTCGAACTTGGTCTGCAAATTCTCATAACAAAGCAATATACCAATTCTCAGTTGAATAGCTTGAAGGACTGCGGAAAAAAGTGCAGAACACCAACTGCGACAGACAGACGGAGTGCAAACCTATAGTCCCCCCCCCCCCCCCCCGGTTTTACCGGTAGGGGACTAATAAGTATATGCATCCTATGCTGTGATGCAAACTCATCTATGCATAGTGAAATTCAGTTTAGGTTAGCTACACTATGTCAGTTCTACACTTGTCAGCTCAGATATTTTATAGGGTATCTCAAATATACTGAACCAAAAAAGCTTAGCAACACTGAGAATATTACTGTATAAATGTTATTTAACAAAAACAATAAATTGATTCAAATATATTATTTAATTGATAGGTCATTTTCCAATTTGAACAACAGTCTCTTGTTACTGTAATGATAGCATCGCGCCTTTAACACAGAAATCATTCAACGGAAGGGTCCAAATTTAAATAATGACACTGAGCTGTCAATACCGGTTGAGACCTCTGCACGCATTAACCACCGCTGTACATCGCTTTCTCATGTTTCGAATTAAGCACCTGATGTCACGAAGAGGAATCGCATCCCATTCCTGGATCAGTCCAGCTTCCAGCTCCCGCACGTTGTGAAGATGTAGATGGTTCTCACGCACCATACGGTCAAGAATGTCCCACACGTGTTCGATAGGAGACAGGTCCGGTGATCGCCATGGCCAGTCCAACACCGGAACGTTGTTAGCCTCAAGGAAATCACTGGTGACCCTAGCTGAATGAGGACGGGCGTTGTCTTGCTGGAACATAAAGTCTGCATGATGCTACATAAAAGGGATGACAACAGGGGCGACAACTTCTTCACAGTAACGTTGAGCCGTTAACGTTAAATTTCCGCGAATCACAATAAGATCTGTTTTGCCATTTTCATGGATTCCAGCCCACACCATGACACTGCCGCCACCGAATCTGTCGTGCTGAATGATGTTGGCTGCATCATGCTGTTCTCCTAAACGTCGCCAAACCCGTTGCCTACCATCTGCCACATCCACACAAAACCTTGACTCATCACTGAACAAAACGTGGCTCCATTGTTAAGCATGCCATCGCTGATGAGTTCTTGCCCAGGCAAACCGATTCTCGATGTGACGCTCTGTAAGCGGAACAGCAACAAGTGGACGACGGGCATGCAGTCCAGCATCATGGAGTCTGTTTCGCACAGTTTGTGCATGCACTGTAGTGCCGGTAGCGGTGTGCAAATTACGGGACAGCCGCGGCGCAGTCTCAAACCTGAGACGTCGTGATGACGTCACTAAGTAGCGGTCTTCTCGTGGTGTTGTTGCTCTCGGTCTTCCAGAGCGTGGTCGGTCATTAACATGTCGTTTCCTGCTCATGTTGGCGGAGACAGGAAATGGTTGAGGCGTGAACATTAAAATGTCGAGCAACAGCGCAAACGCTCTGCCCAGCAGCGAGTCTTCCCATTGCTTCATGGCACTGATTTTCGGGTAGCGCTGGGTGGCGGCCCATGTTCGGTAGGGTAAACTTTTAAGCGTTTTCTGTTAACGTTCGTTATCTACTTTTGCAATATGATGAATTTTTGCCTTCGCTACCCGCCAATGTGGACCAGTGCATGCAAAATGCATTTTCACATGCAGTAAGCGTGCAGCCGAGAAATGCAAGAAATGATTTGCATTTCTTCATGATCAGCGAGAATGGCTCTCCAAGTGTGATACCAGCGATCGAAAAGAAGAAGGGAAACATTACATTGACGAAACATGCCTGCAAATTTGGTTATAAATGGACGCATAGTTTTAATACAACAAACCAAACTTCACTGTTGCTAAACATTTTTGGCTCAGTATATATTATATATAGTTTTATTAGGTCAGCACAGATATTTTATAGGATAGCCCAGATATATTAACTCTACATTAGTTCAGTTCAGATATTTTATATTAGGTCAACATTATATATATATATATATATATATATATATATATATATATATATATATATATATATATATATATACTATATCTATATATTTGCTCTATTAAACGTGTAACAATTACATGTTAATTTGATGCAATGATGCATTATTACTCTATAATGCATGACTCATGCATATTTAATTATTTATAATGTGCATTACTCTATAATGCAGAAGTCTTGCATATGACAGCATATTTATAATATGCATTTAACAAATACTGCATAAATTTTGCAGATATATTTCTTGCGCTTACCATTCCATAATGCGCAAAGTAATTGATGCGCTAATCATAGCGCAAATTCATGTTTCTTTCTTCTGCTGTATTATCCGTTCCGTTTTAGCTTCACTCAGATATATTTATTTTGATAGGGATAGCGGTTTTCCGGATTTCAGATTATCGTTTTAATTACATCAATCTCATAATACTGAACATGAGGATAATATTTGCAGGAAGATAAGTAGAATGTGCAAAATCTGATGGATTATATAACTGGATATTGACTCCGATTTGTGTGATTTTGTAGTTGGTCATCTCCTCTGACATGACAAGTCATGATGATGTTCATGCACTAAGGAGATGTGTAATGCATTCCCCTCGGACCTGACACCTCATGCGCCTAGGGGAGTGATGCTGGTAAAATATCCAGGTCATCTGCTGTTGCTGACTTAGGCAAAAACCCTAGGCAAATTAGTTTCAAAATATTCAACAGCTCACCTGTATAGTCACCTTGAAATTTAGTCTGGGAAATTATGTTTTAAGGCGTTAAAATCAATTCCAATGTGCATACAAAGTGGGCAGAATTTAGCTACGAATTGGCAAGGCATATAGCTAGAAATGGATCCGTGAATTAACGACATCATCTAGATCATCTGGGCAGGAATTGCTATTTGGCATCACCTAATGAGCATAACCACGATTATCCCAATTTCTTCCCACCCGATAAGAACATATATATGCCCAAGATCTATTGTGCCAAGACAAAAAGAGCAGCCCTACCAATCCTGGTATACCGTACCGTACTAGAACCTGGTCATCGGCAAAGGTTAATGCAATGATCATCACCATCCACCACCACCGACACCACCTCCACCATTTTTTAAATGAAGAGAGCGGAGTATTATCTTAAAATAAGGTCAAGAATAATAAGTAATATCACGGTGGTACATGTTCACAGTAGTTGTAATAAATATAATAAATAAATAGCCTTAACAATAATTCTTGAATGTTCAGCACATGAAATTGATGAAATTAGACAAGTGTAGATTCGCTCACTACATAGGGAACACTGAAAGCATTCAACTGACATCAGAAAAATTGCTGGATTTCTTGACTGATCGGAATTGTTACAGTTACAGATTGCCATGGGGCTATATCCCTATTCTCACCCCTCATGAAAAGTGGTAACTCGCATTTATTTCTTTTATTTAATATTACCGCTTTCTTCATATGGCAAAAAAAAACAAAAAAAACAACAAAAACCCATTATAGCCTTACTTATTAAAATGTTATAGACGTTGAAAACATAGATAATTTAAAATTGCAGTGTTATAACCAGATTTTGTGGCAATCCGAAATCCCATAGTAAACCTATGGGAGGGGTTAGAATCAAGACATAGCCTCTAAGCCTGCAATGGTATATAAATATACCACAAAGATTTCAAGATAGATATAAAACTTGTAGGACTGACGAGTGCCAAATAATTGGAAAATGTCAAAGCAAATACAACGAATAGATCAGAAATTAAAAATGAAGTTAAAATCAACTTAATTTGATTTAAAATCTTTAAAATATAGTCTTACCTACCAGGACATGATAAAAATGTGATCTAATTTTCGCAGTTGTGAAAAGTTCAAAATGGAGGACAATTTGCGCCATTCGAGTAATACTCGAGTAGCCCACGTCCTTCTCGAGAATTAAGCAGCAAAATCGTGAATAGAATTTAGAAATAACTAATAACAATTTTTAATTTAGGGCCCAAGTACTCCTGACACCATCTGTAGTAACTTAGCTACGTATAAAACGTTACTCACCCAACAGAGGTCTCGAATCGGCCCGTGGAACCAGCGGCAGATGTGCGCAGTTCAAGTTCCAAGGTACGACTGCCGGGCGTCCGTAGAAACGGCGGGAATCAGCTAGCCCGGCAGCCGCGAAACACGAAACTGCGGAATACCGCCAGCACCACACTATCAAGTTTCTGCATCACATATCTTCGTTGAACTGTAATTCGCATGACTGTAATATTCGAACTGTAATTTGTGATTATAAGCGTAATAGCTACTACCACATACATGTGGGTGCTCCAACCAACTTGAGGACTATCCAAATGCAGAACAGATACAACATTTTATTATGCTCTAAATTGCATATTTTATGGTACGGTACCAGTTTTCGTACGGGTATTGAGAGTTTGAAGGCATTGAGATAAGATACTTTATTTAATCAATTCCCAAAAAATAACCCTATTCCGCGGAAATGTTAAGAAGGTCCAAAAAATAGCCCCATTCCGCGGTAATGTGAAGAATAATCTAAAGACACGAGTTGCTAAGCCTAATGCTGAAATGCACAAATCATCAAATAACTCTTAATGACTAAATGAGCCTCGCGTCGACAATCACAATGCCGAATGACTTTGGTTGATGTCGGTGGTCGACGAGTCATGATAGACGTCAACAAGTTAAACAAAATTGTTTGAAGGGATATCAGTCAAGTTATATATATTAAGTATTTAACTGGAAAGTGGATTGAATAAAATGACAGTCACGTTTTTAAATGATATTGTGTGTAATGCTTACCAACACAGATTTCCGACAAGTTTGTGTCAAATTTGGCGTTAATCACGTGATCTGCTAATTGGCGCAGTGGTCTAGCTAGGCTGGTACCCGACTCCTCATACCCTCGCTGACGATTCTCTGGCTCAGGATATGGGCGTAACCCGACTCCTCATACCCTCGCTGACGATTCTCTGGCTCAGGATATGGGGGCCGGTAACGGCTGTCATCTTTGTACGCGATTTACGTACATGACGTCATTACACAGATAGGGGAAATCCGTACGACAGCAGACGCTTCAAAGCGAAATGAAAGCTATTTAACCCTTGTCCGACACCGCTTCGGGTATTAGTATGGTCTTATCTTACTCATTTCGTTACACTACATAACTAAAATGGAATTTTTCACTAAAGACTATTGCCCCAAATTAAAAAAGTCGAGCTATTAATCTAGATTATTTTCTTGAAGCATAGCAGTGGGCACACTGCCAAATTTTGCTACCAGTTTTCATGCATCGATTAGTACTACTAAATAGTTAGCTACTTCTAATAGTAGAAGGCCTGGGCTCTACATATTTACTTGTTATGTGACTCTTCTAGAGTTTATTTTACGGGAATACTTGTATAAATTGTATAAAGTATACTAGTATTTCCTTCAAAATCAGCTTGGCCTACCGCTAAGGGTAGTGGGGAGGGTGGGTGGTATTGGGGTGAGGGTGGCTGATTGGTGGAGGCAAATGAAAATCGTTCCAGCATGGGTGTTTCCTGCGAAGCTTTGAAAATTTGATTCATTGATTACTTTCTGTATCATGATTCCAACACATTATGTTGAATATTTTGAAACTAAAATTACTGGAATTGTAGAGGCTGTCACAGCATCTTACAATACTATTATTTGTGTCCTTGGATCATATGGTCACATTTCTGCACCATTGGATTAATATAATCTGGATAATGAGGGGCACCCCAGACCTCTGTTCCTCCCCCCCCCCCCACCCCACCTTCACCCCACCCAACATTCACCCCAGCCAAAAATTTAATGACATGCAAACAATCCTTGCCTATTGTTTTATTTATTGAGCTATTTAGACCAAATATATTGACATAGAATAAGCTCATTTGGCCTCTCAGGCTTTTCAAACCAGGTGAGCTAGAACTGAGATCTGCAGAAAACTAAATATTTTGAAAATAATTTGTCTGAAAGTCTTGCGGTTTGTGCAGCTGTATCCTTAAATTGAATAATGTGACTGAATTAATAAAGAAACGAGGAGTGTGTTGGTCTTGCTCACTCTGATTTCAAATAAATCTGTTTTTAAGAGAGATGATATGAAGATTGTAGAATATCTTGAAAATAACCTGATTGACAGGTGTTTGCGAACAGCAGGTTTCAATGAAATTGTTTTTAAAATAGTTTGCCTATTGAAATATCATGCGCATACACTGTCATTGTCATACAGAGTGAAATTGAATATTGTTTCCACCGTTTTTATTAATATATATATTTTTTCCAGATGAGAGTTCTCACCTCAGATGGATATGTTACTAAATGTCAAACATGACCATGTCACCGAAGTCATTATTTCACCGAAGTCATTATTGTTTTGTGTGACAGCATTTTCTCATTGAGTATAGGGGTACAGCATGAAATATATTGCTCAGATTTCCTGACTTTCCAGCTGATCATTGAAATCTTATATACAATTTTTCATTCCAGTGAATTAAGTTGTGATTTACTTCTTGGACAGCAGATTTTCTATCCCCACACTTTTTGAAAAAATGCTGGAATAATGAAATCGCACTTGTTTGTTCATTTACAGGCCATGATGAGATTATTTAAAAAAAAAGTTTACCACTGTAATGACTGATTCTGCTGTCGCGCCAGCCAATCGATCAGTGTTTAACTTTCAAAAATAGTCTCTTGGTGTACAGAGCTATTTCTCAAGACCACTGCAGAAGCTATTTTGGCCGGTTCGGTGATTAACGGGTTATGTTCAAGTCATTAACTCATTCAAAACCCAAAAACCATACAACATATTCCTCATGGTTATACGAGGTTGTTGGTTGCACAAGGTACATGGACATTTTGAGCTGATAGATGGTAATACCAGTTTAACCCTCAATGTCTCAATTTCAAGACAATTATACAGGAAACCTGTTAAATATTGTTAATCTATGGCAGCAGCAGCTCAGTCAAATTGGTTTCAAAATACTCAATATAATATTCATTATTGTACATCATAAAGAATATCAGGCTAAACAAATTATTCTGGATGAAAAACATTATGTTGAATATTGTGTTTTAACTAGATTCAAGATTCTTTACTTTCATATAGATAAATAATTTAATAGTTCAAAACAGGCATCCACCAAAGACTAAGGCTATGTGGTGCTGGGCCCTTGACAAACTAGGTAAATGCACAGATGAAAAAAACTTAACAACCTACAACAGTGGAAGACTGATATACCCCCACCCCACCCTTTCCAGAATAACAACAGCCTACAATACAGTAGCACTAAAGTCCAGCTCATAAATAGGTTAATAGATTTCCAAAACCTGAATATTTTCGCAGCACTGGCTTCCAATCAAATTAAGTCCAAAATATTCAACTGTACATTTTATCTTGTTTTGACAACAATATAAGTTATTTCAGAGCCGTATTGTATGTCCAACAGCGGGAAGTTGACATTTCCCGGAATCTTAGAACACGTTTACAGAAATGCATTTCTGCAGCTTGAATCTGACAATGCGCTACGGATTAGTACACAATTTTGCCAAACGATGTTTGTTTGCATTTCATAAGATGGACTAGACACTGAATAAGTGCCGTTGTACGCGATGTATTTCCGTATTCATAAACAGCTGATTAAAATGTAAACAGAGGTATTTTACATTCCACTCGTTTGTTTTGGGGTTCCCCGGGCTAAAAATTAACAACCAATAGAAATATTCGGTCTTACGCATATGCGACTTATCTACATTAGCCAATCAGCGCCGTGGACTCTGTAGCCGTTACCGGCTCCACTATTGCGATTATGAGCAATTGGAGTCGGGTACCAGTTGCGATTATGAGCAATTGGAGCCGGGTACCAGCTTATGGTCTAGCGGGTTTCTGTTCGTAGTACATAGTCAGCTTGTCATCGTACTGGTGGTCCTAAACCGGACAACCATTCTAAATCGGACAACCGTATTAAGTGTAAAGTGTTAAAAGCTGTGATGACAGTGTTTAGACGTTAGGATTCTTACGCATGTGAGTG
>CM067369.1:239024042-239084042 GCA_034401795.1 Chaetoderma sp. LZ-2023a | reverse complement strand
TATGTCAAGGGTCTACTGCACCATAGGCATTGCCTTTGGTGGATGCCTGTATTGAATTGTTAAATTATTTACCTATATGGAAATAAAGAATCTTGAACCTGAATCTGAATCAGATGGCTCCATGCGGAACATACAAAACGATGCTGATAAAGCAGAAGCAGTAGCAAAATTCTACAGCACTATTTAGACAATTTTTAAAGATACCCCATTTAAAGTTATCAATACCTGCACTTTTATTAGTATTAATTTGCATTAGTAGTTTAGAAATCTCTTCTGGGTTAGTAGGGTTTAGAAAAATTGCAAATTGATAGCTGCCTGTTAAACAGTCCTGTAGACTTGCGTCAGGGTCAATTTGGATTTCTTTCGATAATTTGGGACCAATGTTAAGAAAATATTCATTAAATTTTGTTGCTCTTTCTTCCTCTTCAGTTACAAGTTTGTTATTATAGATAAATCTTGAGGTTTCTGATTTACTGATTTGTTTATTTAGCAATGACTTAATTAATTTCCATGTTTCCTTGATGTTATTTTTCTGGTGGTCAAATCTGATATGAAAATAGTTTATTTTTGCTGTTCGAATCATTTGGTTTAATTTATTTCTATACTGTTTATATTTTGTTTCATTGTACTCTGTAGAGTGTTTAATAAAATGTTGATAAATATTGTGCTTCTTATTACATGCAGCTATCAACCACTGCATTAACCACGGCTTTGTAGGGTTTCACTTAAATTTTTTAGTCTTTTTTTCATAAAGATCTGTGCATATAGAATGGAATTTGTTGTAGGCATCTTCACATGATTGACAGTTAATAATGTCATTCCAGTTTGTATACGCCATAATGGTTTTGAATTTAACAATATTTTCTTTTCCAAAGTTTCGACAAATTATGTTCTCCTTTAAGAATGGTTTTTGCTTGGCATCTTCTTTTTCCAAATAGATATGGGTAAATGATCAGATATGTCCGTAATGAAGATACCTATCGTCGGTTTTTATCAACAGTACTATTCTTGAGGAAGCTATCGATGATGGTAGATGTTGTCTTTGTAGGTCTTGTTGGTTGGGTAATTAATGGATAGAAGCCATAGGCCTCTAATAAATTGAGAACATTTTGTGTATGAAAGCAATTTTCTTTTAATAAATCAATGTTGAAGTCTCCCATAATGTAACCTGTTTTATTTTCATTGTGAATTTTTTGTAAAACTTTGTATGTGCTTTGAGAAATTTCTCCTTGTCACAACTCGGAGAACTGTAAATAACTGCCACAATTCTATTTTTCGCTTTACTCATTGGCATCTCAATGACAAAGGCTTCTATGTATTCTTCCATCACTAGATTCCCCCTTAGAGTATACTGTATGTTTTCTTTTATGTAGATGCCTAGTCCACCTCCTGCTTGTTCTTGTCTGTGTATTTCTATGAAATCATAGTGCGCTTTATTTAGTAGGTCAAACGGTGAGTTAGCTTTTATCCACGTCTCAGTAATTCCAATAAGATCAAGTTCCTGCGAGTTTGTGTCTAGAAAACTGGTTAGTTGGTCGATGGTCTTCATAATAGAATTCATATTACAGCGAATTAATGAAAAGATTGTAATTTCATTAACACTCTTAATAATATTTTCATTGAATTGTAATGGGAGAATGTAATTACATTCTGGTATAGGATATTCGTTTTCTTCAATGTCAGAGTTGTTATCTGGCAAACAATTATCATAGCATTTATTAAGTTTTAATTGATTAGCAAGCGCATCTTGTAAGATACTGTCTAGTCTTGGTCTATGTCTAGGATTGTAAGCATGAGGGAAATGTGTCTTTGTTACAGTTAATGCACTACCATGGCTCTATTGAAACTTCTAATTCAGTATATTCGTTGGTAGTAAGATTGGAGTAAGTCAGATGTAACCGCTCACCACAACAACCACATAATATTGCATATTGATTAGACTTAACAGGTTTTCGACAGGAAGAACAAGGCAACTTGGTGGGCATTGGGTTGAGTGGAAGGGAGTGATGAGCGGAGTTTTGTTATTGATGACAGCAAATACAACAATGTAAGAGAGACAGACAAGTGGACACACGAACAATCAAATGGCTACTTAAGTTTACTCAGTTTGGCAATGGGATGATAATTTAGGAGAGCTAGGTTTGTTATGCCTTTGAACAGAAATCAGAGGACATCAATTTAGGGGATAACGGATGACAGACAAATGTAGCTCGCCAGGTAGTGTCGGGCCGTTCCGATGTCTCATGCCGACTCGCCACGCTGCAAGTGCATGACGAGTGATGACGCTGGTTAGCATCCAGTCTCGGGGTGATGGACCTTGAACGAGACTGCCCTGCGGAAAACAAAAACCGGCTCCTAAGGCCAGTGGAACTCAATCGTTCCAGTGGGGCCGTGCGACCATTGTCACGAACATCAAACACAACCTTCTCATCCCAAGAATTTGTGTCACCAGTATGCCTGTCCATAGCAATTTCGTGATCTATGGACTTACAAGATTGATTTGGTGACCTAAAAATATAAGTCTATACAGTGCGTTTACATAACTAATTAAAAATATGCTAGATAAAACTACAGTAAGAGCATACGAAAATACACGACATAGAGGCAGGTAGATGAACCGTTAAACATGGGGCTCCCAGAGGTACCACACAGACTCGTAGGTCCGCTGAGGTATCCCCGCAAGGGGGGGGGGGGGCTCCCATACACGAGACATAGCTATTTAACTTAATATAAGTTATTATACCTCTAAGCTGAAAGGAAGAAGGCTATCTCAGACGAAAAAGTGATGTGTCTCACGCGGGCACTACCCCTAGTGCTAGTTTGGGTGAGGAGTAGTATCCTGGCATGGACCATCGTCGCTGAATCCTTGCGAGAGGCAAGTGCCTCACGCAGGCCTCCATCTCAGGAAGGTGTCGCCACGGCTTAAAGCGGGAGAAGAATAGTAGGCAAAAATGGGCCCACTCTAATATTTCAAACAAAAATGCTGTAGAAAGAAAAGACCATATCTAGTTAGATTATTACTATAGGGGTGTGTACTGTTTTACGTGAAGACGGAACGGAAGATTCCTGATGGATTCCTTCTTTACCGTCTTATGTGATTCTTGGTATGCTGAATTAGTAGTTGCCACTTTATTTATGCGGGCCTTCTGCTTTGCTTAATTCCTGTTAGTTGTTTTCAGAACACGAATTAGTTTAGGCCGCAACTGGCTGATATCTACTTAGCTATTAGACACGACTGTCACGGAGAACAGATGCCCGAGGACATCAATACTGTAGACAGCGCTCATACAGGTTACTTAGTGGAATCGCTGAACTGGGTGAGAATCCGGACATTCCGCTTCGCAACCACATGAAACATTACAAGACATGGTTTACATTTCATGAAAGCATTATTAGGCCATATCTCCTATCGTTATAGTGGGGGTAAGAGAGACGAATGCACACCGTAAATGTCCTTCCCGTAAGGGCGTGACAGATCTAAATATCATGCCTAGACATTTTAACAGAATTCGGTGAGAATACGTATCTTGCCCGTCACCGGGTCCTATGGAACTAACCGTTTAACCTGTCATTAGCTTTATATACAAGTTGCCAGTTTTGCACTGCAGTGTGGGAGGATTGTCAGTAAACAAAATAATAATTAATACATGGGTTTTCATAGTGCTTTCATTCATTGGCTTAAAGTACTATCTACTAAGTATCCGAAGATACACAGGAGTGTATGTGATACCGCACCATAGCCATCACCGCTCGGAAACCCCAATAGTTTCTCAGAGTCGGATCAGCCCATGGTGCGGATAGGGACATCCAAACAATTAAGAAGCCACAAGGCTGAGTGGAGCATGAAGAGAGACAAAATCTTAGAGTTATGAGTCTTACCGGAAGGCAGGGCTAGATTATCGCACTACCGGAAGAGAAGAGTTTATTACACAGTATGTAATGAAGAAAGTGTCTCTAATCATTTTGAACCTATCCTATCGAGCTGTGTATAGAAAGGGTTTTAGTCGGTAGCATGCCAAGCTAAACAAAGTTATAGCATGGACAGCGACCTTAGTGAAAAATTGTTGGTGGCGGGATAAAGTGCTGCATATATAAATGTTGCTGTATAGTGTTTCCTACGTGTACTGCAGTCTTATATTTTCTATAACTAAGCCAAACATGTGAACGGATGGCCACTGGCCATATACATACAAAATCTAACCAGAACAAACAATACGGTGTCAAACGATTAAGATATATATATATATATTAATACAGGTTAACGAACCTACTATAGTGCGGTTAGCAACACATTGAAGAAATGATAATAACTATTAACAAATACAGAAATTATAACTATCGGTCCTAAGACCGTTATGGTTCCTTTTAGTCATCTGGACCGTTTTTATGGATACGATATAATTAACAAAACCTATATAGAGAAATAATTAAACTGTGAAGTATAGTTACTTGAATACTTGGTAGTCATTCCCAAGTTAGGCTACCATGTTACTGAAATTGACACGTCAATCCGTAGTCGACGTGAGATGATGCGCTCTCCGGAAGCTGGAAAGTTCCCGCAGGTTGGTTTCCGCGAGCTGTTGTCCGCAAACAAGATTCTCGCAAGAACGTTCATGGCAGGGGAAGGACATCACTCAGCATTGTAAACCTAATAGAATGTCTATCGAGCAGTCAGAAAAAAATACGATAGTACCATGTGGTGAAGAAAGCTCCCATACACCGATGGCATGGATGGAAGGTGTAAGCAACCCGATCACTAGCGGGGGTTGTTAGAGGCAAACGAAGACACAAAACAAGGCTTCACGGTGCTGGGGACGTCAACCAGCTCTGAAGACGCACCGGGCAGAGTTTACTTGTTACGGTTGAAAGTCAAATAACCTACACGATTGGTGCGTCGTCATTTGAAATACCACTTTTAGGCGTGGCCGGCAGATCCGGCGAGTCATCCATCAAAGAATATCCTGCCTCTACATCTGTAGATTCACATATTCAGGCCGCAAAGGCCTCACCACAAGTTTGTGTTCCGAATGTAGATGTAGTATTCGTGAGCGATTATCAAAAGTTCCAAATTACTCCCGCAGATGGGGAGTTACAAAATTGTTTTAGTGCGGTGGGTTGGAGAACTGCACACTACGAGATACAAACCCGATGCATAGCGAAGGAAGACGCGTAATGTCTGTCCGCTTGTAGAAGCTAGTATAGATCCAACCTGTTCGGCTCCTGGCCGAGGATGCTCTCGATCACTGGATCGCTTCTCCTTTTATACTCTCCGTGACGTCACAGGCGCAGGCTTCATCCAATCATCGTTCGAGCAACAGCCTATCAGCGCATCGCTAATAATAGCGTCGTCGAACGTTCTAGAACATTCCAGAAGCTCTCCCATAGGCCCATATACGCTTATAGCTCTACCCAGTGGGGCATGTTCAGGAAGCGAATCCTAGATGGGAAGCGCGTACCCAGCTTAGCTGGTACGGCCGGTACCCGACCGGTCGATCCGAACTACACCACCCCATCCTAGTTTGACATCTGTGGCAAACGATCGCGCATGGCAGATCGACCCACGGACGTACGCTAGGCGGGAATTATACTTCCTGGGTAGGCATGTGGCCGGAGAGGAGTAGTGACGCATAGACGCGTATTCAAGAGACAGAGCACAAAGACACAGGGGTGCAAAGAGGAGGGGGAGGCATACTTTTAGTTTCCAATTTTTGACCTGGAATTATTTTTCCAGGCCTTTCTTTTTTGTGTTCTTTTTATTATTAATATTTACGGTGTGTGCTATAACTTTTTTTACTATATGATCCTAAACAATAGCTCGCATGGGTGTTCCCGTTGAGTGCGGGTAATCATAAATCTCCACAAAGAACACCCAAGCTCCAACATACCACAATTTAAGTTTGTAAATATATATAAAAATATGATAACAAAAAGACAAGGTATATAAATATTACCTATGTAACATACCCTTATGAGGTATGTTTTTATTAATCACACCGAATTACTTGCGTACCCCGGGTAAATAAAGGGGCACGCAACACGTATCAACAAGTATTATTATTATTATATATCTATCTAAAATATCTATTTGCGGTCCGTCCTTGCGGGTCCGCAATGGGCAGCTCTCGCTGACCCCATATTCGTCCTGACGTCTAAGACAGGAATAAAAATAATAAGAAAAATAAGATATATAATAATAACTTAAAACTGGTTTATCAGGCAGCCTCAGCGCGGCTGAGACTGCATGACGGGATTGTGACGTTATTGCACTGTGGGAGGTTGTATTCTTTACATCGCACACGACGTTCTTACAACATTAGAGTCCGCAGTGCTCATTTCGTATGAGACACAACCGGGCACTTAAAGTGTGCAGCTCCGTGGGATAACCGTAGTCATCCTAGGGATGGGATTCAATTGAATGTAATTTATATAATAATAAGAAAAGTATTTAAAAAATAAAGTAATAATTAACACATTTCCATGAATCGCCTATTAACATTTCTGCTGAATTACACATGATTACACCTCAGCAGCGTAATTTCCCCATTGGGTTTGGGTCCCGCGACTGACGGTGGTAGGTCGCGGTGGATGCACTGTCATTGCTGAAATGCTCTCATCATTGTTATTATTGCCACTGTCCGAAACATCCGAAATGATGGTGGCGGAAATATGGGCGTCCATGATGTCTCTCACAGTTATCGCTGGTTCCAAGATATCCGTCCGTGTAGCAGCGGCGGTACTAGTAGTTGCCAATGTTGCTGATGTTGTGGTGACGGTAGCTGTCGTGATGATGGCGGTTGTAGATGGCGTGGTGGTCGCTGTAGTTGTCGTGGTGATGGTGGTGAGCTGTACCATCGGCTGAAGACGTGGTGTGGGAACGGATACGGCAGGAGACGACATCTTTCGGAACTTAGCGTACTTTAGCAGACGACTAGCAGTAATGTTAGGTACGGGATAAATATCCTGGGTGTGGGCGATCCATCTTTTCCCCATGTATTGTCATTCTGGCGTGGTTCCCTTCCTGATTGCGGGGTCAGAAAGGCAAGGAGGCAGACGCTGAATAACATGGGTCGGAGTTAGGCTGATTGTCACAGGCTGTGATGGTCCCGGTTCTTCGTCTATGGTAAGTTCAGGTGGAGATGGAGACTGTGGATAACTGGAAATGTCTATCTCCGCACGTGTCGTAATCACCACTGAGATTGGCTGACTGGCTACTACTGTCTGCGATTCTATGGTGGTGGGTGTGGTAACCGTAGCTGACTGGCTAGTAACTGATGTGGGAGCTGCCGTACTGGATTTTACGGGAGATTTCTGCTTCCTACTGCTTCAGGGCCGGTGCGGATGAAGTGATAGGTACCGGTGTAACACTTCCAGACGCGACTGTGGGCAGAATTTCATGTCTGGCTGTCAGTACATTACTTGCTGTAGCCATGGGAAGACGATGTCCAACGGGATACGCGTGGTGTTTTTCGTGCTGGCCATTTTCTCGGTCTGGAGAACCTTGACCGGGAGCCGAGATTCGACACTTGTACCCTTTGGCCTTCCTGGTGTGGTTCGCTGTCCCCGCCACGCCGGACGGACGCCCAGTTCCCCACACAGGATGCAGCATAGGCAAGGTACCTTTCGTACATGCCTGAGATAAAGATCTGTTCAAATCAGGGGAACAGAATCTGGAACAGTAAAGATGCCCACTGACGACTCCCGAGCCGAGTGAACACAGTACTGGGCGCCAATAGGGTCATCTTGGCAAGGGGCCATAGCCCCGCATAGACTGTACCACGGAGGTGATGTCCGCTAGATGCATTGCAACTAAGGTCCTCGCGTAGATCATACTTTGACGTCATTATAGCTGAGAGGCCCCGTGCAGATCGTACTTAGACAGATCATCCAGCCCACGGGTACCTGTGCGCCAGACTATTCCACTCGTCCGGCAAGTGACAGGTTACACTGTCTCAGACACATACCCGCCTGCTTCCCAAAGAAACACTTTTCATGTTTCTCTGATCACAGGAATCATGACTCGCAATACAAACGCTTGCCATGGCCTGACTGTACATTGAGCCATCTTGACCACTCATAACCAAGAACGGGTTGATGAACTGACATGATCAAGATGACCGGCCGCGAACCCAGTCGATAGCGATCAAAACCTGAGCTCACACTCAGGGGCAACCGACGTTCTGATCCGTACCTATCTGCCAACAGAGTACGAACTTTGACCGTTTTCTCCGGCCTTGCCTGCAGGCCATCTCTAGCAAACAAAACACTAACTTCTAGTCTGCTAGAAATGTCATGGGTGTGGACTGTCATCCACGTACCATGCATTGTCCACTTACTATTACCAAGTTCTGCAGCCCGAGCAATGCGCCGACTAGACGGTACCACAGTAGGATGTTGATTCATCCTTCGTTAGACACGGATGCCTTCAGTATCTCCTCTGCACTATAAGCCATTGTTTTATGTGTCCACGGACCCTCGCGGGCCCACTGCCACCTGTGCTCGACACCCCTTCGAGGAGCCTATCCCTCTCTGGTATCGAGTGGCTAGATCTAGTGGCACGATCCTCGCTCTCTTCCCAAGGAACTAACGTCACTTCCAACACACGATGATGATGACAGAGCGCGTGAGTGATCCCGTAGCGAGTAGCGGTGTAGAGATACCGGCACATCACACAGAAGGCTGACTGGAAGAAATGGTCCTTATTAATATGAAGGGTGTGGTCGGATTTCCTAATGAAAGTTCTGGTACATGGCTCTCTGCTAGTCAACAATGAGTTACACAGGTACTGCTTCGGACCTGGCACCGATTCTTCTTCTTCAGAGGAATCCGACAACGCGAGATCTTCAAGAAGTGACATCTCATTCCCGCATGGTAGTTAGTTGCGGGAACTTTATTCAAAACCTAATGCCCTAACTCTTCATGTTTTATAACTTTCCAGGCCAAATATAATAACAAAATAATAGTAAGAAAAACAGCAGAATTTAGTTTGCGACACGAAAGAAGCCTAATGCTATGTTCTTCCCTGGTGCCGAGTTTTGACGGGAAGACAAAGTTTCAGAGCGCGCTTCCTCCTTTTATACTATTTGGTGATGTCACAGGTGGCGGATGACCACACCTTAAACGTTTTACAGCTGATTCAGTCATTCTTATGTGAATATTTCCTTGCTTTTCGCCTGGACGTCTTAGCAGTAATCCATCCCATATGAGGGGAGTAGTTGTAGCTACAGGAAGAATGGCTCATTAAACTTGTCTTTATTTCACACATTTAACGGCCTCCGATCAACATAGAAACGCAGTACTACTTTGTCCTTGCGGCGCCTCACCTTTTAATTAGCGTGAGGCGGTTTTCCAGGTTGGATGCTTTTAACTTGCCTATTCGAATTTTAGGCCGGAGCGCCTAATGGGGTGCGTGGGAGCCAGGTGACGTCAGCGGTAATCTCCCAGACTCACTCTCGCAACTCCTCCATCGCGCTGTGGTAGTTGCGTTTTTGGGCGGCTCTTTTGTTTAAAGCATTTGATCCAACTCGCTGAAAATAGTAGTAAATGTCACGTAGCTCTAAAAAGCACATGGTTGATCGGAAACGTGTATGCTGTCTATGGCGATGGCCAAAATGCTGTTGCTGAGATGTAGTGTGTTGCAGAGGCGAGAGATAAAAATATATATGTTACATCAAGATCTTTATAATGTCCCGTATTTGCGCGAGTTCTTTAACATGCGTCTTGGTAAGTGTCTGTAATAGGTAGTTCTCAGTCCGTGTTGATTATAGACTGGAACGCACGGGAGAGAATTTGTGAAATTCTCTCTATGATTTTACTGCAGGATTTTTGATACCGCTTTACCGGCCCATGCGCTAATGATTTGTAGTATGGTAGAGCAGTTGTGCTCTTAATCAAAAATTTAACAGTAAAGTTGCAAGTAATTCTTATGAGTGGTTTAAACAGTTCTATTCATGTGGTAGATCAACGTTACTGATCCCGTCAAGATAGCTGTGTTTTCCGAGCGGGAGGCTGGCCAAGCATTCTTCTCGATGGGTAGAACTAGCTCCGTCATGGCTTAGACCAAACACATTTGTACAATTTTTAGTAATGGCTAAATTACAGTACAACTCGCAAACATGTGTGCCACAATTTTTACGATTACAATGCCGTCGTTCGGAGATTGTGAATACAGTCAACCTGAGTGTCTGTGTTTCTGTCATTTTGGTGATTTGAATCTGTTATGCGTGACTGGTTCTCTGTGGATGGTACTTGCACTGTGGTGAGGATGACGTGTTTATGGCCGCTGGGTGCGGGATGTGGGAGGGAGAGGCCGCGTGAATGTCAACTTTATTGAACCCTGAGGGTATTTCCCTCTGTAATGGCCGAGCCCGTGGGCGGGACAAAGTTATTTTAGAGCAAAGATGACCTGTTGGATGCTGTCGTAACTTTGATCAAACCATTGTCGAATTCAACTTTTCGGTAGTAAAATCCTACTCGTGACTGACGACAATGCGGGCATCTTGCTCGCTTAATAATATTGACTGTTATTACGTGTAGATGAAGTATGTAGTTTAGCTGTTTCCGTACTACGTCGGGAGAAAGGGGTAGGGGAGGACGCTGGACAAACGTCTCTCCCGTGACGCGTACTGTAGATGGCTGTGGTGCATTCCTGATATCCATATGATCAGTTCTCCCGTAACTGGATAAGAAGGTATGTGCGGGAGATTTGTTGGCTGCTGTCTGTTGATGATAATGCTGTTGTCGGGATGTCCGGGCTGCTGTATGATGCTAATGTTATAGTGGGCGCATTCCAGTTTACCACGCTGGTGAACGCCAAGTCTGTTGTTATTTGCGGCAGATGTAGTCTGCGGGAGGTATTACTCCTCCCGCAGTTCTGTGTGGGAGGAATTTGTTGCGGGAACATTTATGTCTTTACCGGTAATTAATTAAGACCGGTAGGTGCTGCTAAATGCTGTTGTTGCCGATGTTGAATGCTGAGTATAACTGAGCAAGTCTGTGATGTAGGTGCAATGATGAATTGACGTATCCAGTCCTGAAGGCAGGTGTGTTCTTTGTAAGTGTTGATGTTCTGTCTGTTGTGTGATGTTCTGACTGCTCATGGGGGAGTATGGTAGGCCTATTGGATGGGGAGGCCCTTGGATAGTGGGATGTGGTCATCTCCCATTACACGACGGTTGGTGTCCTGTCATAGTTTTTAGACACCGGGAAAATTTGAGCCGAGATTCTGCTGAACAGGCTGCTTCCCTGCCCACCGACCGCGGTGTGTGTGTGTGTGTGTGTGTGTGTGTGTGTGTGTGTGTGTGTGGGGGGGGGGTGTGTGTGTGTGTGTGTGTGCGCGCACGTGCGCGCGTGTGTGTGTGTGTGGTTAATGTTGGTCGGTGCGGTGCGGGATGCCACCTCCTCTATTGCAGCAGTCGCTCTCATACCTGAAGATTGACAGTCAACAGATGACGAGTGCAGTGTGAATTGGACCTGGCTGATGATGTCCGAACTTTGTGTGCAGATAAGGGACGCCAATTGGATTTGGGGTGTTGGTGCAGCGGGAGATATGGGTGCCACTTGGGGGGAGGAGAAATGGTTTGGCGTTTTTGGGGGGTGGTCGGGTACACCTTGTTGTACGGTTCTGCAGTTCTAGACACGCCAAGGCTTCATCCAGCCTCTTCACTTCCATGCTATTCAACACATGTTCCACCCCACAGAAAGAATGGCTTGGGTCAGCCTCAGCTTCTGCTTGTGGTAACTCTATGAAGGGGGGGGGGGGCATAGCATGAAGTGGGTGGGAGTGGGAAGAGATCGGAGGAACAACTTTTCCATCCGGTCCCTTGGACAAAACAAACAAAAAATTCTTCAGATACGACTTCCCAGATCTAGTAGACCCGCGCTAGGGATGGAGAGGGCAAGTACGTATCTCGTCATCGTCGTCAGCATTAGCCACTTGTTCATCCACGTTCTGGCTTGGTAGAACTGGGGCTGAACTGGCACCGCAGTGCTCTGTGCTAACCAGGGGAATACTAATTTCCGTAGAAATATTTGTCTGGGTACCAGTGTCATGAGAAACGCCCAGTCCGAGCTCTGGTGCTGGGTCATCACTGACACAAGGTTTAAGTCGATCAAAGTGGATGACTGAGGTAAGGCCATCCGAAGCATGGATGCGGTAGGTCACGTCCGATGTCTTACCTACTACCACATAGGGGCCTTTCCACTGGTAAATTGGTTTACTTGGCACGTTTGCAGACCATCGTGAATCGTGTACCCAAACCATTCTTCCTGCTTCATATGGATCTCCATGTACTTTCCGGTCGTGCCATATCTTTTGCTGCCGGTGTGCAGTGGATAGTGTTTCTCTCACTAGCTCATGGGCTTGTTCTATCCTTTGCCGCAAGAGTTCGACATAGAGAGATGGTGAATTTTTTTCTCCTGCTATCCAGGGCATTGCCAGAGGGGTAAGGCTAATTCATGGCCTAACATTAACCAAGTAGGGGTGTAACCCGTGCTGGAATGTACTGAAGTGCGGTAAGCCATGAGTACATATGGGAGCCGCAGATCCCAATCTCTACAATCAAGGCGTGTTTCTTTTGTAAGCATCTCCTTGAGAGTTCTGTTGAATCTCTCTACCATCCCGTCGCTCCGGGGGTGGTATGGAGTTGTCCTTGTTTTGACGATATGGAATAACTTGCAGAGCTCTGATATGAGCCAGCTCTCAAAATTACTTCCTTTATCGGAGTGCAACTCATAAGGCATACCAAAGCGGCAGAACACATTGCTGGCCAAGATCTCTGCTACGGTGGATGCCTCTTGGTCCGGCAAAGCAAATGCTTCTACCCACTTCGTAAAATAATCTAAAGTAAAGTAAAATAAAGTAATAAGAGGATGTATTTATTTCCGTCATCCGTCGTATTCAAGGGTCCGAGCACGTCGATAGCCACTCGCTCCCACGGTGCACCAACAATCTTAATTTGCGATGTTGCGATATGGTGTTGGCCAACAGCGCATATTTGGCACAGAATACATTTGGCAACCCATGCCTTGACACTATCGCGAATCCCAATCCGGTGGAATCTCAGTTTAATATGGGCAACAGTCCTTTTCAGGGCCAAATGTCTGGCGTTATCGTGTAGTTGTTTCAATATAAGTTCTCGATAACTTTCCGGAACTACCAAACGTCATTAATGTACAGAACATTATTTATTAATTGACATTCTTTGAACCGTTGGTAATAATATTTAGCCAATATGGTCTGTATGGAGTATAAAAGGGCGCCCATACAGGAAGTGTTTATAATATTTGACGAAATGAACGGCCGCCAATAATTCTTGCTTGGTGGTTGCGTATCTTATCTCCATTTTATTCAGAGTACACGAACCATAACCCAACACCTGCTCTGTTCCGTCTTCGGTGACCTGAGATAGAACTGCGCCGATAGCTAAAGCTGATGCATCAGTGTCTAAGATGAAATCGAGGTTTGGATTAGGGTGAGCAAGAATCGGGGCCGTCGCCAAGAGTTCCTTCAGCACCTTGAAGGAGCCTTCACACTCACTCATCCACTCAAAGGGTCGATCTTTCTCGGTGATCTGGTAGAGGGGTGACGCAATCTCACTGAAATGTCTGATATAATGGCGATAGTACTGGCATAAGCCAAGGAAACTCGCATCTCCATAACCAAAGAGGGTCGTTGCCACTCTGCTACTGCCTTAGTTTTTTATAGCTGTGTAGCCACTCCATCACCGGATATGATGTGTCCCAGGAACTTGACGCTCTGTCTGAAGAGATGACATTTTTTTGGTTTGAGTTTCAAATTGGCCGTGTGGAAACGGGAAAGCACGGTGTCGAAATTGATTACGGTTTGCTCAAATGTGTGTCCGAAGACGATTACGTCATCGATGTAACAGAGACAGATCTCCCATTGCAGGGTAGTCAATACCTGCTCAATGAGTTGTTCAAAAGTTCCGGGGGCATTGCACAACCCATAGGGCATCTTGCAGAATTGGAAAGACCATCCCTACAAACGAATGCGGTCTTTTCCATATCGGCTTCATCCATGGCTACTTGCCAGTAACCGCTAGCTAAATCAAGGGTACAAAACCACTTGGCTCCGGACAAGGAATCCAAGCCTGCTCTATCTGTGGTAATGGATAAGCATCTTTAATGCTAAGATCATTAAGGCGGCGGTAGTCAATGCAAAACTGCATGGTTCCGTCCTTTTTGCCTGCTAGCACTATAGGGCTAGCCCATGGAGAAGCTGAGGGTTCGATAATACCCGTTCGCAACATGTCATTTACTTGTTGGTGTGCTTCTGCTTCTTTGTGAATGGGAAGATGTCGTACCGGTTGTTGTATGGGGTGATTATTGCCCGTATCGATGGAGTGTCGTACGAGATGAGTCTCTCCGAGATCCATATCTCCGGAGGAAAAACTATCGCGATATTTATGTAATAATTTCCGAATTTCTCGTTTTTGTGATTGCAGTAATCCAATAGTGCCATGCAGATATAAATCGTGTAGATGCTCGGGTAAATCATCAGTCAGCGGTGGTGTTGTGTCAGAAAGTGCAGGTCTTTCCAGTGAAATTATGTCCACTAAAGAGCCGCAGCGTACTCCTGGTTCCAGGGTGATGGGATCTGCGGTACCATTGAACACTCTAAAGGGTATCTTCCCTTTATCAGTGGTGCCCACTATTATGTGGGGACTTGCGCATTTTGAGGCGATCATATAATCAGGGTCGGGTTCCAGCATGTCAATGTGTGTGTTGCTTCCTAACTGTGGTGCGGTGGCCCATAGGATCCGTTCCTGTCCCGGCTCAACCATGGCAGTACTTGATAGTATTCACTTGTACCCTTTGGCCTTCCCACTGTGGTTCACTGTCCCCGCCATGCCGGACGGACGCCCAGTTCCCCACACAGGATGCAGACTAGGCTAGGTACCTTTCCGTATATGCCTGAGATAAAGACCTGTCCAAATTATGGGGCCATAATCTGGGACAGAGTCAAGATGCACACTGACGACTCCTTAGCTAAGCGAACACAGTACTAGGCGCCAATAGGGTCATCTTGGCAAGGGGCCATAGCCCCGCATAGACTGTACCACGGAGGTGATGTCCGCTAGATGCATTGCAACTAAGGCCCTAGTGTAGATCGTACTTTGACGTCATTTTAGCTGAGAGGCCCTGTGCAGATCGTACTTAGTCAGATCATCTACCCCATGGGTACTCGGGCGCCAGACTGCTCCACTCGTCCGGCAAGTGACAGGTTACACAGTCTCATGCACATACCCTCCTGCTTCCCAAAGAATCACTTTTCATTACCTCTGATCACAGGAGACATGACTCGCAATACGAACGCTTGCCATGGCCTGACGGTACATTGAGTCATCTTGATCACACAGATGAACTGACATAATCACGACGACCAGCCGGCGACCCAGTCGATAGCGATCACCATCTGAGCTCACACCCAGGGAAAACCAACGGTCTGATCTGTATCTATCTGCCAACAGAATACGAACTTTGACCGTTTTCCCCGGCCTTGCCTGCAGGGAATCTCCGGCAAAAATACCGCCACAGAATTTTTGCAGAGATTTGAGCGCCCCGGGTGTGGACTGTCATCCACGTACCACGCAAGTCCACTTACTGAGACCGGATGAACCAAAAATCTCAGCAGCCCGAACAATACGCCGACTAGACGGTACCACAGTAGGATGTCAATTCATCCTTTGTTAGACACGGAGGCCTTTAGTATCTCCTCTGCACTATACGTGTTGTTTTACGTGTCTCTGGGCCCTCACGGGTCCACTGCTGCCTGTTTGCAGCACCCTTCGAGGAGCCTATCCCTCTAGGTACTGCACACGTATCGTATAATGAGGAGGCTGGTCAGACAGGTATCCGTCGGCAGTGTATGTCGAGTTCCTGTTGTCTACAGTGTATGATGGCTTCGCTGGCACTGACAAAATCAGAGCCAAGTAAGGCGTCATTATGAATGGAGGCGATGACAACTCTCTGAATGAATTGCATTTTCTCTATTTGAATGGCTAGATTAACCACACCGGCCACGGGTACATCTGCTCCCGTAGCCGTCTGCAGGTAAATATTTGTAGGCTTAATGGGGGGGGGGATTATGAGGTGGGATGCTCATACAAGTGTTGGTTAAAAACGGTAATAGAAGCTCCGGTGTCGACGGTGGCACTTGTAGAAACGCCACTAAACAGACAGGCACATTTATAGATTACTTTACGATGAACCTGCGGAAGAGTTTCCAATGATGCTGTCCGCAATAATGGCGGGGGAGCAGCATCACCCTGTATATATTCCGACTGTCTCCTTATTGCTTCTCGCAATGTTGCAGGTGGCTGAGTGAGGAATGGGCCAGTTCGTCGTCTCCGCTGGGGTGTAGGCTGCGTTGTAGACAGAGCTGGGGGTAGCAATGGTGGTGGCGTTGCTGTTGTTTCTGTGTGAGCAGTATTAGTATAGACTGCGGCGTGTATGGGATGACAGATAAGTTCTACCTGTGCAAGCCATTTCTGATAACACTTCATAGGATGTTTTGTTGAAGCACAAAAGAAACAGAGTGGTTTGCATGGACGTGCATTCTTCCATCCATGTCGCCGCTTGCGAATCCATGAGGCGGAATGAATCGTCTCTCCTGAATCGCTGCTGTCTGTGGATGTGGAAGATGCTGCTGCTTGGGGTGGTGTTCTGCATAGCACCAGGGGGCACCGAGAAGCTGGTGTCTTGGTGGCGGGACGTGGTGCTTTCAGAAACGTGGTTTCAGCGGAGGTACTACAACCTACTACTGCCGTTTTACATAGGAAAGAAGTTTTGTCATGTGTGGAAATAGAAGGGGATGTCCTTGCTGCGGATGGGGGAGGCAACGTTGGCACGGACATATTGGAAGCTGTGTATTTTGGTGTTAGTGTGAAAGCTGATTTCTATAGATGATGGTTAGTCACTGAACGTCATTGCATGAAAGCCGCAGTTGAGCCGGGAGAAGGATACGGGCACCGAAGTGGCTCCGTGTAATTCGGTACCCTTAGGAGTTTGACTGTTTCTCTGGTTGCGGTGTGCTGCGGTCTGGAGCAGGTGTTGTGGAGGGAGGTTGGTTAGGACATCGCTCCCTCCAATGTCCTGACTGACCACATCCAAAACAGGTGTTCAGTGGCAGTGCGGTGCTGGTAGTGTTTGCTGTTCTAAACTGTGTAGTGGCGAGGTTAGTGCTGAGTGTGGTTACCAAATTGGTGAGTGCAGAGATCTGTTTATTAATCTCATCTATCCGCTCTCTCATGTTGCCGTTGTTGTTGTTGTTGTTGTTGCGCTGGTTTCTGTGCCCTGGGGCTCCACTGTACCCTACTCTGCAGGCACGGGCCCGACCTCCAGGCGCTTGATTCTGACTGGTCTTCTGCATTTCTGATGGTGGTGCTGTCTGTGCTGAGCTGGGCGGAGCACCACTGGCCGGGGCGATAGCTGCACCCTCTATCTCATTGATAGGATGGAGTTGGCGCCGGTTATGTTTCTCCCGCTCTAGAAGTTCTCGATACGATCCGTGGTTGCCGTTATTTGGGCCAAACTTCCATGGTCGCCGAGAAATAGTTTTTCTTTTAGAGCAGGTTCACCGCTTAATGCATCGATGAAAGTATCGAGATGCAAGTGAAGTACGCCCTCCGTATTGGTGCTCGGATATGCGTGGGTAACTAGCCTTCGAATTCGGCTAGCTAACTCGGGAAGAGTTTCTCCCACGCGTCGTCGAAGATTTTTCAGTTGCAGACGACTAGTTTCTCCGTGAGCTGTGTCACCAAATCGCTCTGTGAGTGCTCGTTCCAGTTGGGTGTAGGTAGGTGTACAATCCGTTCCCAGATCCGCAAGAACTTGCAGGGCTTTTCCCGAAAGTTTTGCTGCAAGATACTCACCCATCTGTCTATTGTCCCACCGGTTAGTCTGACTTATTTTGAACTGGATTTCATAGTTGCTCCAGTCATTCTCCCCACTAAATTCGGGAGGGAGGATGACTCCGCCAAAACCGCGGGAAGAGTGAAGTGGTTGAAATCTGGGTGGTGCGGGTATCTGAGAAAGTGAGGATAGTACTGTAGTCGATCATGGTGCCGGTGGTGGTGGTGTTGGTATCTCCCGTCGATGCCAATGCCGAGGAGCTAGGACATGCGTACTCCAATTTACTGAGTCCGCCCTGTTGGTTGAGCCATAGACCGTCATGGGTCTATGAATGGAAGGAGGATTGCGGTGGAGAGTGCGCGGTCGTTCCTCCCACGGTGAGGGCTGTTGTTCCTCATATGGCGGTGGCACAAGTGGCTGAAGGTTATGATATATGGCATGACTAATATACTGGCGAAAAGGTGGTGCTGATTCCTCCCGATGACTCCACGGTGTTCCCCTTGAATAGAGCATTTCGCTAAAAGGGGGCGGTTCGGGAGGTTGTCTATGTGGTGTATTATCACACGGCCATACTGTCTCCGTAGATGACACAGGTGAACGATAGTAGTCTGAAGGGCTGTATATATGCCCGTAGTCGGGTCTCTGTCAGAGTCGTCCACGATTCGGCCCTGTTGGAGTTGGCCTGTCGCGGACGTCCAAAATGGTTCTAAATTCTGTTCCCGCCTGTGAGGCATCTCGAAAGGTGCCATCGCTAACAGGCGAAAACAGGTTATAGTGCGAAGTTGTTGATTCTGCAGAATTTCTGGCATAGTCGGTGAGCATATGTGCTGAGAACCCGTCGTATGAGGCTACATCTTAATCTCAGGGTCGTGGGTTCGAGCCCCACATCGGGTGCCACTTTTAGTTCGCTGGGTAGTTTCGGGCCGTTCCGATGTCTCATGTCGACTCAGCGCACCATAAGTGCACGACGAGTGATGACACTGGTTAGCATCCTGTCTTGGGGTGATGGACCTTGAACAAGACTGTCCTGCGGGAAACAAAAACCGGCTCCTAAGGCCGGTGGAACTCAGTAGTAGTTGCCGCTTTATTTCTGCAGGCTTTCTGCTTTGCTTAATCCTGTTTAGTTATTTTCAGAACAAGACTTAGTTTAAGCAGCAACTGGCTGATATCTACCTAGCTATTAGACCCGGCTGTCACGGAGAACAGATGCCCGAGGACATCAATACTGTAGACAGCACTCATACATATTACATAACGGGATCTCCGAACTGGGTGAGAATCCAGACATTCCGCTTTGCAACCACATGAAACATTACAGGACATGGTTTACATTTCACGGAAGCATTATTAGGCCATATCTCCTATTGTTATGGTGGGGGTAAGAGAGTCGAATGCACACCGTAAATGTCCTTTCCATAAGGGCGTGGCAGATTTGAATATCATGCCCAGACATGTTAACAGAATTCGGTGAGAATACGTATCTTGTCCGTCACCGGGTCCTATGGAACTAACCGTTTAACCTGTCGTTAGGTTTATATACAAGTTGCCAATTTTGCACTGCGGTGCGGGAGGGTTGTCAGTAAATAAAATAAGAATTAATACATATGTTTTCGCAGTGCTTTCCTACATTGGCTTAAAGTACTATCTACTAAGTATCCGAAGATACACAGGAATGTGTATGTGATACCGCACCCTAGCCATCACCGCTCAGAAACCCCAATAGTTTCGCAGAGTCGGATCAGCCCATGGTGCGGATAGGGGCGTCCAAACAATTAAGAAGCCACAAGGCTAAGAGGAATATGAAGAGAGACAAAATCTTGGAGTTATGAATCTTACCAGAGTGCGGGGCTAGATTATCACACTGCCGGAGGAGAACAATATATTACAGTATGTAATGAAGAAAGTGTCTCTAATCATTTTGAACCTATCCTATCGAGCTGAATAGAAAAGGGTTTAGTCGGTGGCATGCCGGGCTAAACAGAGTTATAGCATGGACAGCGACCTCAGTGAAAAATTGTTGGTGGCGGGAGAAAATGCTGCATATATAAATGTTGCCGTGTAGTGTTTCCTATGTGCACCGCATTCCTATATTTCCTATAACTTAATCAAAACAATTTAATGAATGGCCACTGGCCATATACCTACGTAATCTAACCAGATCAAACAATACGGTGGCAATGATTAAGATATATATATACACCTGTGCAAAAGTTAAGCACCAGCAAAAACAATAGAACGTAGAAACATGATGGTACAACTAGGCTGCCATACTTTTTGTCCCCGCATTAGCTGACATAATTCCAAGTACGAAATGCACATGCATGCATGACTTCATGCCGCTTGATGTCCGTGCGTGGCGGGAAACAGCACACGTGTTCAGTTATGTAAAAGTCCAGTTTGAGGTGTAGAACATTACATACAGATTTAGGCGACAAGATTAGGAATTTTGTGTTCATGACCGTGGTTTATTTGTACAGAGAGAATTAGCTCTTGATTGTGAACCGCTATGGCAAGACGAAGGTTAAGTGATCGTGTGAAATGGCAAATCATAGGCATGCATACCACTGGTATGTCATGCAGAGAGATTGGCAGACAGCTGAACATTAACCATACTGTAATCAGTCGTTTGATTGCAAAACATGGGCAAACTAACGAGGTGAAGGACAGGCCTAGATCTGGAAGACCGAAGAAGACTACTGCCCGTGATGATCGAGCCCTAGTACGCCTTGTTAGGAGATCTCCATTCACCAACAGCAGAGTGCTCAGCCAGCAATGGGAAACGCGCAATAGAGTGTCAATGTCTACCGTCAAAAGGAGACTGTATGCTGCTGGCATGAAAGCTAGGATACCTGTCAGACGTCCTCTCCTCACTGCACACCACAAAGAGGAGCATCTGAGGTGGTGCAACGAAAGAAGACACTGGAACATGAGATCCTGGAGACAGGTACACTGGTCCGATGAAAGTCGGTTCCTGCTTCATGCCACAGATGGTCGAACTCGTGTATGGAGGTCCAGACGCACGGCGTACGACCAACGTAACATCATGGAAGAAGTTCCATTTGGTGGAGGTTCCGTTATGATAAGGGGGTGCATCTCATTTGATTGTAAGCTGGATCTGTTGACTGTACCTGGAACACTAAATGGACAACGATATCAAGATTCCATACTGGATAGAGTTGTGGTCCCTCATTTTGTAAATCATGCATCTGGAACCCACCCTATATTCATGGATGACAACGCCTGACCACATCGTGCTAGAGCTGTGCATGAATACCTCCGCCAGAATGCCATCGAAACCCTACCATGGCCAGCAAGGAGCCCTGACATGAACCCTATTGAGCATATCTGGGACATTCTGGGAAACATGGTGAGAAGGAGGGATCCTCCTGTGCAGAACCTACAGGAATTAACAGACGCACTCCATCTTGAATGGCAACGAATACCACAATGGCGTATCAGTCGGTTGGTGACCAGCATGAGACGTCGTGTCCAGGCCGTCATCCAGGCACAAGGTGGATATACCCGGTATTAATAATGACAGTCTCAAACTCGTGCACAGATGTTAAACTTCGTTTTCAGACACCATTAATGACAATCTAGCCACGTGTGTCAACTGTAGGGCAATAGTTGTCAGTTGTGTCAACGTAACCATATTCAGGCCTCGTTTTCAAGTTCAAACAAAAACATACAGTGTTTCCCCACCATCATAATCAGCATTCCTCTAGTTGCATTATTACCTCTTGCACTAAGATGGATGGGTACATAAATGTTTATGCTATTGCTTTCTTCATAGCACATGAATATACCCTCGCATGTGCGTAAAAATAGGGTGGTGCTTAACTTTTGCACAGGTGTATATATATATAGTAATACAGGTTGACGAACCTACTATAGTGTGGTTAGCAACACATTGAGGAAAATGAAAATAACTATTTAACAAATACCGAAATTATAACCAATGGTCCTAAGACCATTATGGTTCCTTTAGTTATCGGAACCATTAGTATGGATACGAGATAGTTAACAAAACCTATATAGAGAAATAATTAAACGGTGAAGTATAGTTACTTGAATACTCGGTAGTCATTCCCAAATTAGGCTACATGTTACTGAAATTGAGACATAGATTTGTAGTCACGTGAGATTATGCGCTCTCCGGAAGCTGGAAAGTTCCCACAGGGTGGATCCCGCGAGCTGTTTTCCGCAAACAAGAGTTCCGCAAGAACACTCATGGGGGGGGGGGGGGGGGTGTGTGTGCATCGCTTAGTGATGTAGGCCTAATAGAATGTCTAACGAGCAGTCAGTAAAAGATACGATAGTACTATGTAGTGAACAAAGTTCCCATACACTGATGGCACGTATGGAAGGTGTAAACAACCCGTCACAAGCGGGGGCTGTCAGAGGCAAATGAAGATACAAAGCTTCACGGTGCTGGGTACGTCAACCAGCTCTGAAGACGTACCGGGCAGAGTTTACTTGCTGCGGTCGGAAGTCGAATGAACCGACACGATGTGTGCAGCGCCGATTGAAATACCACTTTTAGGCATGGCAGGCAGATCCGGCGAGTCATCCATCAAAGAACATCTTGCCTCTACATCTGTAGATTCATATATTCAGGCCGCAAAGGCCTCACCGCAAGTTTGTGTTCCGAATGTAGATGTAGTATTCGTGAACAGTTATCGAAAGTTCCAAATTACTCCCGCAGACGGGGAGTTACAAAATTGTGTTAGTGCAGTGGGTTGGAAACTGCATGCTACGGGATAAAAACCCGACTCATAGCGAAGAAAGACGCGTGTCGCGCTTGATAATAGTTGATACAGCTCCAACCTATTCGGCCCCTGGCCGAGGATGCTCTCGATCACTGGATCGCTTCTCCTTTTATACTCTCCATGACGTCACAGGCGCTGGCTTCATCCAATCATCGTTCAAGCAACAGCCAATCAGCACACAGCTAATAATTGCGTCGTCGAACATTCTAGAACATTCTAAAAGCTTTATGTCCACGTGGTTATGACGTCAAGGCAATATTTTGAAGATAATCAAGAAGAGTTTTCCTGGATAACTCAGCCATTTCCCAACCGATTTTTGAAATGGTTTACAGATTTAGAAAGCCCGTCGAATTCGGGTCTTGTAATAGAGCAGATTTAACGGGGACAGACAAATCAATAAGAATTACAGAGTACCATGCTCGGTACACTATAAGTGGCCCATCCCCATCTAGGTCGCAAACTACGCGCTCCATAGAAACAGCATCCTGGCGCACGCATGCGCATAATGCCTTTTTAACGAACGTAGTCATTTTTTCGACACGCTCTCTCTTCCATAGGCCTATATATGCTTATAGCTCTACCCTGAGGGGCGTGTTCAGATAAACAAATCCTAGACGGGCGGCGCGTACCCAGCATAGCTGATATGGCCGGTACCCGACCCGGTTCGCGAACTACACCAACGATAGATCAGTTGCCTAACTTGCTTTTGTGAAAAGTAACCAATGTCCCTGTGACGTTTTATGTGGTTATGGAGCAAGATTCCCGGATTCTCACCCAGCTCGGAGATCTTATGAAATAAACATGTATGCACGCTGTCATCAGTATTGATGTCTTAGGACATCCATTCTCAATGACAGCGTATCTAAAGCTAGGCAGGCACCCGCCCAGTTGCGGCCCTAAAATAGTTCTTGTCTCTAAAAACTAAGTGTTAGGTTAGGCATAGAAGAAGGCCCGCATAAAATAAAAGCGGCAACTACTAATTCAGCATACTTGAAACTACATAAGATGGTGGCGTGGGAATCCCTCGGGAATCGCTTGTCCCGTCTTCATGTAAAATAGCACGCAACCTAATAGTCATAATTTCACTAGGTATGGTCTTTTCTTTACAGAATTTTGATTGAATATTAGAGTAGGGCCCTTTTTGGCCAATGCGCTTCTCCCGCTTTAAAGCGATGACACCATTTTCCTGTGACGGAGGCCCATGCGAGGCACTTGCCTCTCGCAAGGATTCAGTGGTGATGGCCCACGTGAGGCTACTACTTCTCACCCAAACTAGCACAAGTGGTAGTGCCCCGCGGGAGGCACATGGCTTTTCGACACTATAAAACTTAATTTTCCTTCCATTCAACTTAGAGGTATAATAGCTTATAATAAGTTAATTAGCGATCTCGTGTACGGGGAGCCTCCCTTGCGGGGATACCTCTGCGGACCTACGAGTCTGTGTGTTACATCTGGGAGGCCCCGCATTTAAAAGTTCATCAGGCTGTCTCTATGTCTTGTATTTTCGTATGCTCAGTTTTATCCAGCATACTTGATGGTCCGTTAGGTAAAACTAATGTATAGACTTAGTTTAATTAGGTTCACCAATCAAATCTTGTAGGTCCTTAGATCACGAAATTGCTATGGACAGGCATACTGATGACACAAACTCTTGGGATGAGACTGTTGTGTTTAATGTTCGCGACAATGGTCGCACAGCGCCATTAGTATGATTGAGTTCCACCAGCCTTAGGAGCCGGTCTTTGTTACCCAAAGGGCAGTATCGCATGCGATCCGTAACCCTGAGATTGGGAAGCTAACCAGCGTCATCACTCGTCGTGCACATGCAACGTGGCGAGTCGACACCAGACACCAGAACATCCCGACACTACTCCACGAGCTACAAGTGGTGCCAGATGTGGGGCTCGAAGAACAATACCTTCAATAACGTGCAGCGAACTCATGCCCACACCGTATAGCAAGCTTAGTACTATACTTTCTCCATTCAGCGACGTCTCCATTGATCAAGAGGTGGCATCATACAATGGATACCAATCTCACATGCTCACCGACTATGCCAGAAATTCACTAGATGCAGAATCAACAACTCCGCAATACCATCTGTTTTCGCCCATCAGTGAGGGGATGCCTCACAGGCGGGAACAGAGTTTTGAAGTATATCAGACGTCCGCGATAGGTCAACTACATCTGGGCCAGATCGTGGCCGGTCATGACAAAGACCCGATTACGGCCACACCTACAATCCTTCAGACTACTATTGTTCACCCATGGCATCTACGGAAACTGTGTGGCAGGGTAACAATCCATATCCTAGACAACCTCCTGCACCGCCCCCCCTCCCCCCCCCCCCCCCCCCTCTCAAACGCATCAGTATGATCTAGGGGAACACCACGGCACCATCGGGATGAATCGGCACCACCTTTTCACCGGTACATCAGTCATGCTACACATCATGACCATCAGCCGACTGCACCACCGCCATATGAAGAATATCAGTCCTCACCACGAGAAGAACGTCTGCGCAATCTTCACACTATTCCGCCTTCCATCCGCAGACCCATGCCGGTTTGTGGATTTATGACGGGGCAGAGTTCACTGGATTGGAGTATACATGCTCTTGCTCCTCGACATCAGCATCGACGGGAAACACCAACACCACCACCACCACTACCGGCAAAATGACCAGCATCAGCATTTTCGTCAGTCTCCCCGATACCACCACCACCACCCAGATTTCAACCACTTCATTCTTCCCGTGGTCTTGGCCGAGTCATTCTCCCTCCTGAATTTAGCGTGGAGAGCGACTGGGTCAATTACAAAATACAGTTCGAGATTATAAGTCGAACTAACCACTGGAACGATCAGCAAATGGGTGAATATCTCGCAGCAAAGCTTTCCGGAAAAGCCGTTCAAGTTCTTGCGGATCTCGGGACTGATTATACGCCAAGCTACACCCAATTGGAACGAGCACTAACAGAACGATTTGGCGACATGGCTCTCGGAGAAACAAGCTTGTTACAACTTTAAAATCTCCGACGATACGCGATGGAAACTCTACCCGAGCTTGCTAGTTGAATCAGGAGACTAGTCACCCCCGTGTACTCTAGCACCAATATAGAAGGCATAACGCATCTCCGTCTGGACACATTCATCGATGCATTAAGCAGTGAACCCGCTCTTAAGGAAAAACTCTTCCTTGCCGACCACAGGAGTTTATCCCAATTAACAGCCACCGCGTTCCGCATAGAAAACTTTCTGGAGCGGGAGAAAACTAACCGACGCCAACTCCACCCTATCAATGAGGTAGAGGGTGCAGTAATCGCCACATCGACCAGCGCTCACACCACGTCAACAGCATCAACACCTACAGCACAATCGCCACCACAGACCACTTCACAGAATTCCAATCAGAATCAAGCGCCTAGAGGAAGGGGGCGTGGCTGCAGAGAAAGCCACACCGGAGCCCCGGGGCGCGGGAACCAGCACAACAATAACAGTAACGGCAACATGCAGGAACGTATGGAAGAGATCAACAAACAGATCTCAGCATTGACAAATTTAGTAACAACACTCAGTACGAACCTCGCCACCACTCACTTTAGAACAGCGAACCCCACCAACACTGCACCGCCACCAAACACCTGTTTCGGATGCGGTCAGCCAGGCCATTGGAGGGAACGGTGTCCTAACCGACCTCCTTCAACAACTCCTACCCCTTGACCACAGAACACCGCAACCGGAGAGGCCATCAAACTCCTAAGGGCACCGATGGATGAGTCACCTCGGTGCCCATATTCGCTTCCCAGCTCAACAGCGGCCCCCATACAACAACGTCCGGTGGCCAACTATCACTAACAAAACTAAGCTTTTACACATACTGTAGCTCGCCGGGTAGTGTCGGGCCGTTACGGTGTATCATGTCGCCACGCTGCAAGTGCATGATGAGTGATGATGCTGGTTAGCATCCGGTCTCTGGGTGACAGCCCTTGTACGAGACTGCCCTGCGGGAAACAAAAACTGGCTCATAAGGCTAGTGGAACTCAATCCTTCTGGTGGGGCCATGCGACCATCGTCGTGAATATTAAAGAGAACTGTCTCATCCCAAGAATTTGTGTCACCAGTATGCCTGTCCATAGCAATTTCGTGATCTATGGACTTACAAGATTTGATTTGGTGACCTAAAAATATAAGTCTATACAATGAGTTTACCTAAACAATTATAAATATGCTTGATAATACTACAGTAAGAGCATACGAAAATACGAGACATAGAGACAGGTAGATGAACTTTAAAACATGGGGCTTCCAGAGGTGCCACACAGACTCGTAGGTCTGCAGAGGTATCCCCGCAAGGGAGGCTCCCGTACACGAGACTTAACTAATTAACTTAGTATAAGTTACTATACCTCTAAGCTGAAAAGGAAGAAGGCTATCTCAGACGAAAAAGTGATGTGCCTCACGCGGGCACTACTCCTAGTGCTAGTTTGGGTGAGGAGTATTATCCTGGCATGGACCGTCATCACTAAATCCTTGTGAGAGGCAAGTGCCTCGCGCGGGCCTCCGTCTCGGGAAGGTGTCGCCACTGCTTAAAGCTGGAGAAGAATAGTAGGCAAAAATGGGCCCACTCTAATATCTCAAGCAAAAATGCTTTAGAAAGAAAAGACCATACCTAGTGAGACTATGACTATAGGGGTGCGTACTGTTTTACATGAAGACGGGATGGGGGATTCCCGATAGATTCCCTCATCACCGTCTTATGTGATTCTTGGTATGCTGAATTAGTAGTTGCCGCTTTATTTATGTGGGCCTTCTGCTTTGCTTAATTCGCTTTTAGTTGTTTTCAGAACAAAAATTATTTTAGGCCGCAACTGGCTGATATCTACCTAGCTATTAGACACGGCTGTGTGCCCTGTAGGTGGAGCTTAGAATACACCTTCCGTATCCTCTGCGTGTCGTAAGAGGCGACTAAAGGAAGTAAGGGTGAGGTAACCCTGACAGAAACCTCGAGTGCTGAAGACGGAGGTTCCAGGCCACATGGCACACTCTAATAAACCATGGATCCACGCACTTAATGCTTATGATCATGTCGATAGTCACTTATGACTGGTGGTATGATCAGCGAACGAAAAGAAGAAGAAAGTAGACACGGCTGTCACTGAGAACAGATGCCCTAAGACACCAATGCTGAAGACAGCGCTCATACATGTTACATAGCAAGATCCCCGAACTGGATAAGAATCCGGACATTCTGCTCCGTAACCACATAAAACGTTACAAGACGTGGGTTACATTTCATGAAAGCATTAGTAGACCATTGTTCTATCGTTATGGTGGGGGTAAGAGAGACGAACACCCACCGTAAATGTCCTTCCCGTAAGGGCGTCGCAGATCTAAATATCATGCAAAGACATTCTAATGGAATTCGGTGGGGGTACGTATCTCGCCCGTCACCGGGTCCCATGAAACTAATCGTTTAACCTATCGTTAGGTTTATATACAAGTTGCCGAGGTTTGCACTGCGGTGTGGGAGGTTTGTTCAGTAAATAAAATAATAATTAATACATGTGTTTTAGCAGTGCTTCCCTACATTGGCTTAAAGTGCTAACTACTAAGTATCCAAAGATACACGAGAGTGTGTGTGATACCGCACCCTGGTCATCACCGCTCGGAAACCCCAATAGTTTCCCAGAGTCGGATCAGCCCATGGTGCGGATGGGGACATCCAAACAATTAAGAAGCCACAAGGCTAAGTGGAACATGAAGAGAGACACAATCTTAGAGTTATGAGTCTTACCGGAGTGCGGGGCTAGATTATCGCACTACCGGAAGAGAAGAGTATTTTACACAGTATGTGATGAAGAAAGTGTTTCTAATCATTTCGAACCTATCCCATTGAGCTGAATAGAAAAGGTTTAGTCGGTAGCATGCTGTGCTAAACAGAGTTATAGCATGGACAGCGACCTCAGTGAAAAATTGTTGGTGGCGGGAGAAAGTGCTGCATATATAAATGTTGATGTATAGTGTTTCCTACGTGCACTGCAGTCCTATATTTTCTATGAATAAGCAAAATATATGAACGGAATGCCACTGGCCACATATATACATGATCCAACCAGAACAATCAATACAGTATCAAATGATCAAAGGTATATATATATATATATATATATATATATATATATATATATATATATATATATATATATATATATATATATATATATATATATATATATATATATATATATTGGTACAGGTTAACCAACCTACTATAGTGCGGTTAGCAACACATGGAAGAAAATGAGAATAACTATAAACAGATACAGAAATTATAACTAGCGGTCCTAAGACCCTTACGGTTCCTTTTAGTCATTGGTACCGTTTTTACGGATACAATATAATTAACCAAACCTATATCTAGAAATAATTAAACTGTGAAGTATAGTTACTTGAATACTCGGTAGTCATTCTTAGGTTAGGCTACCATGTTACTGAAATTGATACGTCAATCCATAGTCGACTTGAGATGATGCGCTCTCCGGAAGCTGGAAAGTTCCCACAGGTTGGTTCCCGCAAGCTGTTTTCCGCAAACAAGACTCCCGCAAGAACACTCATGGTGGGAGGGATACATTGCTCAGCACTGTAAGCGTAATAGAATGTCTAATGAGCAGTCAGCAAAGGATACGATAGTACTATGTGGTGAAGAAAGTTCCCATACACCGATGGCACGGATGGAAGGTGTAAACAACCTGATAACAAGCGGGGGTTGTCAGAGGCAAACGAAGATACAAAACAAAGCTTCTTGGTGCTGGGTACGTCAGCCAGCTCTGAAGACGCACCAGGCAGAGTTCACTTGCTGCAGTCAAAAGTCGAAAGAACCTACACGATATTAGTGCGGCGACGGTTGAAATACCACTTTTAGGCATGGACGGCAGATCCGGCGAGTCATCCATCAAAGAACATCCTGCCTCTACATCTCTAGAATCACATATTCAAGCCATAAAGGCCTCACCACAAATTTGTGTTCCGAAGTGGATATTGATATTCGTGAACAATTATCAGAAGTTCCAAATTGCTCCCGTAAGTAGGGAGTCACAAAATTGTTCTTACTGCGGTGTTTTGGCTACTGCTAGCTACGGGAGAGAGACAGAAACTGAAGTCATATGCGTAATATCTGTCGATCGCAGCTAGTACAGGTCCAACCTGTTCGGCCGCTGGATGAGGATGCTCTCGATCAATTGATCGTGTCTTCTTTTATACTCCTCTTGACGTCACAGGCGCAGGCTCCAACCAATCATCGTTCGAGCAAGAGCCAATTAGCGCATAGCTAATAATAGCGCAGCTGAATGTTCTAAAACATTCTAGAATCTTGCCTCCACGTGGTTATGACATCACAGCAATATTTTGAAGATAATCAAGAAGAGTTTTCCGTGGATAAATCAGCCATTTCTCAACCGACTTTAAAATGGTTTACAAATTTAAAAAGCCCGTTGAATTCTGGTCTTGATCAATGCAAGATTTAACCGGAACAGACAAGCAATAAGGATTACAGGGTACCATCTCGGTACACTAAAAGCGCCCTCCTATCTAAGTCGTAACTATGCGCTCCATCAAAAACAGCGTCCTGGCACGCGCATGCACATCATGCGTTTTAACGAACGTAGTCGTTTTTCGCCACGCTATCTCTCCCATAGGCCTATATACGCTTACGGCTCTACCCAGGGGGGGGGGGGGGGGCTGGCGTGTTCAGGACACGAATCCAGGACGGGCAGCGCGTACCCAGCTTAGCTGGTATGGCCGGTATCTGACCGGTCGATCTGAACTACAATACACCAAAATGCACGGCTTCACATATGTCGATGCCTACGATGCCTCCCACATCCGCAGCATCGCCATCCCCCTCTATCTCCGCACATAACAAACCTTCGTTCCTCTGTAAAATGGCAGTGGTAGGTTGTAGCACCTCCGCTGAAACACCGTTTTTACAGGCACCACATCCCACCACCAAAACACTGGATTCACGGTGTCCCTTGGTGGTATGCAGAACACCGACTCACACAACATCATCTTCTGCATCCACAGACAGCAGTGACTCAGGAGAAACGGTTCACTCCGCCTCGTGGATTCGTAAACGTCGATGTAGACGGGGAGACACGTCCCTGGTGGCGTCACTGTTTCTTCTGTGCTTCACCAAAGCATCCAATGAAGCATTGCAAGAAATGGCTCGCACAGGTAGAGCTTATCCGTCATCCGTATGCACCGCTGTCTACACCAATACCACATACCTAGAAACAACAACATCTCCATCATCATTGCTACCCCCAGCTCCGACTTCGCCGCAGCCCTCACAGCAGCGACGACGGCGGACTGGCCCCTTTCTCACTCAGCCATCCACCACATTAAAAGAAGCCATTCAGAAACAGACCGATTATATACAGAATGATTCCGCTACGACACCATTGTCACAGACGGCATCATTGGAAACTCTTCCCCAGGTACACCGCAAAGTGATATACAAGTGTGCCTGTCTGTTTAGCGGTGTTTCCACCAGTGGCACCATGACACTGGCGCTTCAATCACAGTATTCAACAAGCGCTTATATGAGAACATCCCACCTCATAAAAAGCCTCCCCTTAAACCTACAAACATTTACCTACAGACGGCTATGGGAGCTGATGTGCCCATAGCCGGTGTAGTCAATTTAGTTATCCAAATAGAGGAGATGCAATTCATACAGCGAGTTGTCATCGCCTCTATTCAAAACAATGCCCTCCTTCTTCGCTATGATTTTTTCAGTGCCAGCGAAGCCATCATACACTACAAACAACAGGGACTCGACATACATGGCCGATGGATACCTCTTGGACCGGCATCGTCAATATACGACACATGCGCAGTAATATTATCAAGTACCGCCACAGTTGAGCCGGGACAAGAGCAAATCTTGTGGGCCACTGCACCACAGTTAGGAAGCAACGCACACATCGCCATGCTGGAACCCGACCCTGATTACATGATCGCCTCTCAATGCGCAAGTCCCCGCATGAGAGTAGACACTACTAATAAGGAATATATACCTTTTAGAGTGTTCAATGGTACCGCAGACCCCATCACTCTGGAACCAGGAGTACGCTGCGGCCATTTAGTGGACATAATCTCATTGGAATCACCTACACCTACCGACACACCGCAGCATATGACTGATGATTTACCCAAACACTTACATGATTTATATCTACGTGCCACAGTTGGATTACAGCAATCACAGAAACGTGAAATTTGGAAATTACTGTGCAAATATCGTGATAGTTTCTACTCCAGAGACATGGATCTCGGAGAAACTCATCTCGTACAACACTCCATCGACAATAATTGCCCTGTACGTCAACCGGTGCGACGTCTTCCCATTCATAAAGAAGCGGAAGCACATCAACAAGTGAACGATATGTTGCGGACCGGTATTATTGAACCCTCAGCATCTCCATGGGCTAGCCCAATAGTACTAGCAGGCAAAAAGGACGGAACCTTGCGGTTTTGTATTGACTACCACCGCCTTAATGATCTTAGCATCACGGACGCCTATCCGCTACCTTCGATAAATCAGGCCTTGGATTCCTTATCCAGAGTCAAGTGGTTTTGTAGCCTTGAGTTAGATAGCGGTTACTGGCAAGTGGCCATGGATGAAACTGACATGGAAAAGACCGCATTCGTTAGTAGGGATGGTCTTTTCCAATTCCGCAAGATGCCCTACGACTTGTGCAACACTCCCGGAACTTTCGAAAGTCTCATTGAGCAGGTATTAACCACCCTGCAATGTGAAATCTGTCTATGTTACATCGACGATGTAATCGTCTTTGGATCAACGTTTGAGCAAACATTAACAAATCTGGACACCATGCTATCTAGATTCCACATGACAAATTTGAAACTCAAACCAAAGAAATGTCATCTCTTTAGACAGAGCGTTGAGTTCCTGGGACACGTCATATCCGGTGATGGAGTGTCTACTCAGCCGTCAAAAACTAAGGCAGTAGCAGAATGGCCGACGCCCTCTTCAGTCACAGAGACACAGAGCTTTCTTGGCTTATGCCAGTACTATCACCGTTATATCCGCCATTTCAGTGAGATTGCTTCACCCCTCCACAAGCTCACTGAAAAAGATCGACCATTCGAGTGCACGAGTGAGTGTGAAGGTTCCTTCAGGGGGCTGAAGGAACTCTTGACGACCGCCCCAATTCTTGTGCATCCTAATCCTAACCTCAATTTCAACGTAGACACTGATGCGTTGGCTTACGCTATCGGCACGGTTCTATCTCAGGTCACAGAAGACAGAACAGAGCAGGTACTGGGTTATGGTTCGCGTACTCTAAATAAAAAAGGAGCGAAAATACCCAACCACCAAGCAAGAACTACTAGCGGCAGTACATTCTTGAAGTTCCACAAGCACTTTCTGTATGGGCGCCCCTTTACACTCCATACAGACCATGCCTCACTATGCTGGCTCAGGAAACTTAAAAACCCAGTGGGGCAGGTAGCGAGTTGGCAGAAATCCCTGCAGGCCTATAACTTTAATGGTGTTCACTGTCCCGGCAAATTGCATGGAAATGCTTTTGCCCTCATTAGAGTTGGTATGGAGGGTGAACACGAAGAGGCCACCACCGTGACACAGTCAACACAGCCATCTCCGGAGTTCCCCGAGTTGAGGTGCGCAGAGTGGAATCCGGAGAAAATCGCACACCACCAAACAACAGACGTGCAGACACGAAAGATATACGCATGGATCCACGTGTGGGTACGTCCTCCCAAGGAATTGGTAACACCACTATCCACCACGGCGAAATATTATTACCAACGGTTCGAGGAATGTCACCTAATAAATAATGTTCTCTACATTAATAACTGTATGGTAGTCCTGGAAAGTTATCGTAGCCCCATGTTAAAACAACTACATGATAATGCCGGGCCATGGAAAGGACTGTTACCCGTATCAAATCGAGATTCCACTGGATCGCAATTTGCGATAGTGTCAAGGCATGAGTTGCCAAATGTATCCCATGCCAAAGACGCGCTGTTGGCCAGCACCATATCGCACCATCACAAATTAAAATAGTCGGTGCACCGTGGGAGCGAGTGGCTATTGACGTGCTCGGACCCTTGAATACGACGGATGACCAAAATAAATACATCCTCGTATTACAAGACTATTTCACAAAGTGGGTAGACGCATTTGCTTTGCCGGACGAAGAGGCATTCACCATAGTGGAGGTCTTGGCAAGCAATGTGTTCTGCCGGTTTGGTATGCTTTATGAGTTGCACTCCAATCAAAGCAGTAATTTTGAGAGCTGGCTCATATCAGAGCTCTGCAAATTGTTTCATATCATCAAATCAAGGACGACTCCATATCACCCCCGAAGTGATGGGATGGTGGAGATGTTCAATGTAACTCTCACGGAGATGCTTACAAAAGAAACACGCCTTGATTGTGGAGATTGGGATCTGCGGCTCCCATATGTACTCATGGCTTACCGCACTTCAGTACATTCCAGCACTGGTTACACCCCTACTTGGTTAATGTTAGGCCATGAATTAGCCTTACCCCTGGATCTGGCAATGCCCCGGATACCAGGAGAGAAAAATTCACCATCTCTCTATGTTGAACTCTTGCGGCAGCGGACAGAGCAGGCCCATGAGTTAGTGAGAGAAACTTTATCCACTGCACACCGGCAGCAAAAGACATGGCATGACCGGAAAGTCCATGGAGATCCATATGGAGCAGGAAGGATGGTTTGGGTACACGATTCACAACGGCCTGCAAACGTGCCAAGTAAACTGAGTTACCAGTGGTAGTAGGTAAGACGTCGGACGTGACCTACCATATCCATTCTTCGGATGGCCTGACCTCAGTCATCCACTTCGATCGACTTAAACCGTGTGTCAGTAATGACCCAGCACCAGAGCTCGGGCTGGGCATTTCTCGTGACACCGGTACCCAGACAGATATTTCTATGGAAAATAGTATTCCCCCGATTAGCGCAAAGCACCGCGGTGCCAGTTCGACCCACCTTTTACCAAGCCAGAATGCGGGTGAACAAGCAGCTAACGCTGAGGGCGATGACGAGATATGTACTCGCCCTCTCCCTCCTCAGCCGATCCGGGAAGCCGTATCTGAAGAACTTTGTATTTGTTTTGTCCAAGGGACCAGATGGAAAAGCTGTTCCCCCGATCTCTTCCCATTCCCACCCACTTCATGCTATGCCCCCCCCCCCACATCATAGAGTTACCATAAGCGGAAGCTAAGGCTGACCCAAGCCATGCGTCCTGTGGTGTGGAACATATGATGAATACCATCGAAGTGAAGTGGCTAGATGAAGCCTTGGCGTGTCTAGAACCACAAAACCATACAATGAGGTGTACCCGACCATGCCCCGAAACCACGAAACCACACCCCTCTCAAGGGACACCCTCTCCCGTGGTCCCACCACCACCATCACTCCAATTCGCGTCCTTCATCTATGCACCAAGATGTAGTTCGGATCGACCATTCGGGTGCTGACCGTACCAGCTAAGCTGAGTATGCGCCGCCCGTCCTGGATTCGTTCCCTGAACACGCCCCCCACCCACCCTGGGTAGAGCTATAAGCATATATGGGCCTATGAGAGAGATTGCATTGTAAAAACAACTACGTTCGTTATGGCTGCGTTATCCATGGAAAACCCCTTTTTGATTAACTTCAAAATATTGCCGTGACGTCGTAACCACGTGTGCGCAGAAATTCTAGAATGTTCTAGAACATTGGACAGCGTCATTATTAGCTACACGCTGATTGGCTGGTGCTCGACCAATGATTGGTTGAAACCTGCGCCTATGATGTCACAGGTATTATACAAGGAGATGATATCCATAACTCGAGAGCATCCTCGGCCAGGGGCAAATAGGTTGGATCTGTATGCAACTACTATCAGCAAGACAGGAATTAAGCAGATCACTTCTGTTTAGGGAGGTTTCTCTTCCGTAGCCACGGCAGCAATCCAACCCACCGCACTAAAAGCAATTTTGTATCTCCCAATTGTGCGGGAACATTTTTGGTACTTTTGAATATTGTTCACGAATACATCAAGAACTAACTCGGAACACAAACTTGCGGTGAGACCTTTCTGGGCCTGAATATGTGATTTTAAAGATGTAGAGGCAGCAATGTTCTTTGGTGGATGACTCGCTGGATCTGCTGGCCACGCCGAAAAGTGGTTTATCCAACTTACCCAGCACTGATGTCGTGCAGGTTTATTTTAACTTTTTGACCGCAGCAAGTAAACTTTGCCCGGTACGTCTTCAGAGCTAACTGACGTACCCCGCACTGTTAAGCTTAGTTATGTATCTTGATCCGTATTCAACAACCCCCTCTTATGAACGGGTTGTTATTAACTTCCATCTGTACCATCGGTGTACGGGAACTTTTGTCTTAGCAGTAATGTTATTGTATCTCTTACTGACTACTCGCTAGACATTCTATATTGGGATTACAGTTCTGAGTTCGTTCTGCTCCCGTCCTGGACTGCATGTGGAAATCCTATCTGTGGGAACCGACATGCAGGAACTTTCCAGCTTCCAGAGAACGCGTCAACTCACGTCACACCAAGGATGACGTATCAATTTCAGTAACACGATAGCCCATGATTAAGAATGGCTACCGATTATTCAAGTAACTATACTTAGCATTTTTATTATTCTGTTAATTACAGCTTTAATAAATATACTTTATCTGTATAAACGGTCCCGATGACTAAAAGGCACCGTAACGGTCTTAGGACCGCTAGTTATAATTTCTGTATCTGTTTATAGTTATTCTTATTTTCTGTAAGGTGTTTTTACTAACCGCACCGTAGTAGGTTTCTCAACCTGTACTTTATATATTATTCTGATCATTTTACATTGTATTGTTTATTCTGGTTAGTTTTATATATGGCAAGTAGCCATCAGTTTATATGTTTTGTTTATTTATAGAAAAATGCAGGACTGCAGTGCATGTAGGAGACACCATACAGCAACATTTATATATGCAGCACGTTATCCCGCCACCAACAATTTTTCACTGAGGTCGCTGTCTGTGCTATAACTCTGTTTAGCCCGGCATGCTACCGACTAAAAACCTTTCTATTCAGCTCGATAGGATAGGTTTAATATGATTAGAGACAATTTCTTCATTAGCAGACACATTGTGTATGCCTCTTTTCCGGTAGTTGCGATAATTTAGCCCTGCACTCTGGCAAGGTTGTGTAAAATTGGCCAACATACCTAAGGGCCTCATATTTATATGTTATTGTCTCTCTTCATGTTTCCCACGTATCTTCTGATACTTGGTAGTTAGTTATCCTTGCCAAGGTAGGAAGCACTGCGAAAACATATCTTAATTATTATTTCCTTTTATCTGCTGGACAATCCCCCCCCCCCCTCGCACCGCAGTGCATAACTGGGCAACTTGCATTTAAACCTAATGTCAGGTTAAAAAGATGGCTCCGTAGGACCTGGTGACGGGCCAGATGTGCATCTCCACCGAATTCCGCAAGAATGTCTGGGCATGATATTAAGGACTGCCACACTCTCACGGGAAGGACATTCATGGTGGGTATTCGTCATTCTTACCCCCACCATAACGATAGATCAGTTGCCTAAACTTTCTTTTGTGAAAAGTAAGCAATGCTCTGTGACAGTTTATGTGGTTACGGAGCAAGATGTCCGGATTCTTACCCAGTTCTTACATTCAGTATTGATGTCTTAGGGCATCCGTTCTCAATGACAGCCGTATCTAAAAGCTATGTAGACGCCGGCCATTTGTGGCCTAAGATAGTTCTTGTCTCTAAAAACTAAATATCAGGTTAGGCATAGAAGAATGGACGCATAAGTAAAAGTGGCAACTACTAATTCAGCATATTGAAAACTACATAAGACGGTGACGTGGGAGACCTTCGGGGATCGCTCGTCCCGTCTTCACAGAAAACAGCACCCAACCATATAGTCATAATTCACTAGGTATGGTCTTTTCTTTACAGCATTTTGGTTGAATATTAGAGTAAGCCCTTTTTGGCCAATACTATTCTCTCACTTTAAGCGATGGCGACATTTTTCTGTGATGGAGGCCTGCGCGAGGCACTTGCCTCTCACAAGGATTCAGTGGCAACGGCCCACGCGAGGATAATACTCCTCACCCAAACTAGCACTATAAAAGATAATTTTCTCTCCTTTCAGCTTAGAGGTATAATAGCTTATATTAAGTTAACTAGTTATCTTATGTACGGGAGCCTCCTTTGTGGGGATACCTCTGCAGACCTACGAGTCTGTGTGGTACCTCCTGGAGTCCCACGTTAAAAGTTCATCAGGCTGTCTCTATGTCTTGTATTTTCGTATGCTTATTTTTATCTAGCATACTTGATGGTCTGTTTTAGGTAAAATCATTGTATAGACTTATTTTAATTAGGTCACCAATCAAATCTTGTAAGTCCATAGATCACGAAATTGCTGTGGACAGGCATACCGGTAACACAAACTCTTGGGATGAGACTGTAGTGTTTAATGTTCACGACGATGGTCGCATGGCCACACCGGAACGATTGAGTTCCACCGCCCTTAGGAGCCGGTCTTTGTTACTCATAGGGCAGTATCGCACGGGATCCTTAACCCTGAGACCGGAAGCTAACCAGCGTCATCATCCGTCTTGAAGAACATCATTATTAATGCGCAGCGAACTCATGACCACACTGTATAGTGAGCTTAGTTCTATACCATCTCCATTCAGTGACGACTCCCTCGACCAAGAAGTGGCGTCATACGATGGATACCCAGCTCACATGCTCACCGACTATGCCAGAAATTCACAAGCAGGATCAACAACTCCGCGATACAACCTGTTTTCACCTATCAGTGAATGCACCTTCCGGGATGCCCCACGGGCGGGAACAGAGTTTAGAACTATATCGGACGTCCGCGATAGGCCAACTCAGGGCCGAATCGTGGATGATCTCGACAAAGACCCGATTACGGGCACACCTACAATCCTTCAGACTACTATCGTTCACCCCGTGTCATCTTGGGTCAATTGTATGGCAGGGTGACAATCCATATCCTAGACAACCCCCCGCGCCGCCCCCATCAAATACATCACTATATTCAAGGGGAAGACCACAGCATCATCGGGAGGAATCGGCACCACCTTTTCACTGGTACATCAGTCATGCTATACACCACAACCATCAGCCGATCACACCACCGCCATATGAAGAAGATCAGCCCTCACCATGAGAAGAATGACCACGTAATCTTCATGATATTCCACCTCCCGTCCATAGATCCATGCCGGTTTATGGTTCTACAACGGGGCGGGCGTCACTTGATTGGAGTACGTGCGATCTCGCTCCCCGGCATCAGCATCGATGGGAAACACCAACACACCCACACAACGACCAGCATCAGAGTATTCGTCAGTCTCCCGGACACCACCACCATCCAGTTTTCAACCACTTCATTCTTCCCGTCGTTCTGGCCGAGTCATTCTGCCTCCCGAATTTAGTGGGGAGAGCGACTGGACCAATTATAAAATTCAGTTCGAGATTATAAGTCGAACTAACCACTGGGACGATCAGCAGATGGGTGAATAGCTCGTCGCAAAGCTTTCCAGAAAAGCCCTTCAAGTTCTTGTGGATCTCGGGACTGATTTTACACCCACTTACACCCAATTGTAACAAGCACTAGCAGAACGATTTGGCGATACGGCTCTCGGAGAAACAAGCCGCTTACAACTTAAAAATCTCCGACGACGTGCATGAGAAACTCTACCGAGCTTGCTAATCGAATCAGGAGACTAGTCACCCGCGCGTACCCTAGCACCAATCTAGAAGGCGTAACTCATCTCCATTTGGACACTTTCATCGATGCGTTAAGCGGTGAACCCGCTCTGAAAGAAAACCGCTTTCTTGCCGACCACGGGAGTTTAGCCCAATTGACGGCCACCGCGGTCCGAATAGAAAACTTGGAGCGGGAGAAAAATAACCGACGCCAACTTCACCCTATCAATGAGGTAGAGGGTGCAGCTATCGCCACATCAACCAATGCTCCCACCACATCATCAACACCTACAGCTTAATCACCACCACAGACCACGTCCCAGAATTCCAATCAGAACCAAGCGCCTGGAGGAAGGGGGCGTGGGCGCAGAAGAGGCTACAACGGAGCCCCCCAGGCGCGGGAACCAGCGCAACAATAGCAGTAATAGCAACATGCAGGAATGAGATCAACAAACGGATTTAGAAACAACACTCACCACGAACCACGCCACCACCCATCTTAGAACTTCGAACACTACCAACACCGCACCGCCACCAAACACCTGTTTCAGATGCGGTCAGCTGGACCATTGGAGGGAACGATGTCCTAACTGACCTCCTTCAACAATGCCTGCCCATGACCGCAGTACACCACAACCGGAGAAGTCTTTAAACTCTTAAGGGCACTGAATGAAGAGTCACCTCAGTGCCTGTATTCGCTTCCGGGCTCAACTGCAGCCCCCGTACAGCAACGCCCGATGGCCAACTATTACCAACCAAATTCAGCTTTTACACATACACCAAAACGCACAGCTTCATATATGTCGATGCCTTTGATGGCTCCCACATCCGCAGCATCGCCATCCCCCCTCTATCTCTGCACATAACAAGCCTTCTTTTCTTTGTAAAACGACAGTGGTAGGTTGTAGCACCTCCGCTGAAACAACGTTTTTACAAGCACCACGTATCGCCACCAAAACACTGAATTCTCAGTGTCCCTTGGTGGTATGCAAAACACCGTCCTGCACAACATCATCTCCCGCACCCAGCGACTCAGGAGAAACGGTTCACTCCACCTCGTGGATTCGTAAACGCCGACGTAGACGGGAAGACACATGACCCTGGCGACATCACTGTTTCTTCTGTGCTTCGCCAAAGCATCCACTGAAGCATTGCAAGAAATGGCTCGCACAGGTAGAGCTTATCCGGCATCCCATATGCACCACGGTCTACACCAACACCACATACCTAGAAACAGCAACACCTCCATCATCATTGCTACACCATCTCCGTCTTCACCGCAGCCCTTACAGCAGCGACAACAGCGGACTGGCCCCTTTCTCACTCAGCCATCCACCACATTAAAAGAAGCCATTCTGAAACAGACCGATTATATACAGAATGATTCCGCTCCGACACTATTGTCGCAGATGGCATCATTGGAAACTCTTCCACAGGTACACCGCAAAGTGATATACAAGTGTGCCTGCCTGTTTAGCAGTGTTTCCACCAGTGCCACCGTTGACACTGGTGCTTCAATCACAGTATTCAACAAGCGCTTATATGAGAGCATCCCACCTCATAAAAAGCCTCCCCTTAAACATACAAACATTTATCTACAGACGGCTACGGGAGCTGATGTGCCCGTGGCCGGTGTAGTTAATCTAGGTATCCAGATAGAGGAGATGCAATTCATACACCGAGTTGTCATCGCCTTTATTCAAAACGTCACCCTCCTTGGCTCTGATATTCTCAGTGCCAGCGAAGCCATCATACACTGCAAACAACAGGAACTCGACATACACGGCTGACAGATACCTCTTGGACTGATGTCATCATTATACGACATGTGCGCAGTAATATTATCAAGTACCGCCACAGTTGAGCCGGGACATGAGCAAAACTTGAGGGCCACCACACCACAGTTAGGAAGCAACACACACATCACCATGCTGGAACCCGACCCTGATTACATGATCACCTCACAATGCGCAAGTCCTTGCATGATCGTGGACACTACTAATAAGCTACATATACCTTTTAGAGTGTTCAATGGGACCGCAGACCCCATAACTCTTGAACCGGGGTACGCTGCGGCCATTTGGTGGACATCATCTCATTGGAATTACCTACCCATATCGACACACAACAGCATATGACTGATGATTTACCCGAACATTTACATGATTTATATCTACGTGCCACAGTTGGATTACCGCAATCACAGAAACACGAAATTCGGAAACTACTGTACAAATATCGTGATAGTCTTTCCTCCGGAGACATGGATCTCAGAGAAACTCATCTTGTGCGACACGCCATCGCAACCGGCAATAACGACCCCATACGTCAACCGGTACGACATCTTCCCATTCATAAAGAAGCCGAGGTGCACCAACAAGTTAACGACATGTTGTGGACCGGTATTGTCGAACCCTCAGCCCCATAGTACTAGCAGGCAAAAAGGATGGAACCTTGCAGTTTTGCATCGACTACTGCCGCCTTAATGATCTTAGCGTCAAGGACGCTTATCCGTTACCTCGGATAGATCAGACCTTGGATTCCTTGTCCGGAGCCAAGTGGTTTTGTACCCTTGACTTAGCTAGCGGTTACTGGCAAGTGGCCATGGAGGAAGCTGAAATGGAAAAGACCGCATTCGTTTGTAGGGATGGTCTTTTCCAATTCCACAAGATGCCCCACGGCTTGTGCATAGCTCCCAGAACTTTTGAACGTCTCATTGAGCAGGTATTAATGCCCCTGCAATGGGAAACCAGTCTATGTTACATCGATGACGTAATCGTCTTTGGACCAACGATTGAGCAAACATTAACACATTTGGACATCATGCTTTCCCGGTACCAGAGAGGGATAGGCTCCTCGAAGGGGTACTGGGAACACGCTGCAGTGGGCTCGCAAGAGGCCAGAGGCATGTAAAATCAGAGGAGATATTGAAGGCCTCCCTGTCTAACAAAGGATGAATTAACATCCTACTGTGGTACCGTCTAGTCGGCATATTGTTCGGGCTACTGAGACATTTGGTTCATCCTGTCTCAGCAAGTGGACATGCGTGGTGCGTGGATGATAGTCCACACCCATGACATCTCTAGCAGACCAGAAGTTCGCTGTGTTTGCTAGAAATGGCCTGCAGGCAAGGCTGGGCAAAACGGTCAAAGTTTGTATACTGTTGGCAGATACATACGGATCAGACCGTTGGTTGCCACTGAGCGTGAGCTCAGATGGTGATCGCTATCGACTGGGTCACCGGCCGGTTGTCTTGATCATGTCAGTTCATCAACCCGTTACCGGTTATGAGTGGTCAAGATGGCTCAATGTACAGTCAGGCCATGGCCAGCGTTCCTATTGCGAGCCATGCCTCCCGTGATCAGAGGTCATGAAAAGTGACTCTTTGGGAAGCGGGAGGGCATATGCTTGAGAGGGGCATCACATGGAAGGATCGTGGACTCTATCTCTCAATCATGTTTCTTGGGCATGGTTCTCGATCTCATGTTAGGCTAGTGTCCCATGGGCTATGTCTTTAATCATGTTCTTATGAGCCAGAGTCTCATGTAGGACTAGCTGTCCTATGCCTTGATTTTACTTCTTAAGGGCATAGTCATTAATCTCATACACATATGCCGGAACGGCACCTAGCCTAGGCTGCGTTCCTGTGTGAGGCGATGGGCGACGTCCCATGAAGAAGACAGACCCCAGCAGGAAAGGACAAAGGGTGTATAGTATTAGGAAATTGTCCCCTAATACTATTTAGCATCCGCACGGCCAATTTGAAACTCAAACCCAAGAAATGTCATCTCTTTAGACAGAGCGTTGAGTTCCTGGGACATATCATATCCGGTGATGGAGTGGCTACTCAAGCCATCCAAAACTAAGGCGTAGCGGAGTGGCTGACACCCTCTTTAGTCACAGAGACGCGGAGTTTTGTTGGCTTATGCCAGTACTATTGCTGTTATATCCGTCATTTCAGTGAGATTGCTTCACCCTCTACAAGATCACCGAAAACGATCGGCACTGAAGGAACTCTTGACGACCACCCCGATTCTTGCTCACCCTAATCCAAACCTCGATTTCATCTTAGACACTGACGCATTGGCTTACGTTATCAGCGTGGTTCTATCTCAGTTCACGGAAGATGGAACAGAGCAGGTATGGGGTTATGGTTCGCATACTCTGAATAAAACGGAGAGAAAATATGCAACCATCATGCGAGAACTACTAGCGGCAGTACATTGCATCAAGTAATACAAGCACTTTCTGTATGGGCGCCCCTTTACACTCCATACAGACCATGCCTCACTACACTGGCTCAGGAACCTAAAGAACCCGGAGGGCCAGTTAGCGAGATGGCAGGAATCCCTGCAGGCCTATAATTTCAACGTTGTTCACCATCCCGGCAAATTGCATGGTAATGCCGACGCCCTCAGTTGAGTTGGCGCGGAGGCTGAACACGAAGAGGCCACCCCCGTGACACAGTCAACACAGCCATCTCCGAAGTTCCCTGAATTGCGGTGCGCAGAGTGGAATCTGGAGAAAATCGCACATGACCAAACAACAGACGTGCAGACACGAAACATATGCGTGGATCCAGGAGGGGGTACGTCCTCTCAAGGAATCAGTAACACTGCTTTCCACCATGGCTAAATATTATTACCACGGGTTCGAAGAATGTCACGTATCGAATAACTTTCTTTATATTAATAACCATCTGGTAATCCTGGAAAGTTATTGTAACCTTATATTAAAAAAACTATATGATAACGTCGGGCATCTGGCCGTGGAAAGGACTGTTGCCCATACCAAATCGAGATTCCACTGGATCGGAATTCGCGATAGTGTCAAGGCATGGGTTGCCAAATGTATCCCATGCCAAAGACGCGCTGTTGGCCAGCACCATATCGCACCATCACAAATAAAAATTGTTGGTGCACCGTGGGAGTGAGTGGCTATTGACGTGCTCGGACCCTTGAATACGACGGATGACGGAAATAAATTCTTCATCGTATTGCAAGACTATTTCACGGAGTGGGTAGAAGCATTTGCTTTGTCGGACCAAGAGACATCCACCGTAGCGGATGTCTTGGCAAGCAATGTGTTCTGCCGGTTTGGTATGCCTTATGAGTTACACTTCGATCAGGGAAGTAATTTTGAGAGCCAGCTCATATCAGAGCTCTGCAAATTGTTTCATATCGTCAAAACAAGGACGACTCCGTATCACCCACATAGTGACGGGATGGTGGAGAGATTCAATAGAACTCTCGCGGAGATGCCTACAAAAGAAACATGCCTTGATTGTAGAGATTGGCATCTACGGCTCCCATATGTAATTATGGCTTACCGCACTTCAGTACATTCCAGAATGGGTTACAACCCTGCTCGGTTAATGTTAGGCCGTGAATTAGCCTTACCCCTGGATCTGGCAATGCCCCGGATACCAGGAAAAAAAATTCACCATCTCTCTATGTTGGACTCTTGCGGCAGCGGATAGAACAAGCCCATGAGTTAGTGAAGGAAACTCCATCCACTGCACACTGGCGACAAAAGACATGGCACGACCGGAGAGTGCATGGAGATCCATATGAAGCAGGAAGGATGGTCTGGGTAGACGATTCACGATGGCCTGCAAACGTGCCAAGTAAACTGAGTTACCAGTGGAAAGGCCCCTATGTGGTAGTAGGTAAGACATCGGATGTGACCTACCATATCCGTGCTTCGGATGGCCTGACCTCAGTCATCCACTTCGATCGACATAAACCATGTGTCATTGATGACCCAGCACCAGAGGTTGGGGTGGGTGGTTCTCCTGACACCGGTACCCAGACAGATATTTCTACGGAAAATAGTATTCCCCCGATTATCGCAGAGCACTGTGGTGCCAGTTCGACCCAACTTCTACCAAGCCAGAATGCGGGTGAACAAGCAGCTAATGCTGACGACGATGACAAGATATGTACTCGCCCTCTCCCTCCTCAGCACGGGTCTACTCGATCTGGGAAGACGTATCTGAAGAACCTTTTGTTTGTGTTGTCAAAGGGACCGGATGGAAAAGCTGTTCCCCCAATCTCTTCCCATTCCCATCCACTTCATCCTATGCCCCCCATCTTAGAGTTACCACAAGCGGAAGCTAAGGCTGACCCAAACCATGCTTCCCGTGGGATGGGACATATGATGAATACCATGGAAGTGAAGAGGCTAGATGAAGCCTTGGCGTGTCTAGAACCGCAGAACCGTACAATGAGGTGTACCCGACTACGCCCCGAAACCGGGAACCACACCCCTCCCAAGGGGCACCCTCTCCCAAGTGCCCACCACCGCCATCACTCAAATTCGTGTCCCTCATCTATACACCAAGTTCAGACATCACCGGCTCAGTCCATTTCACACTCCACTCGTCGTCTGTTGACTGTCAATCTTCAGATATGAGTGAGACTTCTGCTACAGAGGAGGTGGCATCCCGCACCGCACCAACCAACACCCCCTCCCCCCCCCCCCCCGCCACCCCACGGTGGGCAGGGAAGCAGCCTGTTCAGCAGACTCTCGGCTCAGATTTTCCCGGTGTCTAAAAACCACGACAGGACACCAACCGTCGTGTAACTCGAGATGACCACGTCCCCCCCCCCCTCCAAAGGCCACCCTCTCCATTAGGCCTACCATACTCCCCCGTGAGCAGTCAGGACATCACACCACAGACAGAACGTCATCACATATAGAATACACTTGCCCTCAAGGCTGGATACGTCAATTCATCATTGCGCATACATCACATACATACTCGGTTACACTCAGCATACCAGAGACATTCAACACCGGCAACAACATCGTTTAGCAGTACCTTTCGGTATTAATTAATTCCCGGTGGAGACATAAAAACTCCCGCAACAGTTCCACCCGCACCAGATGCGGGAGAAATAGTATCTCCCGCAAACCCCCACCTCCCACAATAACAACAGATTCGGCGTTCACCAGCGTGGAAAACTGGAATGCGGCCACTTCACTTTAACATTGGTATCATACAGCAGCCCGGCCCTTCCGACAACAACATTATCATCAACGAACAACAGCCACCAAATCTCCTGCACATCCCTTCTTATCTAAGTATGGGAGAGCTGGTCATATGGATAGAAGGATTGCATGACAGCCATCTACAGTATGCGTCACGGGAGAAACGTTTGTCCAATGCCCCGCCATCTCCTATGATGTCGTACGAGAACAGCCAAGACTACATACATCATCTACACGTAATAACAGTCGGTATTATTAAGAGAGCAAGATGCCCGCATTGTCGTCAGTCACGAGTAGGATTTTGCTACCGAAAAGTTGAATTCGATAATGGATTGATCAAAGTTACGACAGCATCCGACAGGTCATCTGTGCTCTAAAGTAACTCTGTCCCCCCCCCCCCCCCCCCGCCTACGGACTCGGCCATTACAGAGCAAAATACCATCAAGGTTCGATAAAGTTGACATCACGCCCCCCCCCCCACCCCACTCCCCAGCACCTGGCAGAAATAAAAACGTCGCCTTCACCACAGTGCAAGTATCATCCACAGATAACCAGCCACGCGTATCAAACTCAAATCACCATCATGTCAGGAACATAGACACTCAGGTTGACTGTATTCACAATCTCCAAACGACTGCATTGTAAATTGTAACACTGTGTGCACCCACTTCGGAGTTGTACTGTAATTTTATTTAACCATTATTGAGTGGTATTAATGTGTCCGGTCTAGGCAGGGACAGAGCTAGTTCTACCCATTGAGGAGAATGCTTGGCTGCCCTCCAACTCGGAAAACGCAGCTATCTTGTCGGGATCAGTCCTGTAAAGCGGCATCAAAAATCTAACAGTATAATTACAAAGAGAATTTCAAAAATTCTCTTCTCTGCGTTCTAGTCCACAATCAACACGGGCTGAGAACTACCTTTTACAGACAAGTACAAGACGCATGTTTAAGAACCCGCGCAAATAGGGACATTATTTTATACGGAATCTTGATATAACATATATTTTCATATCTCCATCGCCATAAACAGCACATAGTTTTGATTTTTGACCTGGAATTATTTTTCCAGGTATCTTCTTTTTTTTCTCTTTTTTTTTAATATTACGGTGCCTGCTTTTAACTTTATTTAGTCAATGATTCCCTAAACAATAGCTCGCATGGGTGTTCTCTTTGGGTGCAGATAATTATTATCTCCGCAGAGAACACCCAAGCTCCAAAGTACCACAATTTAAGATACATAATAATATATAAAATATATATAAAATATATAATTTTCACGTAACATACCCTTATGGGGTATTAAAAATATTACGGCTGAATTACTTGCGCACCCCGGGTAAATAAAGGGGTACACAGCACGTAGGCTGGTACCCGACTCCTCATACCCTCGCTGACGATTCTCTGGCTCAGGATATGGGCACTATTGCGATTATGAGCAATTGGAGTCGGGTAACAGCTTACACAGCACGTATCTTGATTTAAAATATTTGCTGCCCATTATAGCGGGTCCGCAACGGGCAGCTCTCGTTGACCCCATAGCCGTCCTGACACCTAAGACAGGAAGAAAAATAATAATAAAAATAGAACATAATAATAATAATTCAAAAGTTAGTTTATCAGGCAGCCTCAGCATAGCTCAGACTGCATGACGAGATTATGACATTATTGCACTGCAGGGTATTGTATACTTTACGTCGCACACGACGTTCTTACAACACCGGAGTCCGCAGTGCTCATTTTGTGTGGGACACAGCTGGGCAACTAAGTTGCGCAGCTGTGTCGTTTAACTGTAGTCATCCCAGGGACGGGATTCAATTGATCTAACATATATAATAAAAAGAAAAGCATTTAAAAAATAAATAAATAAATAGTAATTTTCTATGAGTCACACCACTGATGTTCTGCTGTAACACAAAGGATCACACCTCTGCCAAAAAATTTCCCCACTGAGTCTGGGTCCCGCGACTGCCGGTGGTTGCTCGTGGTGGATGAATTACTAATGCTGAGATGCGTTCACTATTACTGGCGCTTCCTGGAATGTCTGAAGTGATACTTGCGGGAATATTAGTGTCTATAGTGTCTCTAACAGTTACTGCTGATGCTGAAATGTTTGTTTGTACGGCGGCGGTGGTGCTAGTTGGTGTTGAGGTGTCTGATACTGCGGTCTTCATGATAGTAGCGGTGGTTGTCGAGGCAGTGATGTGGAAGTGGATGCGGCAAGTGATGACAGCTTCCGTGATTTGGCATACTTCAGAAGGCGATTTGCGGTGACATTGGGCATAAACTGTATGTCTTGTGTGTGCACGATATGTCTCTTTCCCGCATATGGTCGCTCAGGCGTAGTCCCCTTCCTGATTTCTGGATCGGAATGACTGGGATGCGGATGCTGGATAACATGGGTCGGAGTGATGCTGATAGAAGTAGGCTTTGATGGTCCCGGGCCCTGGTCTATGGTCAGGTCGGGAGGAGATGGTGACTACAGGTAGCTTGGGATCTCCATCTCCGTAGGCGGCGTGATGACTACCGATATGGGCTGACTGGATGTGATTGCTTCGGACAATACGGGTGCGGATGCAGTTGCTATGGTGATGTTGCTCGTTAAGGATGCGGGTGCTGCCGGACTGGATTTCGCGGAGGACTTCTGTTTCTCACTCTGCTTTAGGACCGGTGTGGATGTAGTGACTGGATGATGCATCGCGCTCCCAGACGCGTCTGAACATGGAATTTCACGTCTGGCTGTTGATACATTTGCTAAAGTGGCTGCGGGAGGACGATGACTAACGGGATGTCTGCGGGTAGTATTCTTCATGCGGGCCATCATCTCGGTTCGGGAGAACTTTGACCGGTAACGGAGATTCAAAATATGTGGCTAAAGCGGCACGATCCTCACTTTCTTCCCCGGGAATTAATGTCACTTCTAACACACGTGATGATGACGGATCGCATGGGTCACTCCGTAGCGGGTAGCGGTATAGAGATACTGACACGTCACACAGAAGGCTGTCTGGAGGAGATGATCCTTGTTAACATGAAGAGTGTGGTCGGAATTTCGTGTAAAAGTTCTGGTACATGGTTCTCCGCTAGCCAATAACGAGCTGCACGGGAACCTTTTCGAAACTGGTACGGATTCGTCTTCAGATGAATCCGACAGCGCTAAATCTTTGAGGAGTGACATCTCATTCCCACATTGTAGTTGGTTGCAGGAACCTAATTAAAACCTAAAACCCTATCTCTTCATTTTTAACTTTCCAGGCCAAGTATTGTAATAATGAATTAATAATAAGGAAACAGCAGAATTTAGTTTTCGAAACGAAAGAAGCCTAATGCTATTTGTTCTTCCCTGGTGTCGAGTTTTGACGGGAAGACGAGGTTTCAAAGCACGCTATCTCCTTTTACACAATGTAGTGATGTCACAGATGGCGGATGACCACACCTGGAAGTTTTGAAGGTGATTTGGTCGGCCCTGTATGGAAAATTTTCTCTTTCCCTTTCTATGCGTCACAGGATTAATTCTTCCAGTTTAAATGGAGTACTTTTACTTATAGGAGGAATGGCTCATTAACTTAGTCCCAGTTTAACGCAGTTAAAATTCCCCGATCAACATAAAACCAGGTACTACTTATCCCCATGGAGCATCACCTTTTAATTAGCACGATGCAGTTTTACAGATTGGATGCTTATAAACTTGCCTGTTTTAATTTTAGGCTGGAGCGCCAGATGGGGTGTGTGGGAGTCTGGTGACGTAAGCGGTAATTACCCTGACTCGCCCTCGCCACTCCTCCATCACGCTGCGGTAGCCGCGTATTTGGGCGGCTCTTTTGTTTAAAGAGTTTGATCCAATTTACTGGAAATAGCAGTAAAAGTCACGTGGCCCTTGGAAACACGTGGTTGATCAGAAACATATGTGCTGTTTATGACGATTGCCGAAATACTGTTGCTGAGATGTGGTCTTTGTAGATGCGAGAAATGGAAATATATGTTACATCATGAATCTTTATAAAATAATGTCGCTATTTGTGCGGGTTCTTAAACATGAATCTTGTACTTGTCTGTAATCGGTAGTTCTCAGCCCGTGTCGATTGTGGACTGGAACGCAGGTAAGAGAATTTTTGAAATTCTCTTCGTAATTATACTGTTAGCTTTTTGATGCCGCTTTATCGGCCCGTGCGCTAACGATCTGTAGCACGGTAGAGCAGTTGTGTTCTTAATAAAAAATATAACAGTAAAGCTGTAGGTAATTTGATGTGTGGTTTAAACAGATCTATTCAGGCGGGGTCTCAAAGTTACTGATCCCGACAAGATAGCTGTGTTTTCCGAGCGGGAGGCCTGCCAAGCATTCTCCTTATTGGGTAGAGCTAGCTCGGTCCCTGTATAGACCAGACACATTAATACCACTTAATAATGGTTAAATTACAATACAGCTCGGAAGTGAATGCACACAGTGTTACGATTTACAATGCCGTCGTTTGGAGATTGTGAATACAGTCAACCTGAGTGTCTATGTTTCTGACATGTTGGTGATTTGAATTTGATACGCGTGGCTGGTTATCTGTGGATGATACTTGCGCTGCGGTGAAGGTGATGTTTTTATTGCCGCCAGGTGCGGGAAGGGGGGTGGTGGTGGTGGCATGATGTCAACTTTATTGAACCTTGATGGTATTTCGCTCTGTAATGGCCGAGCCCGGGTGCGGGACAGAGTTACTTTAGAGCGCAGATGCCCTGTCGAATGCTGTCGTAACATTGATCAATCCATTATCGAATTCAACTTTTCGGTAGCAAAATCCTACTTGTGACTGACGACAATGCGGGCGTCTTGCTCTTTTAATAATAACGACTGTTATTACGTGTAAATTATGTATGTAGTCTTGGCTGTTCCCGTACGATGTCGTGGGAGAGGAAGGGGGGGGGGGGAGGGGTTGGACAAATGTTTCTCCCGTGACGCGTACTGTAGATGGCTGTAGTGTAATCCTTCTATCTATATGATCAGTTCTCCCATAACTAGATAAGAAGGTGTGTGCGGGAGAATTGTTGGCTGTTGTTTGTTGATGATAATGTTGTTGTCGGGAGGTCCGGGCTGCTGTATGATGCTGATGTCTAAGCGAAGTGGGCATATTCCAGTTTTCCACGCTGGTGAACGCCGAGTCTGTTGTTATTGCAGGAGGTGGGGGGTTGCGGGAGATATTATTTCTCCCGCATCGCATCTTGTGCGGGTGGAACTGTTGCGGGAGTTTTTACGTCTCTACCGGGAATTAATTAATACCGATAGGTGCTGCTAGACGATGTTGTTGCTGGTGTTGAATGCCTCTGTTATGCTGAGTATAACCGAGTATGTATGTGATGTACGCACAATGATGCGTTGATGTATCCATCCCTGAAGGCAAGTGCGTTCTGTATGTGTGGACGTTCTGCCTGTGGTGTGATGTCCTGACTGAGATAAAGACCTGTCCAAGTTATGGGGCCATAATCCGGGACAGAGTCAAGGTGCACACTGACGACTTCAGAGCCGAGCCGACACAGTACCGGGCACCAATTAAGGTCATTTTGGCAAGGGGCTGTAGTCCCGCATAGACCGTACCGCAGAGGTGATGCCTACCAGACGTCTCCTTTAGCTGGGGCCTCCGCGTTGATCGTTCTTTGACGTCATTTTAGCTAAGAGGCTGCGCTCAGAGTGTACAAGAGTCCATCCACCCGATGGGTACTTGGGCCCCAGACGGCTCAACCCACCTGGCAAGTGACAAGTTACACCGTCTCATGCACATACCCTCCTGCTTCCCAAAGAATCACTTTTCATGACCTCGGTGGAGACAGCCTGATGAACTTTTAAATGTGCGGCTCCTGGCGGTACCACACAGACTCGTAGGTCTGCAGAGGTATCCCCGCACGGGAGGCCCCCGTACATGAGATAACTAATTAACTTAATATAAGCTATTATACCTCTAAGCTGAAAGGAAAGAAAATGATCTTTTATAGTGTCGAAAAGCCACGTGCCTCATGCGGGCACTACTCCTAGTGCTAGTTTGGGTGAGGAGTGTTATCCTCGCATGTGCCGTCGCCACTGAATCCTTGCGAGAGGCAAGTGCCTCGCATGGGCCGCAATCACTGAAAAATGTCGTCTTCACTTAAAGTGGGAGAAGAGTATTGGCCAAAAAGGGCTTACTCTAATATTCAACCAAAGTGTTGTGAAGAAAAGACCATACCTAGTGAAATTATGACTATATGGTTGCGTGCTGTTTTACGTGAAGACGGGACGAGCGATTCCTGAAGGATTCCCACGTCACCGTCTTATGTAGTTTTCAATATGCTGAATTAGTAGTTGCCGCTTTTATTAATCCGGGCCTTCTTCTATGCCTAACCTAATATTTAGTTTTTAGAGACAAGAACTACTAGTTAGGCCGCAAATGGCTGGCGTCTACCTAGCTTTTAGATACGCTGTCATTGAGAACGGATGCCCTAAGACATCAATGCTGAAGACAGCGTGCATACATGTTACTTCGCAAGATCTCCAGGTAAGAATCCAAACATCTTGCTCCGTAACCACATAAAACGTCACAGGACATTGGTTACTTTTCACAAAAGCAAGTTTAGGCAACTGATCTATCGTTATGGTGGGGGTAAGAGAGACGAGTACCCACCGTGAATGTCCTTCCCGTGAGGGCGTGGCAGACCTTAATATCATCCCCTAACTTAATTTAGTGATTGTCGATTCACATATTTTTTTCAGCCACTAGGCCTACTTGTGTCAACCTAACCATACATGCCTTTCGACATATGGGCCATTACAAAAGACTGGGCCACTCAGTACATCCACGGCACAGTGCGCTCGACTCTAAAGCTTCCTCAGTCATAGATATAACCATCTATTCTGTCGCCATTTCTGTTGATGACTATTATAATTGACATTGTAATGCGGCCGTGGAGGAGCCTAGCTCAGAGCATTGATTTACATAGAAATCTAAGGCTACCCTGATAACATATGTAGACGTTGGACCAACGTTGGCAAACAAGTGATACAGCCAATGTTGGGCCACGTTGGCAAACATGTGATACAGCCAATGTTGGGCCAACTTTGTAATGCCAACTGCGATCTTCCAACCTGTTGCCAACGTTGGTCCAACGTTTACATGTTATCATGGTAGCCTTAGATACTCCATAAGTAAAACCTGAGACGTGGGCTTGAGTGATTGTGCCAGCTGAGATGAACTTTGTCTAATGTTTAATAGGCTTAGGCTGTTAGAGGCATAACACGTCTGTGTCTGGACCATCGTACACAAGAAGGCCGCCGAAATATCGCGGCATCAACTAATCTACTATAGCTAGGGATTCGGGCATGTCGAAATCTACTTGCCATTTCATCGTAAATCAGCGTGCGTCCCAAAAACAAATATCAACACGTATACAAATCAATCACACTTTTATTGACTACTAAGGAGATCGGTTCAGCTGATTCTCCTCCGCTTTGGCATAGAGGTTGTCCATGAAACAGAGGCCCACGTGAGGCAATACCTCTCACTGTGGTGAATGCTTCTCTTTTAAGAAGTCTTAAAATATATAGCATCGGAGGCCCACACAAGGCACTTAACTTGCACCAGTGCAAGCTTACAAAGAGGATAGTTAGTTTATGTTAAATTCATACCTATTTAGACCACGCGGGGCCGCCGCTCACAGGAATTACCTATTTTCATATACTTATATCCATAACAGGATAAATTAAGGTCTCTAGCGAGATACTACTTGGCACAGAGATAAAATAACCACATTTTGACTAGCCAGCTACGACTTGCTGCACAGTACACAAGTAGTAATGCAACTAATATGATGAATCGGTACATGGTGTACACGAATAGCATGATTAACCGCAGTCTTCCTCCAGGAAGTGAACCTCCAAGGCTGGCCAATGTAGCTCGTGGGGGTACGTGCTGGTCTGCCATGACGTTCGGTTCCATCGCACCACAAGTGCATGATGTGCGGGAGGGCTGGTTAGCTGCAGATCTCGGGGTTGCGGATCCTGTATCACATCTCTCTGGAAGGTACAAAGCACAGGCTCTAGAGCCGGTGGAACACTGATGTTCCAGTGGGGCCGTGCGACCATTGCCGCCGAGATTAAGCCACACGGTGTGGCCCCAAATATTTGTGTCACCGGTATGTCTGTAACGGTGCTGTTGGTTGAAAGCACCCACAGCAAACAAGGATAATCTTCACAGTGAAACAAGAAATTATAAAAATGTGGTCCTAAGACCGGGAATGTACCTATTAGTCATCAGTACCATTTACAGAAATAATAATTAAATGTTCAATAGTATAGCTACTTGAGTACCTATTGGTCATCGGTACGGAACGAGTTCATGAGTTACTGAAAATGAGGCACTAACATATAAATAGTGCGAGATGACACGATCTCTAAGGCTGGAAAGATTTCCGCAGGAAGACGTCCTCAGGCAGGTCTCCGCAAGCTGACCTCTCCAGGCAGGTCGGATACGGTACACTCTCAGGACAGTGAAACAGAACAGGTCAGGAAATGTCCACTAGATAGTCTCTTAGCTGATACATAATCTAAGCAGTGGTTGTAAAGTTTTCCGTCTGGCGGCGGAGGTGGGAAAGTTTGAAGTTGCCCATTAACAGAGGGCTAATATATATTATTATGCATGTACAATAATTGGCATACGGTGCGGGATACGTCGCATAATTCTTGTGGTGCACCTAGCAATGTCCCAACAGACTGTGGTCAAAAAGTTAATTAATCACACATGACATGAAGTGCGGAAGTTGAAGTCCACTAGATCCAGCGAGTCATCGACCAAGAATCACCATCAGCTCTACATTCCGTAGAATTATATCTGGGCGCGCACGGCCCTTCCACGGAGAGACTCCCTTAGAAAGATCTGGATGTCGGAGCTATTGCTTTAAGTTAGTTTATTACCCCCGGATTGCCGTCCAGGTGTGTCCAAAAACTGTGGAAGCCGAGGACTCCTTACCACCGCGGATGAGCTGAAATCCGAATGATGCAGGAATCACTGTAGGTTAGCAGTTACACACGTCGATCCCAATGATCCAGCAGTCCTGCGCGGACCGGCTTCCACGCCGGTGATGCTCCTGATTCCCGATTTTTCACCCCTTTTATACTACTCGTGACGTCAGATGTAGCAGTAGCCAATCAGCGTGCAGATAGAAGTTGTGGCTATCACGTGCACAGCACATTCTATATCTATTTATCTACCACACACGATTAAGACGTCAAGAGAACCAAGAATAACGAGCACGATATAGTTTAAGATATTTAATAGTACCGACTCGGTACACTATAAGCATGCACTCGCTTCCAATTCCGAGACGTGTTGTCAGGGAAACTCTGACGTGCGCGCATGTTCACCACGCATTTTAACGGACTTAACCGTTTTCAACGAAAACCTCTCCGATAGGGCTCATATACGCGTACCATCCTACTCAGGGGGCGGTGGCGTTCTTGGAGCGATTCCGGAGTGGCCGTTCTGCACCGAGCTCAGCTGGGGTGGTCAGTACCCATCCGGTCGATCCGTACTACAGCAATCAGCAGTATTGCCGGGCCGATTCATACCTTGGGTACGAGTCAGAAACTGAGGAGCGATGCGGACGACGCTACAGTACCATGGGTGTCGTGGTATATCTTCAATTGAGACATTTGTTGAAGCATTCAAAGGTGCAGCTGTAGGGTCAATCGCCTTGTTAATGTGGCCCTGGTTGTTTTACACCCAGATTCCTGCCATATGAAGGTTGCATTGCAGTTCTTGAAGGTGCATTTAGACGATCTTTCGCCTGTGTGGACCCGCCTGTGTGCTATAAAAACGCATTTTCGTGCAAATGTTTTGCTGCAGCCATTTAACATGCACAGATGTGGTTTCTCATGTGTGTTCTTTTGTCTGTGGATTGGCAACTTGTCCCTGCTGGGGTATGTTTTGCTGCGACTTCAAAAAGGGCCATTAAAAATTCCTTGGTAGGGGACCGTTTATGTACAGTCAGTGTTTTCTTCCATTTGTAGGATTTATTGCAGCCTTTAGAGGGGCAAGGATAGGGTCTCCACTCGACGTGAACATACGGATGTCTTGTGAAATGTCCCCTGGAGGCGAGTACTTTGGTATAACCACCACTGCTGCAGTTATATGATTTATTGTCTATGTGGACACGGTCAGAGTTCAGGGATCGATCGATACCAACACGAGCGAGGTGTAGGTGGAGGTTAGCTAGAGATGGGCGGGGCATAGCTAAAACTTGAATGGTCAATTACTGTCTATCAGACACCAACACACCATGTGACACCAGTGGTCTTGTGGCAAAGATAGCAAACCCCCATTTCTAGCTAAGCTCCGCCCACGCTCTGTCAGTGTTGGGATCGATCCAACCATGAACTGTCTGAATATCAATTTCCACAACAAATATATGCTGTTGAGCCAAGTCAAATTAGTTTCAAAATATTTAACAGAATGGGTATTAATTAAGTAGTAAAGACATACACAGTTCGTAGACATGACGGACTTTTAAAGGTTCATGATGGACTTAGCTACGTCATCCATTACGCATTTTGATTGTGACCTCGGCTTAAATGTGACTTAATTCATTAAGGGGGCAATGCTTGAGCGACAGATTGCATTCCTCCATTGGGTTCCATTCCTGCCTCCGTCCGTTGAGCCGCAAAAGGGCGAAATCGATCGGTATGGATAATTCTCGTGAAGTGTGAATAATGGACGATTCGAGTTTATCCATCAATAGTATGACGTCATAATCAATTACGTGATGTGTATGCTGACGTCATAATCAATTACGTCATGAATTACGTAACTAAATTCGTCACGAACGGTTAATTGATGACTGACTATGCGTTGTATGAATTGTAAGCCTACTATTTAATAAACATTCTGCTGAATATTTTGAAACTAACTTGACTGGGCGTTGTTGCTGCCATATGCTACTGCCACAGCCTACATGCGCACCTCCAGGTGGTTGAGATGGAAGGAGCTGGACAATGACAGCTTAGAAGGTGAGTGAGGTTGAAAGGTGACTCGTATATCTTCACCGAATCATGATTGATCTAGATGCTGCACCACCAAAGGACCTCAAAGTTATACGATGCAAGTGCAAACACACAGGGAAGAAACCAATGCGCCACAAATGAATGTGAATGGATCTGTCCAACTTTATCCATCCATAATATGACGTCATAATCAACTACGTGACGTGTCAGATTACGTCATAATCATGGCGTTATGAATGACTCGATATAGTCCGTCTTTTACGTTCAATAATCCGACATGTTGTACGAATTGCATGTCTTTACCATTTAATAAATATTCTATTTTGAAATATTTTGAAACTAATTTGACTGTATGCTGTTGTTGCCATAGGCAGCAACAGTGCCCAGTCAAATTAGTTTCAAAATACTTAACAGCTTACCTGTATAGATTTCTGGAAGTTCAGCGATTGATTGATCCGAGCACGGACGAGGCGTTGGAGGAGCTTATATAGCGATGGGCGGGGCATGTCTAAAACTGTCTATCAGACACCAACACACCATGTGACACCAGTCGTCCTGTGGCAAAGATGACAAGAGCACCAATGGATGAATATATTTCTAGCTATTCCCGCCCATTTCTAGTTATGGCACACCCATCTCTAGCTAAGCTCCGCCCACGCTCTGCCCGTGTTGGGATCGATCGAACCATGAACTCTCTGAATCTCAATTTCCACAAAAACTATATGCTGTTGAGCCAAGTCAAATTAGTTTCAAAATATTTAACAGAAGGGTAGGCCTATTAATTAAGTAGTAAAGACATACATAGTTCGTAGACATGACGGACCTTTAAAGGTTCATGATGGACTTAGCTACGTCATTCATTGCGCATTTTGATTGTGACCGCGGCTTAAATGTGACTTAATTCATTATGGGGTCAATGCTTGAGTGACAGATTGAATTCCTCCATTGGGTTCCATTCCTGCCTCCGTCCGTTGAGCTGCAAAAGGGCGAAATCGATCGGAATAGTTAAGTCTCGTGGAGTGTGACTAATGGACGATTCGAGTTTATCCATCAATAGTATGACGTCATAATCAATTACGTGATGTGTATACTGATCGACGTCATAATCAATTACGTCATGAATTATGTAACCAAGCGCATGACGAACGTTTAATTGATGACGGACTATGCGTTGTTGAACGAATTGTAACTCTACTATTTAATAAGCATGTTGTTGAATATTTTGAAACTAACTTGATTGGGCGTTGTTGCTGCCATAGGCTACTACCACAGCCTACCTGTCCACCTCCAGGTGGTTGAGATGGAAGGAGCTGGGCAATGACAGCTGAGAAGAATGTGAGTGAGGTTGAAAGGTGACTCGTAGATCTCTTTACCGAATCATGATTGATCTAGATACTGCACCACCAAAGGTCCTCCAATTTATACGATGCAAGTGCAAACACACAGGGAAGAAAACAATGCACCACAAATGAATGTGAATGGATCTTTCCAAGTTTATCCATCCATCATATGACGTCATAATCAAATACGTGACGTGCAAGATGACGTCATGAATGACTCGATATAGTCAGTCTTTAGCCCTCAATAGTTCGACACGTTGTATGAATTGCATGTCTTTACCATTTAATAAATATTCTGAAATACTGTGTTGAACATTTTGAAACTAATTTTACTGGATGCTGTTGTTGCCACAGTGCCCAGTCAAATTAGTTTCAAAATATTTAACAGCTTATCAGTATAGATTTCTGGAAATTGATAGTCAGGGAATTCAACGATTGATTGATAGGAGCACGGACGAGGTGTGGGAGGAGCTTAGATAGAGATGGGCGGTGCATAACCAAAATTGGAAAGGTCCATTAGCGCAAAAAGGAATAAAATCTGCAGTGACAAAGTGAGTACTGCAATAAACACAGATCTTGTTGTGGTCATTGATGCCGACTCTGAGGTTCGCGATATATAGTGCATAAAACTGAAGTCAGAAACGTGAGTGGCCGATCTGGTTCTGACATTAACTATGTACACAACAAGAAAAAGGCACATGGCATCACAATAGTTACCCAATTTTCTGTTCATAAGCATTCAAGCAAAGCACATCATGAGCAGTATTTTATAAGCCATAAACAGACAGAATATTTCATAATATATTATGTTACAAAAATGATAACCATTTAAGAATTGTGTGCTCGGTGGTGTGTTTTCTTTCTTTCTGTAAAATCATAAATAGTCCTAATATTGTGCTATCAAGTAGGCTTACTTATGGAACTTGACAGGATGCATCGTATGAAAATGTTCTGGAATTTCAAATATGTAATGACGTTAATATTATGCTGTATTCGTATAATACAACATCGTAGTTTGCTATCTTTTCTATTTAATAAGCCTATCGACTATGAGAGTATTGCTGAGCAACGATGCCAATAGTCCATTTTCTGTTCTTATTTTGGGAGTGTCTTGTATCCACAGGAGTAAGATTGGGTTATTAATACAGGTTTACCATCTGTTCCAATATCCTGTCGCGTTCACCTTGCG
>CM067369.1:238945542-239023542 GCA_034401795.1 Chaetoderma sp. LZ-2023a | reverse complement strand
TGGAGGGATCCGATCTGTCACTCTAGTATCTGACATGTCTGGCATCATAATCAAATCTATCATGTGTGAGCTGATGTCACAATGACTATGAAGCAAAGCTCTGGCACTAGTGTACAAATTATATGTCTGTGATGAAGCTAGAATTTAATAAACATTCTGTTGAATATTTTGAAACTAATTTGAGTTGGGCATGTTACTACCATAGGCAACAACAGCCGCACCCAAGGAATTCATGTTTCAAAAGTTCAAAATTGATTCCAACATGTGTAATGTCATGAAGCTGGAAGAGATTATAGAAGTTTTATTGAGATTGGATAAGCCCGTAATGAATAAAATTTTCATAGAAAACCTTTAAAATTCTTCTAATTCTTAGTGCAAAATAACGTTCAAAGACTGTAAAAGTATGGAAAAATCTGAAAATTATTTTCATTATGATGAGGGCTGGATGCAATGACGGCATAGAATAAATCTGTATGCTGTCATGATCAGATCTACCATGAAAGAAAAGGTAAAGTCCTTGCCACAACAAGATACCCATGTTATTGCCCATCATGCAAACCATACGACATTTACGGGTATAGCCTAAAGATTGAAGCGTAAAGTTTAGCTACTTACTGTACCTGTAGTGCAGGTAGGTAAGGAATACATACACAATAAACGAAATCTAGGATTTCTTTTTTCACGAGAGAGTTGATACTTACCTCCCTAATACTTTTGATATTGCTAAATATTGGCTTTCACTCAATAAACACTCAGATTTAAAACAGTTAGGTGCCCCTACTGGGCAGGGAGTCAGAGCGTAGTCTGGCGGATGCCAGCCCCACCACCGCGCATGCGCAGACTAGCACTTCCTCTGACTAGATTATTGGCTGACACACATGCAACTATTAAGAGCCTGAAGACCGAGCCTCTGTGGGGTGGAGAGGCCGGGTCCGTATCTAGGGAGGTAAGTATCAACTCTCTCGTGAAAAAAGAAATCCTAGATTTCGTTTATTTCACTTCAAGAGTATACTTACCTCCCTAATACTTTTGATATTGCCAGAATTCGAAAGTGAATCTGGCGGGAGGGAGGCGAGGTCAAAAGACCAGCTCATCCCTATACGCTTTTCTGCGTTTAAGGCACTTAAACTTCTGAAACTGTAAGAAAAAACAGTCAGGATTTGACTAACCATCGGATAACACCACCGATGTATGAGAGATGACCGAATGTCATATGCGCTCCCCCCCCTCCTTCCTGGGAGGAAGAGTCGACTGACCTCAATGTCCTATACGCTCTCTACGTACAAGTGCCATGTACTACAGGACAGAGACGAAAAAGCTCCATTTTCGTAACTCTCAACAATGAACCACACAAATACACAAACCATCACCATATTAATAACGGGTAATCGTGACAATACAATCAACAACGGACAACACATGAACAAGACTGACCTTGTTGAAAATGGCTGCTGACATCATCTTCCCATTGGTAAAGACTGATGCAGGCCCAAAAAAGTGGGTGTTTCCATAAATTAATTGTGAAATATATAAGTAATGAGGAAAAACCTCCTCAAAAAATATAAACCGATTTATTTTTTCAAAACCGACAAGGCGAGAGGATTAGAGGTGTCACGGAGATAATGGTCTGTAAAACTTGACTCACAGTGCCACTGAGCCACCGACATAATATCATCCACAGGGACCCCATTAAACAGGGCCGTGGATGTCACTACGCCGCGGACACTGTGAGCCTTGGCCACGTCAACCTGCTTCCCGGTGGCGGATTTATGGCAAAACTGAATGCATTCCACAATCCACCTGGAAATGGTGTCCTTAGAAGCCCTCCCATGGGGTTCAATATATGACAACCATAACGCTGACTGGTCGGTGCGCCATGCCGCCGTACGTTGTTTGTACCGGCGCAGCGCCCGGACGGGACACCATGCTTTAGAATTAGGATCATATCTAGTTAAAGCAGGCAAAATAATAGGTTGACCTGGATATTTCAACGACTGATTTTTAGCCAAGAAATTAATCCTAGGTAGCAGCTTAAGGCCTTCCCCTGAAACCACAAAACGGTCATCCTCGGCTGATAAGGCATGAATTTCACTCCTACGCCTAGCCGAGGCCGCAGCAATTAAAAACACAGTCTTCAGTGTTAATAGTTTCATAGAAATGGAACTAAGTGGTTCAAAAGGCTTATCACCTAGTACTTGAAGCACTAGCGATAAACTCCAAGACGGAATCACAGGTGGATTCCTTGGTCTTAGATTGCCCATGCCTTTAATTAATACATTCAATGTATTTACTTCATCACTTCCCCTCTTAGCCAAGCAAGGAATAACAGACATTAATGCTGACTTATAACCAGCAATAGAGTTAGGCTTGAGGCTATAGGCATCATAGAGGTGACAGAGGAAATCAGCTACTACTTGAATAGATGAATCCATTGGATCAATACATCTTTTTGAGCACCATTCTGCAAATCTGTTGATTTTATAATTATATGCTCTGGAGGTTGACCCCCTCCTGGCTTTGGCCATAAACATGGCTGCTTGCTCAGAAAAGCCCTCCTTAATTCTAGATTCCTTGACAACATCCACGCAGTCAATCTGAACATTGACGGATTGTTGTGAAGGGCCTTGCCCTGGAAGATAATATCGTCCATCAGAGGCAGAGGAACCGGATTGCAGACCAGAAGGTCCAGCAGATCCGTATACCATGATCGGCTTGGCCAATCCGGGGCGATCAGAAGCACTTGGCATTCCTCTTGTCTGATTTTCTGAAGAATTTTTGGAATCAGGATTGCTGGAGGGAATGCGTATGCATACATTCTCCCCCAGCTGATAGCTAACGCATCTGTTGCGAAAGCGCTTGGATCCGGAATCGGAGAGACGTACGTCGTCATCTTCGCATTCTTCTTCGTTGCGAACAAATCGATGTTGGGTTTCCCCCAATGGTCGAACAGACGATCCGCCACACATTGATTTAGTTGCCATTCCGTGGGTAAAACACTCATCCTTCGGCTCAATGAGTCTGCTAGCAGGTTTAACCTTCCCGGAATATGAACTGCTTTCAAGGTAATCTGATGATCCAGACACCAACAAAGCAGTTTCCATGTCATCATACAGAGACTGGGCGACTTCGTTCCGCCCTGGCGGTTTATGTAAGTCACAACTGTTGAGTTGTCTGAACGAATAAGAACAATCTTGCCCTGAACTTTCTGTAAGAAATGTTCCAGGGCCAGGACTACTGCTCTTAGCTCCAGTAGATTTATATGTTCCTTTGACTGTTCCAGATTCCAAAGCCCTGATATCGTGGATTCTTCCAGGCAAGCTCCCCAGCCCTCCATCGATGCATCTGTATACACAGTCACCTGAGGGTGGGGAGGGGTTAGCAAAACCCCCGGCAAGAGATTCTCTGTATTCAACCACCATTGCAGGTGGTGAATCAGAGGCGCCAACACTGACACATTCGAGTCCAGCGAACCTGTACTCTGGGTCCATTGTGTCATGAGAAACAACTGGATCGGCCGCCTGCGTAAGGCGGCCTGAGGAATGACTGGTTCCAACGAAACCATCAACCCCAGCATTCTCAAGTAAACCCGTGCCAGGACATGACGACTGTCGCACACTGACTGAATCAACGAGATGAGTTTTTGAACTCTCTCCTGAGTAGGATAAACATATCCTGTCTCTAGATCGAAGAACATCCCCAGGTAAACAAACTTCTGGGATGGAGTCAGCTCTGATTTTGGGAAATTGATCATCCAGCCCAAGTCTGTGAGAATTTTCAAAACAATCTCCAGATTGGCGGACAAACTTTCCCGGGTGTGCGCTTTCAACAGCCAGTCGTCTATGTACGTGTGGACTGCTATGCTTCTCCTGCGGAGGTATGCTGTGATCGCAAGAACCACACGGGTGAAAACCCGAGGAGCCGTGGAAATTCCGAAGGGCAACACCCTGAATTCCCACTGTCTGCCCTGGAATGCAAATCTCAGGAAGCGACAGAAACTCCCGTGGATGGGGATGTGGAAATAAGCGTCCTTCAAATCTATCGACGCCGTCCACATCCCCCTCTCCAACCCCGCCAACACCGAGCGCACCGTTTCCATCTTGAAACTGGGCGTCTCGATGAACTTGTTCAATGGCTTGAGGTTGAGAATCGGTCTCCACCCTCCGGTGCGTTTTGTTACTAAGAACAGGGTTGAATAGAAGCCCGGACACCTTTGTGCCGGCTGAATAGCTCCCTTTTGTATGAGGGAATTTATCTCCTCCTCGATACACAACCTTTGCTCTGGATCTCTCGGAATGGGAGTCCAGACTGGCACCAGAGACAGTCGCGACGGCGGGCCTGTCACCCACTCTGGATGATACCCGACGGAAAGCCATCGCAAGACTAAACGGTCCTGAGTTAACCGTTCCCACTCTTGCATGTGGCCGGCTAGCCGGCCTCCCACCGGCCCACCTAGGGACCGCGGTGGACACGAGGCATGCAAGAGCGGCACTGTCTCCGTCGCCATACACACCGGAGTGGTTCTTACCGCGGTAAGCGTCCTGTCAGGACCGATAACCACGCCCAGATCCTCGCGCGCCCCGCCCCGCCCCGCGCGCACCTCGGTGCGCGGGCGGCTGCCTGGCTGACGGCGCCTGAGGAACCTGCGCCCCCCTCGCTGCTGGCCGAATCGCACGCGGCCGAGGCCGACGCTGCGACGGTGGCTGGCCACTGACCTGGCCAGCACCACCTCGAGCCTGCAGGGGACGATACGCCGGGGCCGCGGCGCGAGCGTTAGCACGACGCAGCACATCAAACTGCTCGCGCAGCGCCCTCTGGTTATTCACCAGGGTGACCGTCTCTTGGAGGTGGCGACATCCCTCACCTCCAAAAAGACCAGGGCCCGTCATAGGCGTACGCAGTAGCCTATTGTACAGGTCCTGAGACGGGCACAGATTGTCCAGGGCAAACGTGCGTCTTGCCCTGACACTCCTGGTCACCGCCCGAGTCATACAGTCCAGCGCCAGGTTAATACCATCCTGGATGGTTCGCTGGACAGTGACCGGACTTGGCTGGCGCGATGCGGATGCCGTTACTACCCCCTGTAACAGCTGGGAGACGTGGGACAGAGCGGCAATCGAAGCCCTCCCACTCTCCTCCGCATCACGCAACGCGGTATTCGCCGAACGCAACGCGTTCGCGCACAAGACACCCGTGTCAGAACGGGAGCCTGGCCGCGCATCCTCACCCAAAGCCGCGCGGTCATCCACGCTGGGCTTGGGTACCACACCGTACCGCTGGTAATCCAGGGGCACGATGCGACAACGCCTGGCCACCTCGCGAGGGGCCTTCGCGAGACGTCCACTCGACTTAATGGACGACTCCGCCGCCTTGAACATGTCAACGACATGCTCCGCCAGCGGCAGAGAAGGCATAGCGTTAGCAGTCGGTTTCCCAGCTAACCACGGCGTGTAAACACGCTGGCTAGCCGACTGCTCCACGGGCAGATCAGGCCTAACGCTCACCAACCACTGGCAAGCGTCATACCAATCCTCCTCCGTGGCTAACTGCGAGCGCTCTACAAGACGGGGTCCTTCGTCTTCCTCCTGAGCGCAAGCAGTAGAGCTTGACGGCGGGTATGCTGATACACCTGGCAAGCCAGGGAAAACACGCGGGCCTGACAGCACCGGCATGAGAATATCACTGGTTTGACCAGGAGCAGGCACCGTGGCAGAGCGCGGGGTATATATAGTCTCACCACGGGCCCGGCCAGCACCAGCAACACCCTCGGCAAGCCGAGGTATGCGGTACCGCTGGCCATCAGCAGCGCCCTGGGCCACCACCTGAGCCGCGGACTTTACTCCAGGGTGAGTAAAACCGTGGAATAAGGCGCCTGTATTCCCCGCGAGGGGTGCACAAACGTCTTCATCCATGTCCACATCGTCAGACGGCGACCCTAGCAGGTAATCCTCATTACCCTGGTCAGAAAGATTAGACCCCGGGTCAGCAAAGAGAGCTAACCCGGGCTGACCAGGAACGGTGCCATAGGAGGTACTGGCCACCGCGGCGTGCGGATACCCCTGGACTGATAAGCAGCCCGCGGGTTCCAGCGACAACCGTCCACGGTCCCCTATTGGCGCGGCAATAAGCCTGCTGCCAGGGCCGTGGAACGCCCCCTCTAATGGGGCCACCTCTGAATCGTCGAACAACGGAAGCGGACTAAGGAAATTCGATCCAGAGGCGGGGATTACCTGCTCCGAAGCCGATGATGAGGACAGTAAAGGATTTGGTCCAGGAAGCATGCCACGAAGCAACCCTGGAACCAAATCCTTTATTGTCCTCTTCATCTCTCCCAACATCTCGGTCCGGAAGGCCTCCATATCCACCGCGGACGAGACCTTCCCCTTACCCTTCCTACTTACAACCTCTCGATTCCGCTTCTTCTTCTTCTCCTCCTCTACCACCTTGTCCGTCGCCTGTAAGCAGCACAAGAATTCGGACATTAACTCGCCCCCCCAGTGCTTACATATGTCACAATTAACCAATGGACCACAAGGGCTACATTGATAGCACAGATGCGGCCAGAACTTTTCCTGAAGAAAACGACCACAGGACGCGCAACCCGGTCCCTGAAACAGGGCAAAGGACAAGGAGTATGAGCAACTAGTTAAGCTTAGAAACTCAATCCAACTCAGAGAAGGAAAACGATCATAAAGATCAATATACATCAGAAACCAGCATAGCGCTTGAATTGCTGATAAACACATAGCCAGGCTGATTATGACGTCATTAATCCCGTGACAGGAAAAATTCGATCCCAACAAAACATCCAAGTGCAAGGACGAATTGTATGCTGAATGGATAAGTCGACTACACAACCATCAGATACATATAGATAACTCTTTTCTGGCAAAAATGTTAATTATCTCCCTTTGATTGTTTACAATAATTAACATCACCACATTATCAATAACTAGATACCTGACACTTTGTATAGACAAACCATCCAACGTGACGAACCGGAGAACTCCACCATCTGCACGCCTCTTAACTCTCTCCACCTCATGGGGAAGGAATTGGATCAAGAGGGAAAAGTGAGAAGACCTTTATACTAGGCCTCCAACTCACTGGACATATTTTTCATTTGGTTAGATAACCTAACAGTGTTAGTAGGAAATGGAACCATGGTGGAGAGAAAACTAACTCTCTGTTACTGTGACGTCACCACCTAGCGTCATACAGACCTGTGGACATAAACAGAAAGAGAAATTAGTCCTAGGTAGCACCGAGTTGACATAAACCAACTAACTAAGGCGCTTATCACGGTAAACGCGAGTCCCGGAAACACAATACACCGGGAAGAAAACTCGCTAATTTTACTAGAAGTCACCTGATTTAAAGGTCCTAAGTCCTTCTTTGGCGAATTGTTACTTCCCGCCATCCAAAAAAGTGACTATCACTTCTAAATAACACCACTTAAACAGTTTAAGATTAAGAAAAAGCTTCAGCACAAAAAGACATGTGTGAACTCTCTGCCAATAATCTAGCAAAGAGGAAGTGCTAGTCTGCGCCTGCGCGGTGGTGGGGCTGGCATCCGCCAGACTACGCTCTGACTCCCTGCCCAGTAGGGGCACCTAACTGTTTTAAATCTGAGTGTTTATTGAGTGAAAGCCAATATTTAGCAATATCAAAAGTATTAGGGAGGTAAGTATACTCTTGAAGTGAAACAAGAGATTCCCAAGCACTGCCTAATAACCACGCCATGATGACAAAACCAATGAATGAGAGCTTTCAGAAAATAGCCATTTCTTCCTCAGACCTAGACCAGTCATTCTATGAAGTTTCAAAGCGATTTACTAAACAGTCATGGAATTGTCATCCGGAAACCAATTTTCAAGATGGCCACCAGTGGGTGGCAGTCATATTGGATTTCGGATCATCTAAATTTGGATACGTTTCTTCCTTAGACAAGGTTCAATCATCCTATGAAGGTTCAAAGCGATACACTAAACAGAAATGGAGATATCGCACGGAAACCAATATTCAAGATCGCAGCCAGTGACTAGCGGCCATGTTGGATTTACGATCATCAGCGATTTCGTCAGTTTTCATCTCCCCTCTCCGACCTAGTCCTACCACCGTCTTGGATTTCAGATCATCGTTGCCATCACATATAATCAAGTCAATTTTTTGTTGGTGTATAACAATTACCCACATTGACCCTTACCACTCTGATGTCAATATTCTATCTTTTACTGAGTCTATACCAGAGAAATTGGTGTACAACTTTCAACAAATTTGGAGGACAATGTTGCTGTCTACAACAGCACCATCGTCCACCAAATTTGCTGAAAACTGTACACCAGTTTATCTTTAAATTTAACTTACAAATTTAAAGTTTTGACATCATAGAGGTATGGGTAGGCCTGTTTGGTTAATCGATATCTCATCGATAGTCGATTATTTTTCCTGCCAATTATATAATCGAGTGTGAAATGAAATAATCGAAAAATCGAAAAAATCGATTATTTATTTTAATCAGGCATTGAGTGTTTACTTTTGTGTTAGATAATGCAGCGTTAGTTTTGAATGTTCTAGCAGGGTAGTTGTATAGACATCTATTCCTAACTTTCAGACCCACACCTCCCGAGTCATAAGTCCATGCACATAAATTTTATATAAGTAATTGCTTGATACGCCGGGGTTCAGAAACATTTAATTGCTACTGTTTATGGAGCAATAGCCACCGCTGGTGGGAATTTTGCGAAAAAAATGTAAAAAATGAATTAATGTTTTTCATGGTAAATTCACAAAATTCGATGCAAATTTTTACAAAATCTGCCAATTGTTTTGGAACTAATTTGACTTAAAGCTGTTGCTGCCTAAGGCAGAAACAGTTTGTAATCAAATGATTTTCAAAATAGTCCACTTTTCTAATGCTGGACAATAGGGAAACATGGTAGATAAGCACAATGGGTGAAATCTGAACCATATCATAGTAAAAAGTTAAAATAATAGGACCATTTCGTGAAAAAATGCACAAACTGGCTTACTGTTTTTCTTAGTAAATTCACACATATTCGATGCAAATTTTTGTTTAACTTTTGCCGATTGTTTTGAACTAATTTGACTTAAAGCTGTTGTTGTCTAAAGAAGCAACAAACCGCAGTCAAATTATTTTCAAAATATTCAGCTTTTCCAATACTGGAAAGAAGGGAAACATTGTAGATAGGCGAGTTCTATATAATTAAAAGTTAATCGACATGTACGTAATGTTAAAATTTAATTGCTGCCTTCACATACACGCCAGTTTCTTAAAACCATTATTATCCAATGGGAACGAATGGACAATGGATTCCAAATTGACTTCATTATACTGGGCGAGGTTGTTCCTCGCGTTCAGTCAATCAGAGGACTTGTTGATATAGCTGATTCTATGAAGCGTCTTGCGGACTTTTCGTAGGCCTACTTAGTTGAGGTAATCTAAACCTAACTAAGGCCGTGCCGTGTTGTCACTAGAGACTTAACTGGTGTAACACAATACTGAAGTATGGCATTATTCCCGATTAACACTCCAATGAGAACACAGCCTAACAACCAATTTATGAAATTGTTTATTATTTTTTTTTTTTTTTTTTTTTTTTTTAATTATTTTTAAGAAACCTATACTCTCCTCTCTCTCTACCTCTCTCACCCTCCCTCGCTCCAAAGCTCCATGATGTAAAATGTTTGGATAACAAATGTTAGTGAATGTGAAAGAACTTACATGCACATATGAATTCTGCTTGTGGTATCAAAGTAAGCATTACAAATTTATAAATTATCTGTAACTATAATTCTTACTTTGACTCATCTCCAACCACAGAGTCCAGTTCGAAACTCCAGAACTTGACCAGTTTGTCCGCTCCACCCGATACAATACCACCCTGTTGTGAATGATAAATAGAATGGAATAAACGAAATCGAGGATTTCTTTTTTCACGAGAGAGTTGATACTTACCTCCCTAATACTTTTGATATTGATAAATATCGGCTTTCACTCAATAAACACTCAGATTAAAACAGTTAGGTGCCCCTACTGGGCAGGGAGTCAGAGTGTAGTCTGGCGGATACCAGCCCCACCACCGCGCATGCGCAGACTAGCACTTCCTCTGACTAATTTATTGGCTGATACACATGCAACTATTAAGAGCCTGAAGACCGAGCCTCTGTGGGGTGGAGAGGCCGGGTCCGTATCTAGGGAGGTAAGTATCAACTCTCTCGTGAAAAAAGAAATCCTCGATTTCGTTTATTTCACATCAAGAGTATACTTACCTCCCTAATACTTTTGATATTGCCAGAATTCGACAGTGAATTCGGCGGGAGGGAGGCGAGGTCAAAAGACCAGCTCATCCCTATACGCTTTTCTGCGTTTAAGGCACTTAAACTTCTGAAACTGTATGAAAAAACAGTCAGGATTTGACTAACCATCGGATAACACCACCGATGTATGAGAGATGACCGAATGTCATATGCGCTCCCCCCCCCCCCTCCTTCCAGGGAGGAAGAGTCGAATGACCTCAATGTCCTATACGCTCTCTACGTACAAGTGCCATGTACTACAGGACAGAGACGAAAAAGCTCCATTTTCGTATACTCTCAACAATGAACCACATAAATACACAAAACCATCATCATATTAATAACGGGTAACGTGACAAGACAATCAACAATGGACAACCCATGCACAAGACTGACCTTGTTGAAATGGCTGCTGACATCATCTTCCCATTGGTGAAGAATGATGCAGTCCCAAAAAATTGGTTGTTTCCATAAATTAATTGTGAAATATATAAGCAATGAGGAAACCTCATCAAAAATATAAACCTAGTTATTTTTTCAAAATCGACAAGGCGAGAGGATTAGAGGTGTCACGGAGATAATGGTCTGTAAAACTTGACTCACAGTGCCACTGAGCCACCGACATAATATCATCCACAGGGACCCCATTAAATAGGGCAGTGGATGTCACTACGCCACGGACACTGTGAGCCTTGGCCACGTCAACCTGCTTCCCGGTGGCGGATTTATGACAAAACTGAATGCATTCTACAATCCACCTGGAAATGGTGTCCTTAGAAGCCCTACCATGGGGTTCAATATATGACAACCATAACGCCGACTGGTCGGTGCGCCACTCCGATGTACGTTGTTTGTACCGGAGAAGCGCCCGGACGGGACACCATGCTTTAGAATTAGGATCATATCTAGTTAAAGCAGGCAAAACAATAGGTTGACCTGGATATTTCAACGACTGATTCTTAGCCAAGAAATTAATCCTAGGTAGCAGCTTAAGGCCTTCCCCTGAAACCACAAAACGGTCATCCTCGGCTGATAAGGCATGAATTTCACTTCTACGCCTAGCCGAGGCCGCAGCAATTAAAAACACAGTCTTAAGTGTTAATAGTTTCATAGAAATGGAACTAAGTGGTTCAAAAGGCTTATCACCTAGTACTTGAAGCACTAGCGATAAACTCCAAGACGGAATCACAGGGGGATTCCTTGGTCTTAGATTGCCCATGCCTTTAATTAATACATTTAATGTATTTACTTCATCACTTCCCCTCTTAGCCAAGCAAGGAATAACAGACATTAAAGCTGACTTATAACCAGCAATAGAGTTAGGCTTGAGGCTATAGGCATCATACAGGTGACAGAGGAAATCAGCTACTACCTGAATAGATGAATCCATTGGATCAATACATCTTTTTGAGCACCATTTTGCAAATCTGTTGATTTTATAATTATATGCTCTGGAGGTTGACCCCCTCCTGGCTTTGGCCATAAACATGGCTGCTTGCTCAGAAAAGCCCTCCTTAATTCTAGATTCCTTGACAACATCCACGCAGTCAATCTGAACATTGACGGATTGTTGTGAAGGGCCTTGCCCTGGAAGATAATGTCGTCCATCATAGGCAGAGGAACCGGATTGCAGACCAGAAGGTCCAGCAGATCCGTATACCATGATCGGCTTGGCCAATCCGGGGCGATCAGAAGCACTTGGCATTCCTCCTGTCTGATTTTCTGAAGAATTTTTGGAATCAGGATTGCTGGATGGAATGCATATGCATACATTCTCCCCCAGCTGATAGCTAACGAATCTGTTGCGAAAGCGCTTGGATCCGGAATCGGAGAGACGTACGTCGTCATCTTCGCATTCTTCTTCGTTGCGAACAAATCGATGTTGGGTTTCCCCCAATGGTCGAACAGACGATCCGCCACACATTGATTTAGTTGCCATTCCGTGGGTAAAACACTCATCCTTCGGCTCAATGAGTCTGCTAGCAGATTTAACCTTCCCGGAATATGAACTGCTTTCAAGGTAATCTGGTGATCCAGGCACCAACAAAGCAGTCTCCATGTCATCATACAGAGACTGGGCGACTTCGTTCCGCCCTGGCGGTTTATGTAAGTCACAACTGTTGAGTTGTCTGAACGAATAAGAACAATCTTGCCCTGAACTTTCTGTAAGAAATGTTCCAGGCCCAGGACTACTGCTCTTAGCTCCAGTAGATTTATATGTTCCTTTGACTGTTCCAGATTCCAAAGCCCTGATATCGTGGATTCTTCCAGGCAAGCTCCCCAGCCCTCCATCGATGCATCTGTATACACAGTCACCTGAGGGTGGGGAGGGGTTAGCATAACCCCCACCAAGAGATTCTCTGTGTCCAACCACCATTGCAGGTGGTGAATCAGAGGCGCCAACACTGACACGTTCGAGTCCAGCGAACCTGTACTCTGGGTCCATTGTGTCATGAGAAATAACTGGATCGGCCGCCTGCGTAAGGCGGCCTGAGGAATGACTGGTTCCAATGAAACCATCAACCCCAGCATTCTCAAGTAAACCCGTGCCAGGACATAACGACTGTCGCACACTGACTGAATTAATGAGATGAGTTTCTGAACTCTCTCCTGAGTAGGAAAAACATATCCTGTCTCTAGATCGAAGAACATCCCCAGGTAAACAAACTTCTGGGATGGAGTCAGCTCTGATTTTGTGAAATTGATTATCCAGCCCAAGTCTGTGAGAGTCTTCAAAACAATCTCCAGACTGGCCGATAAACTTTCCTGGGTGTGCGCTTTCAACAGCCAGTCGTCTATGTACGTGTGGACTGCTATGCTTCTTCTGCGGAGGTATGCGGTGATCGCAAGAACCACACGGGTGAAAACCCGAGGAGCCGTGGAAATTCCGAAGGGTAACACCCTGAATTCCCACTGTCTGCCCTGGAATGCAAATCTCAGGAAGCGACGGAAACTCCTGTGTATGGGGATGTGGAAATAAGCGTCCTTCAAATCTATCGACGCTGTCCACATTCCCCTCTCTAACCCCGCCAACACCGAGCGCACAGTTTCCATCTTGAAACTGGGCGTCTCTATGAACTTGTTCAATGGCTTGAGGTTGAGAATTGGTCTCCACCCTCCGGTGTTTTTTGTTACTAAGAACAGGGTTGAATAGAAGCCCGGACACTTTTGTGCCGGCTGAATAGCTCCTTTTTGTATGAGGAAATTTATTTCCTCCTCGATACACAACCTTTGCTCTGGATCTCTCGGATTTGGAGTCCAGATCGGCACTAGAGACAGTCGCGATGGCGGGCCTGTCATCCAATCGGGATGATACCCGACTGAAAGCCATCGCAAGACTAAACGGTCCTGAGTTAACCGTTCCCACTCTTGCATGTGGTCGGCTAGCCGGCCTGCCACCGGTCCACCTAGGGATAGAGGTGGACATAAGGAGTGCAAGAGCGGCACTGTCTCCTTTGCCAGAAACACCGGAGCGATTCTCACCGCGGTAACCGTCCCATCAGGAACGATTACCACGCCCAGATCCTCGCGTGCCACGACCAGCACCGCGCGCACCTCGGTGCGCGGGCGGCTGCCTGGCTGACTGCGCCTGAGGAGCCTGCGCCCCCCTCGCTGCTGGCCGAATCGCACGCGGCCGAGGCCGACGCTGCGATGGTGGTTGGCCTCTGACCTGGCCACCACCACCTGGAGCCTGCAGGGGACGATACGCAGGGGGTGCGGCGCGAACGTTACCACGATGAAGCACCTCAAACTGCTCGCGCAGCGCCCTCTGGTTATTTACCAGAGTAACCGTCTCCTGGAGGTGTCTACTCCCTCACCTCCAAAGAGACCAGGACCTGTCATCGGCGTACGCAGTAGCCTATTGTACAGGTCCTGGGATGGGCACAGATTGTCCAAGGCAAATGTGCGCCTTGCCCGGACACTCCTGGTCACCGCCCGAGTCATACAGTCCAGAGCCAGGTTGATACCATCCTGGATGGCTCGCTGGACTGTGACCGGACTTGTCTGGCGCGATGCGGATGCTGTTACTACCCCTTGTAACAGCTGGGAGACGTGGGACAGAACGGCAATCGAAGCCCTCCCACTCTCCTCCGCATCACGCAACGCGGTATTTGCTGAACGCAACGCGTTCGAACACAAGACTCCCGTGTCAGAACGGGAGCCTGGCCGCGCATCCTCACCCAAAGCCGCGCGGTCATCCACGCTCGGCTTAGGTACCACACCGTACCGCTGGTAATCCAGGGGCACGATGCGGCAACGCCTGGCCACCTCGTGCGGGGCCTTCGCGAGACGTCCACTTGACTTAATGGACGTCTCCGCCGCCTCGAACATGTCAACGACATGCTCTGCCAGCGGCAGAGAAGGCATAGCGTTAGCAGTAGCCTTACCAGCTAACCACGGCCTGTGGTCACGCTGGCTAGCCGACTGCTCCACGGGCAGATCTGGCCTAACACTTACCAACCACTGGCAAGCGTCAGACCAATCCTCTTCCGTGGCTAGCTGCGAGCGCTCTACAAGACGGGGGCCTTCGTCTTCCTCCTGAGCGCAAGCAGCAGAGCTTGACGGCGGATACGCTGATACCCCTGGCAAACCAGGGAAAACATGCGGGCCTGAAAGCACCGGCATGCTAATCTCACTGGCTTGACCAGGAGCAGGCGCCGTGGTAGAGCGCGGGGCACATACCGCCCCACCACGGCCCCGACCAGCACCAGCGACACTCTCGGCAAGCCGAGGTATGCGGTAACGCTGGCCATCAGCAGCGCCCAGGGCCACAGTCTGAGCCGTGGATTCTACTCCTGCATGAGTAGAACCGTGGAATAAGTCGCCTGTATTCCCCGCGAGGGGTGCACAGACATCATAATCCATGGCCACGTCCTCAGACGGCGACCCCAACAGGTAATCCTCTTCCTCCTGGCCAGACAGATTAGACTCCGGGTCAGCAAAGAGAGCTAACCCGGACTGGCCAGGGAAGGTGCCATAGGAGGTACTGGCACCCGCGGCGTGCGGATACCCCTGGACTGATAAGCAGCCCGCGGGTTCCAGCGACAGCCGTCCACGGCCCCTCGGCGCAGCACTAAGCCTGCTGCCAGGGTCGTGGAACGCCCCCTCTAATGGGGCCACCTCTGAATCTTCGAACAACGGAAGCGACCTACGGAAAGGTGATACAGAGGTGGGGATTACCTGCTCCGAAGCAGATGATGAGGACAGCAAAGGATTTGGTCCAGGAAGCATGCCACGAAGCAACTCTGGAACCAAATCCTTTATTGTCCTCTTCATCTCTCCCAACATCTCGGTCCGGAAGGCCTCCATGTCCACCGCGGACGAGGCCTTCCTCTTACCCTTCTTACTTACAACCTCTTTTTTCAGCTTCTTCTCCTCCTCCTCCACCACCTTGTCCTTCACCTGTAAGCACAAGAATTCGGACATTAGCTCGGCCCCCCCCCCCAGTGCTTACATATCTCGCAATTAATCAAGGGACCACAGGGGCTACACTGATAGCAGAGATGAGGCACAAACTTGTCCTTCAAAAAACGTCCACAGGACGCACAACCAGGTCTCTGAAACAGGGCAAAGGACGAGGAGTATGAGCAATCTAGTTAAGCTCAGAAACTCAAAACAACTCGAGAGAAGGAAATGATCATAAAGATCAATATTCATCAGAAAACCAGCTTTGGACAAACTTTAATTGTTAATAAAGAGCAAGGCTGATTATGACGTCATTAATCCTATGACAGGAAAAAATCGATCCCCAACAAACATCCAAGTGCAAGGACGAATTGTATCTCTAACCAGAACATGTGCAGAATGGACATTTCGACTACACAACCATCAGATATATACTGATAACAATGGCAAATAAAGTTAATTATCTCCCTTTCCTCTCTAAATAATTAACATCACCTCATATCAATAATTAGATACCTGATACTTTGTATTGACAAACCATCCAACGTGATGAACTGGAGCACTCCACCAACTGAACGCCTCTTAACTCTCTCCACCTATAGGGGAAGGAATTGGATCAAGAGGGCAAAGTGAGAAGACCTTTATACTAGGCCTCCGACTCACTGGACATAAAATTTTTGGTTAGATAACCTAACAGTATTAGTAGGAAATTGAACCATGGTGGAGAGAAACAAACCCTCTGCTGATGTGATGTCCATTACATATCGTCACATAGACCTGTGGACATAAACACAAAGAGAGATTAGTATTATATAGCACCTAGTTGAAATAAACCAACTAAACAAGGCGCTTATCACGGTAAACGCGAGTCCCGGAAACACATTACACCAGGCAAAAAACTCGCTAATTTTACTAGAAGTCACCTGATTTAAAGGTCCTGGGCCCTCCTCTGGCGAAGTCATCCTTTCTGCCATCTTTATCAGGGATAATCACTTCCAAATTCACACAAAAAGACTATGAAATGAGTAAAGAAAAGCTCTAGCACAAAACCATGTGTAGACTCTCTGCCAATAAATTAGCAAAGAGGAAGTGCTAGTCTGCGCATGCGCGGTGGTGGGGCTGGCATCCGCCAGACTACACTCTGACTCCCTGCCCAGTAGGGGCACCTAACTGTTTTAATCTGAGTGTTTATTGAGTGAAAGCCGATATTTAGCAATATCAAAAGTATTAGGGAGGTAAGTATACTCTTGATGTGAAAACAATTTTTGTGAATATTTTATCAGTGAAATTCTAATATCTCAATTTCAGTCAACCAAAACAGGCAAGATGTTTGAGTATGTTGCAACTAATTTAACCATTCACCCCTCAGATTTGTTCAGGAAAATGTCAGTTTTCTCATAGAAAATGTTAATTTGCAGATTTTTGAACATTTATCACTGAAATGACTAGCTTGGTTATCGTGCCAGTCATTCCAGTGGTAAATTTTCAAAAATAGTCTTCTCTTGGTCTGTAATTAAACATTTCTCAAACCCGCTGCACAAGCCATTTTGGCCGGCTTGAGTGTTAAAGGGTTAACCAGGACTAGAAATTATCATTTTTAATAGGGAATCCATACAGATATGTACACCAGCACAACATATAGCAGGACAGCATCCTCCATGTCACACTTGTTTTTCTGCATGTCGCACATCATATGTGTCGCAAAATATATATGCCATGGGATGGTATGCTATCGCATAGCTCAAGGTATAGTATTTCAAAACAATTATCTGTGATATGGGATAATATAGTTATCAGATATCATATTTTCGCTTGTTTACACAAGAGGGCCAAGGGGCCTGTATCGCTCACCTGGAATTATTGGCCACTGGCAAAGGTGAATGAAACTTTGATTGAAGTCGTTTTCACGAAAACTAGGTCAAAATTAGATCACCCAAAATGGCTACCGAAGCCGTTGACCAATAAGTTCCAACAAACTTGCTTCAGCCTTTGCCCTAGATGATGTTTAATGAGTTTGAATCGATCCCCCAAGAACAAACTTGGATCTCAATGCCCTAAGTTTGCTTCCTGCCAAATATAATTTAAATCGCCACATAGGTTCTTGAGGTCTTTAAAGAAAAAGTTGACGGATGGATGGACAGTTGCCATGGGCCCACGGTATACGATCACTTGGCCTTTCAGGCCAGTTGAACTAATAAACCATTCATATCATATGAATATATCTACAAATTACAACCTGTGAATTATACTGACATCACTGCCAATATTGAATAGCTGATGAATATGAAAATAATTTGAATTTATTTTACTAAATTAAAACAATAACGATAATACGCCCCACACATCCAAGCCTTCTGTTGAATATTTTGTAAACAATTTTCCTCAAAGATATTGGTGCCTAAGCAAGATACAACTTCCAGGCAAATTAGTTGCAAAATATTTAAGAGTTTTCCACTATATGTTGACATATGAGCGTTTTGTTTGGTCAGAACAAAGACATTATATTAAATTCAATTCAACTGGTCTGGTCAACTTGCTAAGTTTCTTCAAATTTGTTCTGATGCTGGTACAATGTGTATCCAAATCTGAATGTCAGTGTAGTGTTCTGCAGCTGGTTTTATAGTTTTTCTGGCTGGTTACAAAGGCACTACTTGTGACCCGCTGGTGAAATTGATGGTTACATGTACCCAGTTGTAACCGGGCTGTAACTGGTTGTAACCGTTTCGATTGTTCTTGTAACCATTAATGGCCGCCATGTAAACGTCAATGATAATGGCATACCCGTTAAAATGTCTGTTTGTTGTGTGTAACCATTAAAATCAGTTTTCTGTAACCGGCAAAGGGACGGATTTTTTTGTAGCCATTGATTTGTTTTTTTATTGGTTGGGGGTAACCGGGAATTTGTTTTTTGTAACCGTCAAATGCGTATGACGTTCAGTTTTGGTTATTTTGATTTTTATCAATTATTTTTAGTTTTTACATTTTTTCAGGAATTCGTTTTTGTTGTTGTTGAAAGTGTGTTTCTTCACTTTTTTACGTGTTTTTTTCCCTGTCAAATTTAGACATTTATAACACATCTGTGGAACATAGCGTTTTTAGCTGGACATTGCCTTTTCAGTAGTTGTGGAAATGGCTTGGATCGGTCATATGATTCAGATTTATAGCGTTTCATACTTTGTTTAGTTTTACTCATCAGAGAAGCATCCTCAATTGACATTTTTTGGATAGGTTTAATCGTAAAAATTTGAGAATGACCGAAGAAGATTATGTCTTACCTTTATGGGTCAGTGCCCCGGTTGGCATAATAGTTCAGTTCTGTCTGTCTCCCTGGGACCCACAACGTAAACAGTATCCGAGATGTATGCCGTTTCAACAAATACACAATGGAATAGTTCAGTTTCCTCATCTGTGGTGACGTGGTCCTCGGGGAGATGAATGACGTGTTGTGTTTGATTGTTGTCAGTTGTGCCTGAGATTGGTGTTTCTTGGATAGTTTGTTCTAAGATGTTAGTTTTCTAGAGGTACCTCTTCCTCTGTCGTACTGCTGGTATTTGCCTCGTTCTGGATGTTGGTTGGAGGTGTTGGATCCACACAAGCTGTTGTCGTGGATGTGCCCGCGTATTACCAATGTCTAAAACACTTGAAGGGCCGGCTTCATGAGCAATTTGATAGAACAAATCACATGGGATGAGGTGTTGTGTCCAACAATGTTTTCTGGCTTCTGTTTTTCTCGTGAAGTCGGTTCGGCAATAACCACAGGTCCGGAACAGGGATTTGAGGTGTATAATGCGAATATGGCTAGATAATCCTTCTCGTTGTGCAAAGGTAGACGTGCATTCGTTGCAGGGAAATCTAGCCATTGGTCAGACCACTAGTGTAGTGACTAGTTGGTTAGTATGATGTCATGGGTGTGACTGTGTTTAATGACGTCATAGACAAGTTGCCATGATGTGGAGGTGTGGTGATTCGAGTAAGCATGAGAAAAACTAATTATAAAAGAATCAGCAGTCTGCATGATTGATCCCTATGGTATCTAGCATGTGTAGTTGGTGTATCCAATACTTTTCCCGCTCTTTTCGTAAATGTCTTTTCTCTGTGTCATCAGGGTCATGAGGTAGAGCTTGTATAATTTTATAGCACATGTTCTGTCCTGAGTGTGTGGGCAGAGTAAAATGATGTGCTACTTGGGTGTCATTTTGTTTTTTGATATCCCGTAGGTGTTCTTTCACACATCCGCCGGACTGTAGGGGCGGTTTCTTTTTAATTCCGAGTCTTATTGAAGCTACTGTAGGTCGATATTTAGGAATTATCATAGAGTATCAGGGTGTAAGTATACTCTTGATGTGAAAAGATCTAGCCAACTAACTGACCAGGTTAGGAGAATCAAAGCAGGATTCCACGTTACAGCTGACAACCCAGAGATGGTAGCAGAAGCAGAGAGCAGTCCGCTCGACGGTCCTCAAGACGAGGGAAAGGTCTAAAAGTCCACCCAAAAGGAGACGAACAGAAGGGCCAAGCAGGCGCACAGAGGGGCAAAACACACATACACACGGTACAAAACGGCCACAAAACAGACCATTCCAGAGGGGGCAACCTAAGCAGAATGAAAACGCAATTACAACGAGTCTACATGGGCAGATTCAGAAGAACTATCACAACTTCTAAATAAAGTGTATGATCTTCTGAAGCAGATGCAATGCTAATATGAACTATATACAGACTGTTTCCAATATGGAAAACATTTTTTTAAACTATAAAAAATAGATTTTGCGAAACAAAAAAATAAAAAATAAAACTCTCCAGAAAGAGAACTCTTATCTTGCAACAAGTTTCACATTACCCTGTCTGAGGAAACACTCATTACAGAGCTTAACAAGGTATTAGAATTGGGACTAGGTTTCAGTCCCATTGTAATCAAACCAAACATGGGACGATTATACACAGATCCTAATCGGTTTTTTAGGAGGCTATGCCTCAAACTACATTTTGAACTCCCGCCCAATGGATGAACAATATAAACAACACCACGCTTACAACTACACAATCACCACCACCACCACCACCACCACCACCACCACCACCACCACCACCACCAGTGTCGTCTTTTCAAGAAAAATTAAACAGACAATTTAAGCCAGCCAATACCTGGACACCACCACCAGGTAATGATCATGTTGTAGACACATTTATCAAAATGGTGAAACATGATGTCAACAAACAAAAACACCACCGTAACTATAACAACATAAATCTGACACAAAGAAAACTACCACAAAACCTTACTAATAACCACAAACTAGTGGTCAAGAAGGCGGACAAGGGACAAGATACTGTAATAATGAATTCCATTGACTACAACACTGAAGCATTAAGAAAATTAAGCCACACCCACTACTATATACGGGTCAACGAAGACCTGACCAGTCTCCATGCAGAAAAAGTAGAAACCTGTATTTCTGACCTAGTACTTAGTGGTCAAATTACCACTGATATAGCAAACGTTTGAGAGTTGATAAACCAAGAACCTCAAGGTTCTACCTGCTTCCTAAAAATTCATAAACAAACCCGACCCATACCAGGTAGACCAATAATCAGTGGTAATGGCTGCCCCACTGAACACATTAGCAGCTTCATAGATGAACACCTCAAAACAGACCTTCAGGATATTTCCTCATAGGTAAGGGACACAATAGATTTCATCAATAAACTAGGAAACTTCGGAAAAATCTCAGAACATGCATCCCTAGTCACAATGGATGTAACATAATCCAACATCCCACACTCTGAAGGCCTCAAAGCTGCTGCTCAACACATACGCCAGTTCGGCATGCCAGGAGACCTATCACTAAGATCACTTCTAAACCTACTCTCCATCATCCTTAAATGCAACAACTTTGAATTTATTAGCAAACAATGCCTCCAAACAGGAGGCACCGCCATGGGGACTACAGTGGCACCCACTTATGCTATCATTTTCATGGCACAATTGGATAAAAAATTTCTATCTACATCGGCACACCAATCAGCCCTATATCAATTATCTATGCTAAATTGATGATATCTTCATGATTTGGACCTCCAGCAAACAAAAACTGGATGAATTCATAAACCATATGAATAACTCACACCCAACAATCAAATTCACAGTAGAACACTCCATGGAAAAAATCAATTTCTTGGACACCCTAGTTTACAGAGACCAGGACCGCACCTTAGGCTTTGATCTATATCCAAAACCCACAGACACAGACGGATATCTTCATTATGATTCTGCACACCCACAATCAACCAAGAACTCCAACCGCTATGCTCAATTCCTTCACCTCCGCAGAATCTGCAGCAAGAATATTGATTTTCAAACTCACGCTCATAAATTGATCGGTTACTAACACAGCAGAAATTACCCATCAGGCCCTCTCCACAAATTCTATCAAAAGGCATGCAAACGTCAAAGACTGGAGTTGTTAACACCAAAACCTCTATACGATGACAACATGAACAGGATCCCATGCATAATGGACTTCCACCCACAAAGCCATAAAGCATGCAACATTATAAACAAACATTGGAACCTACTAACCAGCAGCCACAAATGTTGGGACACTCACTACAGCACCAATGTTCGGATACAGAAGGAATCCTATGATCAAAGACACATTAGTTAAAGCTAAATTTAAGTTTCCCGCCAAAGCTGGCATCCAAGGAAAACCTTTTCTTAACCCTATTGATCCATGCACCTGAAGTTTTTTCTGTCACAACATGGACAACAGACGCGAGTTCACCAGCACTCATACGGGCCTTAAATACAGGTGTCAAGTTAAAACATACTGCGACACACGCAATGTTGTCTACCTTCTCACCTGTACTAGATGTAAAAAACAGTATGTAGGTGAAACAAAACATGAATTCCATATTAAAATGAAAGAACACCCACAGGATATCAACACCCCAGTAGCACATCCTTTTAATCTGCCCACACACTCAGGACAGAACATGTCCTATAAAATTATACAAGTTCATGACCCTGAGAACATAGAGAAAATACATTTACGAAGAGCGGGAAAAGTATTGGATACACCAACTACACACACTAGATCCCATAGGGATCAATCATGCAGACTGGTGATTCTTTTATAATTAGTTTATCTCAAAACTATATTACTAGTTAATTACATGTACATCTTGTTCTTCGTAACTAATGCAACATCATATTAGGAAATTATATACACCAATAGAATTTTGATTATAAGCCAAAGATTTAGGCAACCATAATTTTTATTAGTTAGATCTCAATCTTAATAGCATTTGGCTAATGTTGTGATCCAATGTGTCACTCAAGTAATAGATAGTCAACGTCATAATCAAAAGGATGTAGCCCCATCACAAAAACAAAAAGTTACGAAAGTGTACGAATTCTTTGATAAATTTACAATTTACTAAACATTCTACTGAATATTTTGAAACTAATTAGTTTCAAAATATTCAACAGCTTTCCGGTTTTGTTGTCGTGAAATTTAGATTCTGAAAATCCAGGATTTCAAATAAAAAATCGAGGACATGTACAACGTGGGTGGAGCTTGTCTAGAAATGGACCTTTCCATTTTTAGCTATGCCCCGCCCATCTCTAGCTAAGCTCCACCCACACCTGGATCGTCTTGGGATCGATCAATCTCTGACCTTCCTGACTAGCAATTTCCAGAAAACTTTACACTGTAAGGTAAGCTGTTGAATATTTTGCAACTAATTTGACTGGGTGCTGTTACTGGCTGTGGCAGCAACAGCACCGAGTTAAATTCGTTTCTAAATATTCAACAGCATGTTTATTAAATTGTAGACATACAATTCTTACAACATGTCGGACTATTAAGAGTTAAAGACGGTCCATATAGAATCATTTATGACGTAATGATTATGATGTATCCTCTAAGCCGCTTAGCTGATTATGACATCATATGATGTCATTACTCTGGAAAGGTCCATTGGCAGAACATAGTTAGAAATGTATCCCATCTCTATTGGATACGGTCTAGTTGGTCCTTGAAAATAGGCAACAACTTATTTATACGTTCTTCTGAAAGTACGATACTAAGGTTTCACAGATCAGTTTTCAGCCCTCCCTTCCTATCATATATCAATTCTATATTGAACTACCTTATCCGGCGAGAGACACATCGTCCACACAGCACCAGTGTGTGCCTCTATAGCTTCTGTCATGCTACTGGTAGCGAGATCAAAACACTGTAGTTTACCCGTCTGTAATACAAATGTCATCATCATCAGTCTACCATCAGATCAGAAGCACTATATGCATTATATAAAAATAAGCAAATAAACGATCTCATCATTTCTGCAGATATGCTACTGATCACCTGTCAAATATTTTGAAAATCATTTGTCTGGAAACCAGAGGCCCAAGGACCATTAGCATTTGAACCATTTAAATAGACATGATGGATAATTTTTGAAAAATTCAAATTGGCTACCAAAGAAATTGACCAATCAAGATTCTTGTTCGACATGTTGAAACCCACCGCCAGAGGAACATTGTTCCCAAGATTCGTTGAAATCGGGTAATTAATTAAGGAGTAGCGTTTTAAATGGTTCCGTAAAATTTTCAAATATTCCAAGATGGTCAGCAAAAAATTGACCAACCAAAATTCTGAATAGATTTCCTACAGCCTATAGAATCCCTCCAACCAAAATCATACAATTTTGGGTTGATCTTTCATAAAATCTATGATTTTCACCCCAAACAAAATTCTGAATAGAAGACCTGGAGATGACAGGGCCATTATATCCAAATTGTGTTGAAATCCGCCAAGCAATTACGAGCAAAAGCGTTTAATAATTTCCAGTAAATTTTTCATAAATTCTATGATTTTCACCCCAAAAATTTACCAATCAAAATTCTGAAGAGAGGTTCTGGAGCCTAACCCGATAGGGTCTGTCCAGATAAGTAGTGTTGAATTCTGTCTAGCGGTTAATGACGAGGAACATTTTGGCAATTTCAGGTACATTTTTCATAATCTCAAAAACTTTGACCAATAAAAATGTTGTACACATTTTCTGAAGCCTATCCCCACAGGGTCCTTCAAGTCAAATTAAAATGAAATCTGAACAAGCGGTTCATGAAGAGTAGCATTATATCCAAATTGTGTTGAAATCCGCCAAGCAATTACGAGCAGAAGCATTTAATAATTTCCAGTAAATTTTTCATAAAATCTATGATTTTCACCTCAAAAATTTACCAATTAAAATTCTAAAGAGAGGTTCTGGAGCCTAACCCGATAGGGTCTGTCCAGACAAGTAGTGTTGAATTCTGTCTAGCGGTTAATGACGAGGAACATTTTGACAATTTCAGGTACATTTTTCATAATCTCAAAAACTTTGACCAATAAAAATGTTGTACACATTTTCTGAAGCCTATCCCCACAGGGTCCTTCAAGTCAAATTAAAATGAAATCTTAACAAGCGGTTCATGAAGAGTAGCATTTTGACAATTTCTGGTTCATTTGTCTTAAAATCTAAGATTTTCACCAAAAAAAGTGAATAATCAAAATTCTGTATACAGGTTCTGAAGCCTAACCTGCATAGGGTCCTTCCGGCCAAATCATGTTGAAATATGCCAAGCAATTAATGAGGAGTAGCGTTTTGACAATTTCCAGTAAATTGTTCATAAAATCTAAGATATTCACCCAAAAAATTGGCCAATCAAAATTCTATATATCAGTTTTGAAGACTAGCCTTAGATGGTTCTTCCACCCAAATTAAGTTGAAATCCACCAAGCGGTTAATGAGGGGTAGCTTTTTTACAATTTCAGGTATACGTTTCATAAAATCTAAGATTTTCACACAAAAAATTGACCAATAAAAATTCTGTATACAAGTTATGAAGCCTACCCCATAGGGTAGCCTTCCAGCTAAATTAGGTTGAGAGCCACCAAGCATGTAATGAGAAGTAGCGTTTTAAAGCAAAAGTTGATGGATGGACAGATGGAGAGACAACAGACGGTTACCATAGCATAAGCTCACTTGGCCATTCTGGCCAGATGAACTAACAATGGCAGTCCTAAGCAGGCCATGATGTCACACGCATCAATTTGCGGGTCAAGAGAAGACAATTTTTTTTAATTTATCACTGGAATGACAGTGATAAACTGTTAAAAATTGTCTTCTCTTGGCCTGCAAATAGCCATTCAATAAGTAAATATTCTAATTTTCTTTAACAAACTCCACTTTAAATAAGAGACCAGCCAGATGTATGGGAATTTAGGAGGGAAATGTACGAAGAACTGTTTGATAATTGACTCACCTTTGTTCCTATGACAACATGCCGGTCACCTGGTGCAAACAATGAACTTAATGCATAGTCACATGGCATTGTTCTAATACATGACACACTCAATCTGGAAAACAAGATGGTCGACCAAAAACTATTTCTGAAACTACCTTTTTCATATTTGTTAAGTGATAATGATACACCCCTTTATTACTCCTGCCATAAAGTTTTGTGAGATTATTGAATCAGATAGCCATTTGTGTGCGTGCGTGCGCATTTGTGTGCATGCGTGCACGTGTGTGTGTGTGTGTGTGTGTGTGTGTGTGTGTGTGTGCGTGCGTGCATGCGTGTGTGTTCAGCAAGAAAACTTACGCTCTACTGAAAGTATCTTCAGCAAACTTGTGTTGTGCTTGTGGTCATGAGGAAGTGTATCATTTTTGGTATCGAAAGTTCAAATATCATGGTCATCAACAAAGTTAAAAATGGCAGGTGTAATGAAAGGATCTTGGGTGGCCGACTTCCCTTTGGTTCACGAAGCAGTGCATTGATTTTGTGGTCAAGATCTCAAATATCACGGTCGACTAAATGGTGGGATGACAAATCTGGGATTTCTCCGGAATGTTAGCTTCATTGATGAATTTGAAGCATATATAGAGGTCACAAAGCATTCATCCATGACAAGAATATGATACGCCACTCCTATTCCACAATCACACACGCACATACACACACGCACATACACACACGCACATACACACACGCACATACACACACGCACATACACACACGCACATACACACACGCACATACACACACGCACATACACACACGCACATACACACACGCACATACACACACGCACATACACACACGCACATACACACACGCACATACACACACGCACATACACACACGCACATACACACACGCACATACACACACGCACATACACACACGCACATACACACACGCACATACACTCACGCACATACACACACGCACATACACACACGCACATACACACACGCACATACACACACGCACATACACACACGCACATACACACACGCACATACACACACGCACATACACACACGCACATACACACACGCACATACACACACGCACATACACACACGCACATACACACATGCACATACACACACGCACATACACACACGCACATACACACACGCACATACACACACGCACATACACACACGCACATACACACACGAACATACACACACGCACATACACACACGCACATACACACACGCACATACACACACGCACATACACACACGAACATACACACACGCACATACACACACGCACATACACACACGCACATACACACACACGCACATACACACACGCATGCATAAATATATTAGCCAGTTATAATGTCATGCTAACGAGTGTGTACATATTTACAGACCCCTTATTTAATACGTACGCACACCTTAGCATGTCATATTAACTTGCTAATCCAAATAGCAATCAATTTGCCTATGCCACATGAAACAAAAATTCCCATCTACCTTGTGATATCATATTAGTATCCAAAAAGGTCTTATTTTCAATTTCGCATACTTTCAGCAAATTCATGTAAAGTAACCACTTTAATCTTCATCTAGCCACACTTTAACTTGTTAATGGTCAAGCCCGCCAAAACTGGCCTCTGCAGTGGTCTTGAGGTATGCCCAGTTGCAGCCCAAGCGAAGGCTGTTATGAAATTTTACCACTGGAATGCCTGGCTCGATGACCGAGCCAGTCATTTCAGTGGTAAATATTCAAAGGACATTCAATAAGGAGATGTTTTGATTTAATTTTAAGTGTTAACCCTTCAAACCCTAAATTCCCAGAATCCTAATTTCAAGGCAATACTACAAGGTAAGCTGGCGAATATTTCAAAACTTATTTAACAGGAACCTGTTGCTGCTATAGACAGCAACAGCTCCCAGCCTAATTAGTTTCAAAATACTCAACAGAATAATCATTAAATCGCAAATCATTTTGGTGTTTGGGCCTTTCGTGTTCAACAAACGAAATCATGGATTTCTTTTTTCACGAGAGAGTAGTTAGACTTACCTCCTTAACACTCTATGATATTTCCTAAATATCAATCTTCACTCAATAACCCCATATATAAAAAGAAAGGTGCCCTTACTGGTCAGATAGATAGGTGACAGTCTGCCGGATGTCGGCCCAACCTCGCGCATGCGCAGACCGACACTGCCTCAGCTTGACTATTAGCCGACACATGCAACTTACAAGCCTGAAGACCGAGCATCCGAGGGGGAGATGGGCCGGGTCCATGTTAGGGAGGTAAGTATAACTACTCTCTCGTGAAAAAAGAAATCCGTTATTTCGTTTATTTCACTTCAAGAGATATCCTTACCTCCCTAACACCATGATATTGCCAGAATTCATCAGTGAATTCAGCGGGAGGGAGGCGAGGTCAAAAGACCAGTTCATCTCTTGCGCGTTTTTGCGCTTGAAGCACTAACATCTGAAATTATGTGACACACACAATCAGGCAATGATTTGAACATCGGATAACACAACCGATGGTGAGAGTAATGACCATATGTCAAATGCGCTCCCCTTTCCCCTCCTTTTGGGAAAGAAGAGGCTACACATGTATGACCCCAATGTCCCATATGCTCTCTAAGTACTGGTGCTAAGTACTACAGGACACGAGATGAAAGGCTTCATTTTCGTATACTCTCAGAAAATGAACCACATAATACACAAGTACCATTACCTTTACATTAAAAAAGGGTAATACATTGTGACAATAAATTATGTAACAACAAAAGGCAGTACTGACCTTATGCATGTAAGCTGTATCCATCCAGTCCACTTCAGTGAGGGAAAAATGATACACGATTATGCGGTTGTTTCAACGATTAAAATGTGCTGTCTGAAGACAGCAAGTGCAACTTATCTACAATATATACACCTAATCATCTTTTGAAAATCGATAAGGCAAGAGGAATAGTGGTGTCACGGAGGTAATGGTCGGTAAAACTTGACTCAAAGTGACACTGAGTTACCGACATAATGTCATCCAGCGGCACCCTGTTAAACAGGGCGGTGGACACCACTATGCCACGGACACTGTGAGCCTTGGCAACGTTAACTTGTTTACCAGTAGCGGATTTGTAGCAAAATTGAATACATTCCACAATCCACCTAGATATAGTGTCTTTTTAAGCACTGCCATGGGGTTCAATATAAGACAACAATAACGAGGATGGGTCCGTCCACCATTCCTGTGTACGTTGTTTGTAGCTGTTTAATGCGCGGACTGGACACCATGCTTTTGAATTAGGATCATACCTAGTCAAAGCTGGTAAAATAATAGGTTGACCTGGATATTTCAAAACTGGTTTTTAGCCATGAAATTTATCCTATGTAGAAGCCTAAAGCCTTCTCCTGTAACCACATAATGGTCTACCTCGGCGGATAAAGCGTGAATTTCGCTTCTCCGTCTTGCAAAGGCCACAGCAATTAAAAATACATTTTTAAGCGTCAACATTTTCATAGAAATGGAGCTTAGTGGTTCAAAGGGTTTATCAGTTAGAACTTGAACCACTAGAGATAAACTCCAAGACGGAATCGCTTGAGGATTTCTCGGTCTTAGATTACCCATGCCTTTTATTAAAGTGTTCAATGAACAGACTTTGTCACTTTCCCTATCAGCCAAGCAAGGGATAACTGACATTAAAGCTAACTTGTATCCAGCGATAGAGTTAGGCTTGACGCTATAGGCATCATACAGGTGACAGCGGGAACAGGCTACTAACTGAATAGATGCATCCATTGGATTAACAGCTCTGTTTGGGCACCATTCTGCAAATCTATCGATTTTATAGTCATATGCTCTGGAGGTTGACCACCCACCCCCACCCCCCCCCCTCTTCTGGCTTTTTCCATAAACATGTCTGCTTGCTCAGAAAAGTCCTCTTTAATTTTAAATTCCTTGACAACATCCACGCAGTCATTTGGAACATTGATGGGCTGTTGTGAAGGGACTTGCCCTGGAAAATAATGTTGTCCATTAGAGGAAGAGGAACCAGATTGCAGACCAGAAAGTCAAGCAGATCCGTGTACCATGATCGGCTTGGCCAATTTGGGGCGATCAGAAGCACTTGGCCCTCCTCCTGCCTGATTTTCTGAAGAACTTTCTGAATCAGGATTGCTGGTGGGAATGCGTATGCATACATTCCCTCCCAACTGATAGCTAGTATCATATGCTGGACCTTCAATAGTTCATTCAGGGTCAATTGGTTTTTTTAATAAACAAGCATTCTGTAAGTATTGCTTTGCAATACATGTCCCCTACCTGGAGATATAAATCCTTAGAGATCGACAGTCAAAAATTGCATTAAAAATTGTCAAAAGCAGCTGAAACTCGAACTTGATCTGTAACTTCTCATAACATAGCAATAAACCAAGTCTCAGTTATATATGGTGAAGAAGAAGGAAAGTCTTGAAAGCTGATACGTTTGTATTTCATAAGTCGAAAGGGGACATAACTCCATCAAAAAATGACGCAAATGCCTGAAACGGGAACTTGGTCTGTTATTTCTCATAATAAAGTAATGTACCAATTCTCAGTTGAATATCTTGAAAGACTGCGAGAAAAAGGGCGGAAAACTAATATTTTTGTATTTCATAGGTCGAAAGGGGGCATAACGCCCTCAAAAATTTACGCATATGCCTGAAACTCGAACTTGGTCTGTAACTTCTCATAACAAAGCAATGTAGCAATTTTCAGTACAATATCTTGAAAGACTGCGAAGTGCGGAAAACTAATACTTTTTGTATTGCATAAGTCGAAAGGGGGCATAACTCCAATGTCTGAAACTCGAACGTGCACTGTAACTCTTTATACTAAAGCGATGCACTGATTTTCGCTTAAATATCTTAAACGAGTGAGAAAAAAAGTGCGGAAAGCTGATATGTTTCGTATTTCTTAAGTCAAAAGGGGGCATAACTCCATCAAAATTCAACTTGGTCTGTAACGTCTCATAACAAAGCAATGTAGCAGTTCTCAGTATAATATCTTGAGACTGCGAAAAAAGTGCGGAAAACTAATATATTTTGTATTTCATAAGTCGAAAAGGGGGCATAACTCCATGAAAATTTGATGAAAATGTCCGAAACTCGAACTTGCTCTGTAACCCGTTATACTAAAGCGATGCACCGATTTTTCCTTAAATACATGTATCTTGAAGGAGTTCGAAAAAAAGAGCGGAACGCTGATATTTTTCACATTTCCTAAGTCGAAAGGGGGCATAACTCCATCAAAAATTGACGCATACGCCTGAAACTAGACCTTGGTCTGTAACTTCTCATAACAAAGCAATATACCAATTCTCAGTTGAATACCTTGTAACAAAAGTGCAGAAAACCAACTGCGACAGACGGACAGATGGACAGACAGATGGACAGATGGAGTGTAAACCTAGAGTTAGCTTAATGAAAAACTAATGAGAAAACTGTCAGATTTGGTACAAGAATAGAATTTCAGGCTGATGTATCGATACTTGGTGGTATAGAAGACCATTAATGACTTCGATTCAATCAGATTTGCAATTACAAGGTTCCATGCATACTATTCAGTTTAACAGTTACAATTTATTTTCCAGGCTGAGCCATTATGATAAACAGGAATAAATTATGACCTAGGCTGGATCTAATTATGACGTACCCGGTAGGCAGAATTCATTGAACATGTGTCCAGAATACATTAATGGTCACGTGAAGGTCCAAAAGCCTTTATAAGCAGAAAGCTAAAAGCGCGCACTCTGGGCATTCCATTTTTTATCATACTAGGAATCACTCGTTACTCTTGTTTTGAGTTTTGGACTTAGAAACTATAAGATTCAGAATTATTTGTTCAAAAGAAATATAAGTGTTTCATGAGGTTTTGTGCTGGATAATGAATTGTGCTGAAATCTAAAGATAATATTGATAAGAATTTCGTAAAAGTAATACAAGACATATGCTTAGGAAATTAATTAAGTGAGATAGAGGAAACTCTAAATATTAAATAATAGATACATTTGTATTTGGTTAATGAGAATAATTCATCTTAAGTTGTAAAACTGTGGAATGAAGATCTTGTTTATAATAATTAATAAAGACAGATAATGATCCTACACTGTCTCAAGGTTGTGATTTAGCTTAATTCGTTCAGTGAGCAAGAACCACTGAATATAGATATAATTCTGGAGAAACTTCAACGGACATTACCTTGTTTTGAGAGATATATCATCCAGAATGTGTGGATCGACACCCCCCAGATCCATACCAACCAGTGATATGAGTACATCTGTTGTAAAAGCGCTTGGATCTGGAATCGTAGAGACGTATGTCGTCATCTTCGCATTCTTCTTCATTGCAAACAAATCTATGTTGGGTTTAAATTTTGTGGGCAAAACACTCATCCTTCGGCTCAATGAGTCTGCTAAGAGATTTAGCCTTCCCGGAATGTCAACTGCCTTCAAGGTGATCATTATGATCTAGACACCAGCAAAGCAGTTTCCAAGTCATCATATAGAGACCGGGCGACTGCGTTCCGCCCTGGCGGTTTATGTAGGTCACTACTGTTGAGTTGTCTGATCGATCTAGAACAATCTTGCCCTGAACTCTCTTTAAGAAATGTTCCCAGACCAGAACTACTGCTCGTAATTCCAGTAGATTGATATGTTCCTTTGACTGTTCCAGATTCCAAAGCCCTGATACTGTGGCTTCTTCCAGGCAAGCGCCCCCCCCCCCCCCCATCCCTCCATTGATGCATCTGTGCACATCGTTACTTGAGGGTGGGGAGGGGTGAGCATCAACCCCGCCAAGAGATTCTCTCTTTTCATCCGCCATTGAAGGTGGTGAATAAGAGATTTCAACAAGACCACCTGTAGAATGACTGGTTCCAGAGAAACCATCAAGCCCAACATTCTCAAGTAAGCCCGTGCCAGTACATGACGCCTGTTGCACACTGACTGTATTACTGAGATGAGTATTTCTACTCTCTCCTGAGTAAGATAAACATATCCTATCTCTAGATCGAAGAACATTCCCAGGTAAACAAACTTCTGGGATGGAGGCAGCTCTGATTTCTGAAGGTTTATTATCCAGCCTAAGTCTGTGAGAGTTTTCAAAACTATCTCCAGATTTGCTGATAGACTTTCGTGATTGTGTGCTTTTAACAGCCAGTCGTCTATGTAAGTGTGGACTGCTATGCTTCTCCTGCGGAGGTATGCTGTTATTAAAAGAACCACCCAGGTGAAAACCTGAGGAGCCGTGGAAATTCCAAAGGGTAGAACCTTGAATTCCGACTGTCAGCCCTGAAAAGCAAATCTCAGGTACCGATGAACCCTTCGCAATTGGAATGTGGAAATAAGCATCCTTCAGATCTATTGATGCTGTCCATATTCCCTTCTCCAACCCCGCCAACACCGTCTTGATCATTTCCATCTTGAAAGTCAGTGTGTCTATGAACTTGTTCAATGGCTTGAGGTTGAGAATTGGTCTCCACCCTCCAATGCTCTTTGTCACTAGAAACACAGCTGAATAAAAGCCCGGGCAATTTTGTGCCAGTTGAATTGCTCCTTTTGTATGAGGGAATTTATCTCTTCCTCTATACACAACCGCTGATCTGGATCTCTTGGAATTTGAGTCCAGATCGGAACTAGAGCCAGGTGCGATGGTGGGCCTATCGCCCTGTCGGGCCAGTACCCGGCTGAAAACAATCGCAAGACTAAGCGGTCCTGGGTTAACCACTCCCACTCCTGCTTGTGGAGGGTCAATCGACCTCCCACTGAACCACCTAGGGAGAGAGGTGGATATAAGCAGTGCATGAGTGGGACTGTCTCTTATTCTAGCATTGGTGCGGTTCCTGTGGAAATCAGCCCATCAGGCACGATTACCATGACCAGATCCTCGCACGCCATGGGTGGCTACCTGGCTGGATGTGCCTGATAAGCCTGCGCACCCCCACCCACTGCAGGCCGGTGCTGGCATGGCCGTGGCCTACGCTGCGCCGGTGGCTGGCCTCTGACTTGACCAGCCCCACTGCGGGCCTACTGTGGACAGTATGCAGGGGGCGCTGCGCGAACGCGCTACCTACGGAGCACCTCAAATTACTCGCATAGCACCTAGGCCTGTTCGGTTAATCGATATTTCATCGATAGTCAATTGTTTTTCCTGGCGATTATAAAATCGAGTGTAAAATAAAATATCGATTTAATCGAGCAAAAATCGATTATTTATTTTAATCAGGCATAATTTTGTGTTTAGTCTTGTAAGACAGCTAATGCATCGATGGTTTGGTTGTTCTAGCAAGGTAGTTGTATAAACATCGATTCCTGACGTCCAAGCCTGCACCGCCCGAGTCATAATCCAGGCATGAGTGTGTTTATAATAAGTACATGTAATTGCTTGATACGCCAATGATAGGAAGAATTTGTTTGCGATAGGCTATAGGCTGAAGTGTTGGTGGCCATTTTGTGAAAAAGTTAAAAAATGAACTAGTGTTTTTCATAGTAAATTCACTTGCCCTGTAGGTGGGGCTTAGAATACACCTTCCGTATCCTCTGCGTGTCGTAAGAGGCGACTAAAGGAGGTACGGGTGAGGTAACCCTGACAGAAACCTCGAATGCTGAAGACGGAGGTTCCAGGCCGTACGGCGCACTCTAATAAACCATGGATCCACGCACTTAACGCTTATGATCATGTCGATAGTCACTTACAGGACTGGCGGTATGATCAGCGAACGAAAAGAAGAAGAATAGTAAATTCACAAAATTTCGATACAAATTTTCACAAATTCTGACAATTGTTTTGGGACTAATTTAACTTAAAACTGTTGCTGCATAAGGCAGCAACAACTTGCGTTCAAATGATTTTCAAATTATTTGACTTTTCTAATGCTGCGAAATAGGGAAACGTCGTAGATAGGCACTACGGGGGAAATCTATATAATAATTTTTAAAAATGCAATTTCGTGAAAATCTGTCAATTGTTTTGTAACTAATTTGACTTAAAGCTGTTGCATCACCCGCATTCAAATGATTTTCAAAGTATTCAGCTTTTCCAATGCTGGAAAATAGTGAAACATCGTAGATCGGTGCCATGAGCGAGCTCCTACATAACTAAAAGTTAATCTCTGTAATGTTAAAATTAAATTGCCGCCTTTTTACTGTCTTAGAAATCTGGACATACCGGCCGGTTTCTTAAAACCATTATCCAATGGGAACGAGTGAACAATGGACTCCAAATTGACTTCATTATACTGGGCGGGGCTGTTACTCGTGTTCAGCCAACCAGAGGACGGCTTGATATAGCCTGTCCTATTGAGCGTCTTGCAGTCTTTTCATAGGCCTACTTAGTTGAGGTAATTTAAACCTTATTTATTTAGTTATTTATTTATTTACTTATTATTATTATTATTATTATTAATAATTTTAAGAAAACTATACTCTCCCCTCCCCCTCCATCCCTCCCTCACTACGTTGTTGTTACTTCCAAATTTTCAAGATTAAATAATCGATTATCCGATTAAATCGATTATTTTCCAGACATCATAATCGATTATTTATTTCCATAATCGAACAGCCCTATTAGCGCCCTCTCATTTTTTACTAGTGTGACTGTCTCTTGGAGGTGTCTACATCCCTCACCCACAAAGAGACCAGACATAGGCCTGGGACTGCCACAAATTGTCTAGTGCAAAAGTGCGCCTCGGCCTGACACTTCTAGTCACTGGCCCACGTCATGCAGTCCAGAGTCAAGTTAATACCATCCTGGATGGCTCACTGAACTGAGACAGGGCTTGCTTGGCATGAGGCAGATGCTGTTATTACACCCTGTAACAGCTGAGATACATGCGAGAGCATTGCTATGGACGCTCTAGAGCTCTCGTCTGCATTGCGCAATGCGGTGTTTGCTGAGCGCAGTGCGCTCAAGCACAACGCTCCCATGTCAGAACGGGAGCCTGACTGCATGTCTTCGCCAAATGCTGCGCGATCATTAGCACTGGGCTTTGGCACTGTACCGTACTTCGGGTATTGAAGGGGGGGGGGGGATGGCATTCCCCCACCCACCCTACTCCCACCCCCCAAACCACCACCACCCCCCACCCCCCGAGGGGTGCACATTCATCCATTTCCATGTTTGCGGCTTCAACAGGTGAGCCCAGCAGAAAATCCTCTTCCTCCTGGCCATGATAGATTGACTCTGGGCTAGCAAAGAGCGCTAACCCGGGCTGACCAGGGAAGGTACCTAAGAGGAAGCGTTACCTCTAGGGCACGGACTCACTAGGCGCGAACCTGGGTCCAGCGGCCTCGGCCCAAGATCAACCGATGAGGCAAGCCTCCAGCCGAGATCATTTACGCCTGCTCCAGGATCCATTGGCAAGGCGGCGGGCCTTCCAAGATCTACTGAAGCCACCACTAATTCTGGAACAGTTTCGGACCACAGACCACGACGGACACCAGAATCAGCAGCAGGGATTTTCTGCTCGGGGGCAGATGAAGAAGACAATAAAGCACCAGGCCCAGGGAGCATGCTGCGAGCAGCTCTGGAACCAGATCTTTTATTGTCTTTTTCATCTTCCCCATCATCTCTAACCTGAAAGACTCCATTTCTGAGGAAACAGAGGCCTTTCTCTTACCCTTTCCACTTACACTCTTTCTCATACACTTCTCCTCCTCTGACGCCTTATCCTTCGCCTGTAATGACAAGAATTCAGAGAATGAGTCGACCACCCCCCCCCCCCCCTGTTGTGGGAGGGAGCAGAGGGCAGAATGACAAACATTTTATAGGGAAAAGGTGGAGACAAACCCTCTTAGATGTGTAGAAACCTCCTGACAGGAACCTGTTGACACAAACATAGGGATTAGTATTTTATGGTGCCAGATAATAATATACACCCATTTTCTGGGTGCCTATCACGTCTATACCGAGTCACGGAAATAGGTAACACCGCGTAATTAAGACGTAATTAAGACGAAAATTGTACTAGAAATCACCTGATAACTCGGTCCTGCAACAGCCTCAGGAGGATTATGATGTTCAGACATGTCCAACACCTCTTAAAACAATTTTCCAAAGATATTTGAGCAAAAACTTAGCAAGCAAAACAAGTTAACAAGCATGTGGTTTAGACCAATAGTTGGGGCCGGCATCCGACAGACTGTCACCTGTCTACCTGCCCAGTAAGGGCACCTTTCTTTTTAAATCTGGGGTTATTGAGTGGAGGTCGATATTTAGGAAATATCATACTGTTAGGGAGGTAAGTATATCTCTTGAAGTGAAAATGGTTACGCTACATCCTGGTAGTTTTCCTAAGTCAAAAAGCAGCATTCCAAAAAATCTCATTGGTTGTATGTGCCCGGTATGAAATCAAAATGATGTAATACTGAAACATTAACAGTCACACAACTTTCTGATAAATTCCATTAAAACTTTAAAACCGGTCTGCAGGTTTAATATTAATCTTCATACATTAAATGTAACACAGGAGCACACCCACACATTAGGCAAATGGTAGTCAAATTGAAAATTGGCTAATTGAGCGTGGCTTGGACTAAGTCCATATTCTAGATTGATTTCTTATATTATTACCAGCAATTAATTGGGAGGAATATCTTACAAGATATTAAAGTAAGTACTGAAATAATACATGTAGTTGTATTCTGACAAAATTAACATTTTGAACTCTTAAATTTCAATTTCAAAGCACCCATATAGATAAACTGTTAAATATGTTGAAACTATGTTGATAAAAAGCTGTTGCTGCCTTGACAGCAGCAACAGCTTCAAGGCAAATTAGTTTCAAAATATTCAACATAATCCTTCTTATGGCTTATCTGATGGTGTCAGATCGCAAAACATTAGAAACCATTGGCTAAACTTGTTAAGATCTGCCTGACAAAAAAGGCAGTTGGTTAATTTATCGGCTTATACTTTGTTAAGGCCTTGTCTGTCACTGCAGTATCGTGATTCATGAGCAATCCTCAACTGACCTGTTCCATATTTTGACCATTTCTCCACTGGCTGACAGGAAAGCTGTGTTATCCGAGCTGACACTCAATGTTCTGCAGTCTGACCTATGACCCAGAAGTACTATCTTCCCATCTACGGTTGGTTTGCTGGCCTTGTTTGTTATATCAATTGTCTGTAGCTCTGTGCAATTTTGTGAAAGTAAGCCTATGATCTAAAAAAAATACAAAATGTTCTAGATTAATCACCTTTGGAAGAAACCATTTTAACAACATTTGTACAAAGTATTTATCACAATGACTTTTGAAAAATATGGCAGAGATATTTCAATCGCCTTTGTCCGTCCATTTGGCTATCTCCTCCGAAACTATGTATTTGGTGGACAACGTTCAGAGCAGGCTGTGCCTGCAGGGTGGTGACGGGGATTGTGGCCAGAATGTTAACATTGGCAGAATGCAATCAAATTGGTATGTGAGTTACCCATATGCTTGCAGATCGCAAGGAGGTGTTTACATTAGGCTCTCACCCATGATGTGGTGGGGCAGAATGGCGAAGTTGGCTGAATTCAACCGAATTTGTTACGCAAGTTATCCATATGATTGTGAATAGTGAGACAACATTTACATTAGGCTCTCCACAAAAACTATTTTTGAACATTTACCACTGAAATGATTGTTTCTGTTATAAGGACATACATTTCAATAGTGAATTTTCGAAAATACTCTTCTCTTGGCCTGAAACGATACATCCTGGCCACTCAGGCCAAAAAATTCCTCTGCAATGCTGTTACGGAATGTTCATATGCACGCCAAGAGATTATTTTTGAAAATTTATAAGTGGAATGTCTGGCTCGATAACCACTTCAGTCATTCCTGTGATAAATTTTCAAAAGTAGTGTTCTTTTGACCTGCAAATGGACATTCCCTAAGGAAAAACTAAAATTTTCTTGACAAATGCTCACGATTAAAGAAGTAAAGCTTATTAGCATCACAATCTTTACATTATATATAAAGTAGATAAACAGTAAAACCTGTATTACGTTACCACCTTATGGAACACAATCAGCTAGTTACTATAGACAGTGGTAAGATTTCAAAAATTATCTTTGCCCGCAAATGGACATTCCTCGAGACAATCACAGAGGTTTGTTTTGGCCAGCTTGGCCATTAAAGGGTCAATACAAGTGTTTTGCCCTAAGACTTATATTTTTGGAGCCCAAAAAATTACTGTATTGTTCTTTAACACAAGTGGCCTTTCCAGCAAGTTTGCATGTATTATGCATAGATATATAAAGATAATCCAAAGATTTAATTATGCAACAGGGACACAGCGATCTTGAACTTTGGTCCAGTGAATTCAATGTGCCTGTGCCAGAAATCTTGTAATAGCAAGCATGTGCCCACAACGAAAGATGTACAAATCATGAGATATAAGTCAAAGACATAATATGGATATAACCAAAGCTTTGTAACCATGTGATCTTGACCTCTGACATAGTGACTTCGATGCCACTGTGTGACATCATACTTCATATTTATATAGTGTAGGCATGTCTTCAAGTTTAGTTCCAATAATAAAGTGAATCAATCCTGCAATATAAGACAAATTATATGGCTATATTGAAATTTACCCGCCACCATTGATGACAGAAAAACAAATGGAAGCAATGCAAGGAGTCATTTCTAACTAAGCTCTGCCCACTTTATTCTCACATTTGGATCGATTTTAACACTTTGAAGCCCGACTTACCTGAATCTCAATTTCAAGTTAGCTAGAGTTTTAGTGATGCAGGATAGACCAACCTGCCGCTGAAACCCGCCTTTTACTGAATGCATGCAATTCACCTTTCCAGTTTTAGCTATGCCAACCCACCCCCACCCCAACATCTCTAGCTAAGCTCCACTCACACCTCACTCGTGTTAGGATTGATCGATCGATCCCTGAACTCCATGACTCAATTTTCATAAATCTATACAGGTAAGCTGTAAATTTTTTGAAACTAATTTGACTGACAGTCAAATTAGTTTCAAAATATTCAACAGAATGTTTATTTAATGGTAGACTCAAAAAAGCATCCGCCTTTGTTTCTACGAGAATTCTTAATACTTACCAGATGTACTATTATGATAATGTCTATTATCTAGTCGAGCTCAAAATAAACAATTAAAACTCCGCACTCTCCTGGTCCTGCCCATACTGTGTCCGGGAATACCATAGCCGCAGGTACCGAGTCAATTCCCAATCACAGTCAGATTCGTCTTATGTTTGCCTTGGCAAACTGCGAAAGCAGATCAGCCTCACCTCAGCGGGGCGGCTGAGGCAGGGCCATAGTACATCTGGTAAGTATTAAGAATTCTCGTAGAAACAAAAGCGGATGCTTTTTTGATTCTACTTCGAATAATACTTACCAGATGTACTATTATGATAAACTCCGGATTTCGACAGCCAGAAAATGCCGGTGGGAGGTGAGGCTCGAACCAGCACTCAACTACCATCCAACAGAGAAGGTTGTGAAGAGACTAGAACCCTGGCATACGCTTGGGTTCTGCTATCTGACTCATAGAGTGCTAAACTTCCATGGTCTAGACCGCGCTCCCCCCCCCCCTCTTTTGTCCACACAAAATTCAGAGGGCTGTCACTGGGGATGCAACACCCACCAGACCCGTGTCAGCCCCAAGTCTCAGCTAGGGCAGTCCAGTAGAGTGCAAAGAAGCTACTACAACTTCTAACTTTGAAAAAATATCAGTATATCGACTAGATTTTCAGATTGGAATGAGTCTAATGTCTGGTTGATAGGATAAGAATACTCTTGTACCAGACTATTTACCTAAGCAGTCTGGTATTTCGACTGTAAGTAAACATATTTATAGTCACTTAACTAATGTAAACACTCACCATTTTGAGTGCTTGATCTTTTCTTGATCATCACAGGAGCTCGGCCCAATCCACGGTCGTACTCAGTCATGTGCATAGCGTTTGTTCAGTGTAGGCGGAAGACTTTAGTGATGTACGCGAAGTAGTGGTCGGAAGTGTCTTAGTTTAGATTCGACAGATTGGCGACGGCTACCGGATTAAGTGAGCTGGAGATGTCGCGAAGGTAGAAAACAGTGAATGACGACTCGGCATGCCATTGTGCTACAGACATCACCTCCTCTAATGAGACACCCTTATAAAGGGCCGATGATGCTGCTAGTGCTCGGACCTGATGGGCATTCGCACGATCAATCTGCTTTCCTGTAGCGATTTTGTGCGACATCTTAATAGCGTCAACTATCCAACGAGAAATAGTATCTTTCGAGGCACGTAAATGGGGAGCTTTGAGACATAACCACAGAGATTTCGGGTCGTCTCTCCACTCATTAGTACGTTTCTTATACATTTTAAGACATCTGACAGGACACCAAACAGAAGAGTTTGGGTCATGTCTAGTTAAACTTGGCAAATTGATCGGCTGTCCTGGATATTTAAGTGACTGATTCTTTGCCAGGAAACAAAGACGTGGAAGTAGTCTTAAACCTTCACCGGTGATGACAAAACAGTCTTGTTCGGCAGAAAGCGCATGAATTTCGCTTCTCCTTCTCGCCGACGCTGCTGCAACCAAGAAAACTGATTTAATAGTTAACAGTTTAATATCAATAGATCTAATCGGTTCAAAAGGAGCTTGTCCTAAAACCTGTAGAACAAGATATAGATTCCAAGATGGAATAGGAATTGGCTGTCTAGGTCGCAGATTGCTCATTCCTTTGATAACTTCATTCAAGGTGTCATTCTCCACTCCTCCAATAGTGAGACTGGGAATGACTGAAGCTAATGCAGACTTATATGCTGCTAGGGTAGAAGGTACAAGTTTGTCAACTTCGTATAAATGACCAGATAAAATCTGCTACGTGTTGAACAGATGCAGAAAAGGGATCAATATCTCCTCTCTCACACCACTGTGCAAATTTGTTGATTCTATAATTATATGTTTTTGTGGTTGAAACTCTTCTGGCTGAAGCAACAAACTTCGCTGCTTGCTCAGAAAAGCCACCCTCAATTGCACGCTGCTTGACAACATCCATGCAGTCAATCTGAACATTTCTGGTCTGTCATGAAGGTACAGACCCTTGTTCTGAGAGATTAGATCTCTTGCGTCTGGAAGAGAGATTGGATTGCAGACCAGAAGGTCCAGCAGATCCGTAAACCATGACCGGCCTGGCCAATACGGGGCGATCAGTAGTACTTGGCACATCCCCTCTCTTATCTTTGCCAGAACTCGTGGGATGAGAATTGTTGGAGGGTACGCATACGCGTACATTCCCTCCCAACTTATCGCCAGTGCGTCTACTGCTAAGGCTAGCGAGTCCGGGATCGGTGACATGTAAGTGACCATCTTTGCGTTTTGATTCATCGCAAACAGGTCGACATTTGGCTTGCCCCATTGTTTGAATAGAACCTCCGCTACCGATTGGTTGAGCTGCCATTCCGTCGGACGACAAACCGTCCTTCGACTGAGAGCATCCGCTAGGATGTTCAATCTTCCTGGAATGTGTGCTGCCCGAAGAATAATATTCCTCTCTTGGCACCACAGCAGAAGGTTCCAAACCATCATACACAACTCTGGTGATCTCGTCCCGCCCTGGCGGTTCAAATAAGACACCACTGTTGAGTTGTCTGTCCTTATTAGGACAACTTTGTCTTGAATTAGACTCTCGAACTTTCGAAGTGCAAATACCACCGCTAATAGTTCGAGCACATTGATATGTTTCTGCGCATTGGTCCGATCCCATTCCCCTGACACTGACTGATTGTCCAATACCGCTCCCCAACCCGTCAACGATGCATCCATGAAGATGGACATCTGAGGCTGAGGGGGTTGTAAAGGAACACCTCGCAGGAGATTCTGTTCCGATAACCACCACTCAAGGTGGAATATCAATGGTTCTTTTACTGGTATCCTCAGAGATAACGAATCCGTTTTCTGAGACCAGAATGACATTAGATACATCTGAATTGGCCTGCGCCTGAGTGCCGCATATGGAACCACCTTCTCTAAAGATACTAGTAACCCCAGTATCCTGAGAAACTGGCGCGCCGTCAGATAGGCTCCTAGAGAAACTGACTCCAAAACTGCAATCAGGCTTTTGACTCTGCTCTCCGCCGGAAAAGCTACGCCATCCCTGAGATTGAAAAAGATTCCGAGATAAACAAACTCCTGGGATGGAGTCAGTTCTGATTTCTCTAGATTCACAATCCACCCTAGATCCTTTATTAAGGCTAGGACTACCTGCAGATTGCTGCGCGGAGTGACTGGATTCCCCGCCTTTAGCAGCCAGTCGTCTATGTACGTGTGAACAGCTATGTTTCTCCTGCGAAGTAAAGAAGTCATGGCGAGAACCACCTTGGTGAAGACCCTCGGAGCTGTGGTCAGGCCGAACGGGAGAGCATTGAATTCCCAAACATTGTCTTGGAATGCAAAACGAAGGTACTTCTGAAAAGGAATTGACATTGGAATATGAAAATATGCATCCTTCAGATCTATCGACACTCCCCACGCCTTTCCTCAGCCCTGTCATTACCGCTGCTACCGTCTCCATCTGAAATTTGGGAGAAAGAATAAATTTGTTCAACGGTTTGAGATTGAGAATTGGTCTCCATCCTCCGGTACGCTTCGGAACGAGGAACATGATCGAATAGAAGCCCAGTGAAGACTGATCTTTGACTAGATGAATCGCCTTCTTCTGACGAAGAGATTCTATTTCTGACCGAATGGCGTCTAGATGATCTGATTCCCTTGGAACAGGAGTCCATATTGGAGTCGAGGTTAACGGAACTAACGATTGATGGATGAGCCAGTCCGGATCGTAGCCGTTTCTTATCCACTGACAAACTAAACAGTCGTGCACGACCTGTTCCCATTGGCTTAGGAATAACTGAAGTCTGCCTCCGACGGAAGGAATCTGCACACAGCTGTCGGTCAAGATTGGCCGATAAGACGCTAAATCGCTTGGGTGAAGATTCTCGACTCCATTCGCCTCCAAAGCCACCGGTACTGGTTCCGCCGGAAACTCGTCAGGAACGAGCCCCACGGCCGCCCCTCGGTTTCTTGTAGTACGACGGTCCGGAACCGCCGCCACGGCTATCCTTACGGTAGTAGCCGCCGCGGCCCGAACCGCCACCCTTCCTGTCTTCCTCATACGGCCTCTTATTAGAGGACTTGTATGAGGATGAATGGCCAGGTCCTTGTGATCCGGATGGCCTATGGGCATCACGGCCAGAAGGACGGAAGGGCGATCTAGGACGCTGTCGTTGCTGCTCCTGGCGATGTTACCTGTAGTACTGCTGTGGCTGTGTCCTCTTAGTCGACTTCCACGACTTGCCAACTACCTCCTGCTCTGCAACCATTGAAGCGACCTTGGAGAGAGCTTGTCGTGCCGAGCCGCCGAACAAGCCTGGACCTATGAAAGGCGCAGAAGACAATGCAGCCCTCATCTCTGGTCCTGGTTCTACACAATCGAGAACCATTCTCCGCCGCTCTGCCAATGTCCTAGTGATCACCCTGGCCAGGCAATCCTGAGACAGGCGCATGGTGTCCCGAACAACGCCGGGAGCAGCCTCTGGCACCTGTCCACCATCCGCCGTGCAGTCCAGCATACCCTGCAGGACGGTACACCCGTGCGACAGCGCAGCCATGGCTGCCCTCGCCGCATCCTCAATGAGCGTGAGCTCATTGAACGGGTCTTTGTTGGTCTGGGAAACCAAAGGACGTGACCGCCCCTTAGCCTTCCCAGCCAACGGCCTATTCAGAGTCTCTCGTTCCGCAACGGAAAGCCGTGGAACACGGGCGTACTGATGATAGGCCAGCTCCGGAAAACGGACCCTACTCCTTATCCCCTTCGGGGCCTTTGGCAATGCATAGTCTGGCTGAACCAGACGGTATGCCGCAACTTCCAGCATGTCAGAAGTCTGCGTGTCCAACGGGAGTGTCGGCATGGCAGAAGAGCCACTTGACAGAGCGCTAGCCGCTCGCTCTGACATCCGCTCCATCGCCGGATCGCGCTGAGATCCCAGATCAGATGCCAACCGGAGACGATTGGTCATCCATCCGAGGACCTGCACCCATTCAGCTTCGGTGCAGAAAACGGACTCGTCCATCAACGAACTCCCGTTTTCATCCTCCCTCTCTCCCTTAGATGAGAGGGCCACCGACGATCCATGCTGAGCGCTATGAGACACGTCTCTGCCAAGACAGAGCGCATCCATAGCGCGACTACCAGCGGCACCGGTGTCTAACGAATTGCCAGACCCGGATTCTCCGCAGTCCATCGGCTCCAGCACGGGAGTCGGGACCACGACCGCTTTACCTATGGCAGGCGACGGCATTCCGATAGGAGCCGCACCTAACGCCGCCGGGATACCCTCAGGAACCGCAAAACACGGCTCTGCTGACCCCTCTGGTTGCACAAATAGCGGATGGAAAATGCCCGACGGAACGTCGACATCACCGTCCGCCTGGCAAACTCGTACTAATCCCGAGAGCGACCCCTGGGACGTACCGGGCATTGACGTCTTAGAAAGATCCGGCATGCCGGAATCTTCCATCAGCAACAAATCTTCCTCCTCTATCGTCGGCTCTTGAGCCAAGGACAGAGAAGGGGCAGGTGCATGACCCTCAGCAGAACTAGCCGGACCACCTAATGGTTGTCCTGCACCAGCTTGCGTCACCGGGACCGTGGACTGCAATGATTCAAACATTGCCTTGAACTGGGCTGCCCATATGCCCAGAGCTGAATCCATCCTGTCATTCAGCCGACCTTCCAGTCCCATCAACGACGCCTGCTGCAACTTCGCTGCCTTATCCTTCGCGATCCTCTCCAGTCTCGCACGCCGATCCCTGTCGAACTCTGCCACCATTGCCGACGACCACTTCACACACACATCACAAGGGCTACCGACTTTACACTGGGCGCACGACACGCAGTGATGTCCCAAACACTTCCGTTTCATGAACCGGTTGCACTTTTGGCACAATGTATCCAGATTTTTAGGTTTCTGCGAACACAGAGAAAAATTAAAACGCTGCACATGACAAATGATGACGAGCAATACGCACAATCGAGTTGATAGTTAAAATTTCTTAAACACATTAACTTTCTCTTAAATTAATGATAATCAAGTTCTTAGGCAGGAGATATTTGAAACTTTTTTTGAGTGAAAAATTTTTTAAAACACACAACTCAGCCTTTAACTAACGTTAAATAACCAAGGCTACAGCGAAGATCTCTACAAACACCCTCGACAATGAAGCGAAAGCTAATATCGGCGATAAACAGAGTGCATAGACACACCAGGCCAAGAACGACATAATTCATGGGCGCCGCCATCTTGGCTAAGGGCGCATCCATATTTAGAGGAACCGAGTCGCAAGAGAAAATTAACCGAGTACCCGAATTAAACTAAAAGTTAACGGGTACAGAAGCGACTCCAACAATGGCTACCATTTTAAAACAATGTGCCAATTTAAGGAAATTTCAAACAGTCATTATGGCACGAATGTATAAATTCTAGATTGATACAACCTGGCCCTGTGATGAGTTTCCCAATTCCTCCATGAGTCCACCGATAACCACGTAAAATACGCTCGCTAAACTCCTTATTGCTCAATTAACTAGCTCTAGAAAAAACGCGACTTTTCAAAAGCGCAAAATAGACGAATCTGACTGTGATTGGGAATTGACTCAGTACCTGCGGCTATGGTATTCCCGGACACAGTATGGGCAGGACCAGGAGAATGCGGAGTTTTAATTGGTTTTTTTGAGCTAGACTAGATAATAGACATTATCATAATAGTACATCTGGTAAGTATTATTCGAAGTAGAAATACAATTCGTACAATGTGTCAGACTATTAAGCATTACAGACGGACTATATCGAGTCATTCATGATGTCATGATTATAATGTCATCACACATGTCACTTAGTCAATTATGATGTCTTATGACATCATATGATGGACGAATAAACTTGGATAGGACCATTAATCTTGAAGTTGGGTGAACCATGAATTGATACTAGTTACAAGTAGAATGCATCAAGATTGTTAATGTATACAAGACACAAACTAAAGCCCATACAAGAATTGTCTATTATGCTAAGTGAACCATGAAAAGTACGCCAGGTTGACCTACTTTTGATATGCAACACAACAACAACCTACGATGCATCATACACAAATTTGGTCACTGTATACAAAAAACCCTTGGGACTATAGCCTAAACAAGAATAATCTCTAATGTTCAGTGAACCTTGAAAAGTAGGTCAGATTGACCTACTTTTGGTACATGACTCGTCTTTAAGCCATGACTCATCCATATACCAAGTTTAGTTATTATATACAAAATCTTGAAACTACAACACGGGACGAAGAATCTATGATATTGCCACTTTCAGGACTGACCTGTCATTTGATTCTGACATCAGCTACCAAGGAACATAATTTGCTTATGACATCAGACACTTGAATGTCCAATCCGATTGCGCCATTACTTTACTGGAATATATTCTAATCGTTGGAAGCAATGATATTTTTCTTCATAGAATCATGAAGTCATATGCCACATCATTGCCATTTTATTAGCATACTTCCAGTATATATGTTCAGTCAATTAACTATTTAATGATCATGACGGCCACAACATTCGGCCACAACAGAGGCTCTGCAGTGGTCTTGAGGAACGTAGATTTGCAGCCCAAGAGAAGACTATTTCTTAACCGAACGCTGGAAGGACTGCCTCCTTATGGAGCCAATCACTAGTGGTAAATTTTCAAAACTAGTCATCCCTTGGCCTACAATTGGACATTTAATGAGCATATAGTTTGGTTTTGTTAACCATATTTGGCTAAGTTAATGAAAACTAACACACACATACACACACCCACCCACCCGCGCACTAAACGAAATCTAGGATTTCTTTTTTCACGAGAGAGTTGATACTTACCTCCCTAATACTTTTGATATTGCTAAATATCGGCTTTCACTCAATAAAACACTCAGATTAAAAACAGTTAGGTGCCCCTACTGGGCAGGGAGTCAGAGGTAGTCCGGCGGATGCTCGCCCCACCACCGCGCATGCGCCGACTACTACTTCCTCTGGCTCATTTATTGGCTAACACATGCAACTACCAAGAGCCTGAAGACCGAGCCTCTGTGGGGCGGAGAGGCCGGGTCCGTATCTAGGGAGGTAAGTATCAACTCTCTCGTGAAAAAAGAAATCCTAGATTTCGTTTATTTCACATCAAGAGTATACTTACCTCCCTAATACTTTTGATATTGCCAGAATTCGAAAGTGAATCTGGCGGGAGGGAGGCGAGGTCAAAAGACCAGCTCTTCCCTATACGCTTTCAAGCGTTTAAGGCACTTATGACGTCTGAAACTGTGTGAAAACACAGTCAGGATTTGATAAACCATCGGATAACACAACCGATGTCTGAGAGATGACCGATTTGTCATATGCGCTCCCCCCCCCCCCCTTGGGAGGAAGATTAAATGACCTCAATGTCCTACACGCTCTCTTCGTACTAGTGCCAAGTACTATAGGACAGAGACGAAAAGGCTCCATTTTCGTATACTCTCTCTAAAGAACCACAACCCACATAAACCATCACCATATTAATAACACTGGGTAACGTGACAATACAAAACAATGAACAACACATGAACAAGACTGACCTTGTTGTACTAGGAAACTGTCATCACGATTCCAGTAGAGAAGGATGATACAGTCCCGACAAGTGGTTGTCACCGTCGCTGAATGGCGAAGTATATAAGCAATGCAGAAGCACTCTTCACAACATAAAGCGGTTATTGTTTCAAAATCGACAAGGCGAGAGGGTTAGAGGTGTCACGGAGGTAATGGTCTGTAAAACTTGACTCACAGTGCCACCGAGCCACTGACATAATATCATCCACAGGGTGCTTCACAGGGCAGTGGATGCCACGACACCGCGGACACTGTGAGCCTTGGCCACGTCAACCTGTCGCCCGGTGGCGGATTTGTGACAAAATTGAATACATTCCACAATCCACCTAGAAATGGTGTCCTTAGACGCCCTACCATGGGGTTCAATATATGACAACCATAACGCTGACTGGTCGGTACGCCACTCCGAAGTACGCTGTTTGTACCGGAGCAGCGCCCGTACGGGGCACCATACTTTAGAATTAGGATCATATCTAGTTAAAGATGGCAAAAAAATAGGCTGACCTGGATATTTCAATGACTGATTTTTAGACAAGAAATTAATCCTAGGTAGAAGCTTAAGGCCTTCCCCTGTAACCACAAAACGGTCAACCTCGGCTGATAAGGCGTGAATTTCACTCCTACGCCTCGCCGAGGCCGCAGCAATTAAAAATACAGTTTTAAGAGTTAACATTTTCATAGAAATGGAACTAAGTTGTTCAAAAGGCTTATCACCTAGTACCTGGAGCACCAGTGATAAACTCCAAGACGGAATCAGTGGAGGATTCCTTGGTCTTAGATTGCCCATGCCTTTAATTAATACATTTAATGTACTTACTTCATCACTCCCCCTATTAGCCAAGCAAGGAATAACAGTCATTAAAGCTGATTTATAACCAGCAATAGAGTTAGGCTTGAGGCTATAGGCATCATATAGGTGACAGAGGAAATCAGCCACTACCTGAATAGATGATTCCATTGGATCAATACATCTTTTTGAGCACCACTCTGCAAATCTGTTGATTTTATAATTATATGCTCTGGAGGTTGACCCCCTCGTGGCTTTGGCCATAAACATGGCCGCTTGCTCAGAAAAGCCCTCCTTAATTCTAGATTCCTTGACAACATCCACGCAGTCAATCGGAACATTGACGGATTGTCGTGAAGGGCCTTGCCCTGGAAGATAAGGTCGTCCATCAGAGGCAGCGGAACCGGATTGCAGACCAGAAGGTCCAGCAGATCCGTATACCACGATCGGCTTGGCCAATCCGGGGCGATCAGAAGCACTTGGCACTCCTGCTGCCTGATTTTCTGAAGCACCTTTGGAATCAGGATTGCTGGGGGGAATGCGTATGCATACACTCCCTCCCAGCTGATAGCTAACGCATCTGTTGCGAAAGCGCTTGGGTCTGGAATCGGAGAGACGTACGTCGTCATCTTCGCATTCTTCTTCGTTGCGAACAAATCTATGTTGGGTTTCCCCCAATGGTCGAACAGACGATCCGCCACACATTGATTTAGTTGCCATTCCGTGGGTAAAACACTCATCCTTCGGCTCAATGAGTCTGCTAGCAGATTTAACCTCCCCGGAATATGAACTGCTTTCAAGGTGATCCCATGATCCAGGCACCAACAAAGCAGTCTCCATGTCATCATACAGAGACTGGGCGACTTCGTTCCGCCCTGGCGGTTTATGTAAGTCACTACTGTCGAGTTGTCTGAACGAATCAGAACAATCTTGCCCTGAACATTCTTTAAGAAATGTTCCAGGCCCAGGACTACTGCTCTTAGCTCTAGTAGATTGATATGTTCCTTGGACTGATCCAGATCCCAAAGCCCTGATACTGTGGACTCTTCCAGACAAGCTCCCCACCCCTCCATCGATGCATCTGTATACACAGTCACCTGAGGGTGGGGAGGGGTTAGCAAAACCCCCGGCAAGAGATTCTCTGTATTCAACCACCATTGCAGGTGGTGAATCAGAGGCGCCAACACTGACACGTTCGAGTCCAGCGAACCTGAACTCTGGGTCCACTGTGTCATGAGAAACAACTGGATCGGGCGCCTGCGCAAGGCGGCCTGCGGAATGACTGGTTCCAAAGAAACCATCAAACCCAGCATTCTCAAGTAAACCCGTGCCAGGACATGACGACTGTCGCACACCGACTATTACCGAGATGAGTATTTGAACCCTCTCCTGAGTGGGGTACACATACCCCGTCTCCAGATCGAAGAACATGCCCAGGTAAACAAACTTCTGGGATGGAGTTAGCTCTGATTTCGGGAAATTGATCATCCAGCCCAAGTCCGAGAGAGTTTTCAAAACAATCTCCAGATTGGCTGACAACGATTCCCGGGTGTGTGCTTTCAACAGCCAGTCGTCTATGTACGTGTGGACTGCTATGCTTCTCCTGCGGAGGTATGCAGTGATCGCGAGAACCACACGGGTGAAGACCCGAGGAGCCGTGGAAATCCCGAAGGGTAACACCCAGAATTCCCACCGCCTGCCCTGAAATGCGAATCTCAGGAAGTGACGGAAACTCCTCTCTATGGGAATGTGGAAATACGCATCCTTCAAATCTATGGAAGCGGTCCACATTCCTCGCTCCAACCCCGCCAATACCGAGCGCACAGTCTCCATCTTGAAACTGGGCGTCTCTAAGAACTTGTTCAAAGGCTTGAGGTTGAGAATCGGCCTCCACCCTCCGGTGTTTTTCTTCACTAAGAAGAGGGTTGAATAGAAGCCCGGGCACCTCTGTGCCGGCTGAATGGCTTCTTTTAGTATGAGGGAATTTATTTCCTCCTCTATACACAACCTCTGATCCGGATCCCGTGGAATAGGAGTCCAGATCGGCGCGAGAGACAGTCGCGATGGCGGGCCTGTCACCCAGTCGGGACGATACCCGACTGAAAGCCATCGCAAGACTAAACGGTCCTGAGTCAACCGCTTCCACTCTGGCAAGTGGCCGGCCAAATGGCCGCCCACCGGTCCACCTAGGGATAGAGGTGGACATAAGGAGTGCCAGAGTGGCACTGTCCTCTCGGCGTGAAACACCGGAGTGGTTCCGACCGCGGTAACCAGGCCATCAGGCCCGATTGCCGCTACCAGATCCCCGCGCGCCCCGCCCAGCGCCGCGCGCACCACGGTGTGCGGGCGGCTGTCTGGCTGGGTGTGGCTGGGGAGCCTGCGCCCCCCTCGCTGCTGGCCGAATCGCACGTGGCCTAGGCCTACGTTGCGACGGTGGCTGGCCTCTGACCTGGCCAGCACCACCTCGAGCCTGCAGAGGACGATACGCAGGGGGTGCCGCGCGAACACGCTCCCGCCGGAGCACCTCAAATTTTTCACGCAGCGCCCTCTGGTTGTTAACCAGAGTGACCGTCTCCTGGAGGTGCATGCATCCCTCACCTCCAAAGAGACCAGGACCTGTCATAGGCGTCCGCAGCAGCCTATTATACAGGTCCTGGGACGGGCACAGATTGTCAAGAGCAAACGTGCGCCTCGCCCGGACACTTCTGGTCACCGCCCGCGTCAAACAGTCCAAAGCCAGGTTGATACCATCCTGGATGGCTCTCTGGACTGTTACCGGGCTTGGCTGGCGTGATGCGGAGGCCGCTACCACCCCCTGTAGCAGCTGGGAGACGTGGGACAGAGCGGCAATCGACGCCCTCCCACTCTCCTCCGCATCACGCAGCGCGGCATTCGCCGAACGCAACGCGTTCGAGCACAAGACTCCCGTGTCAGAACGGGAGCCCGGCCGCGCATCTTCGCCTAAAGCCGCGCGATCATCCACGCTTGGCTTTGGCACCACACCGTACCGCTGGTATTCCAGGGGCACGATGCGGCAACGCTTCGCCACCTCGCGAGGGGCCTTCGCGAGACGTCCATTAACCTTAATGGACGCCTCCGCCGCTTCGAACATGTCCACGACATGCTCAGCCAGCGGCAGAGATGGCATAGCGGTAGCCGCCGGCCTACCAGCTAACCACGGCCTATGGTCACGCTGGCTAGCCGGCAGCTCCACGGGTAGATCGGGCCGAACACTTACCAGCCACTGGCAAGCATCCGACCAATCCTCCTCCGTGGCTAACTGCGAGCGCTCTACTAGACGAGGGCCTTCGTCTTCCTCCAGAGCACTCGCAGTTGACGTCGACGGCGGATAAGCTGATACCCCTGGCAAGCCCGGAAAAGCATGCGGGCCCGAGAGAGCAGGCATGCTGAACTCCGCGGCTTGACCAGGAGCAGGCGCCGTGGCAGAGCGTGGGGTAAACACCGCCCTACCGCGGCCCTGACCAGCACCAGCGACACCATCGGCAAGCCGAGGTATGCGGTATCCGTGGTCAACAGCACCGCCCGGGGACACCTTCTGGACCGTGAAATCTACTCCTGCGAGAGTAGAACCACGGAACACGTCGCCCGTATTCCCCGCGAGGGGTGCACAGACGTCGTATTCCATGGCCACATCCTCAGAAGGCGACCCTAGCAGGAGATCCTCTTCCTCCTGGCCAGAAAGATTAGACTCCGGGTCAGCAAAGAGAGCTAACCCGGACTGGCCAGGAAAGGTGCCATAGGAGGCCTTGACACCTTCGGCGCGCGGATACCCGGGGTCTGATGAGCAGACCGCGGGTCCCAGCAACAACCGTTGTCCACGGCCCCTCGGCGCGGCGCCATGCCTGCTGCCAGAGTCTTGGACTGCCCCCAACAAAGGGGCCACCTCTGAATCCACAAACGGACCGGACCTAAAGAGACCGGATTCAGAGGCGGGGATCACCTGCTCGTAAGCAGATGCCGAGGACAACAAAGGAGCTGGCCCAGGGAGCATGCTGCGAAGCAACTCTGGGACCAAATCCTTTATTGTCCTCTGCATCTCTTGCAACATTTCGGACCTGAAGGCCTCCATATCCACCGCGGATGAGGCCTTCTTCTTACCCTTCTTACTACCCTCCTTCTTCTTCTTCCTCTCTTCCTCCATCACCTTCTCCCTTGCCTGCAATGAGAGAAAATCAGACATTAGATCTCCCCCCCACTGCTTACATACATCGCACTTCAGCAACGGTCCACAGGGACTGCAGCTGAAGCACAAGTGCGGTACGAATCTATTCTTCAGAAACCTCCCGCAGGACGGGCAACCAGGTCTCTGAAACAGGACAAAGGACAAGGACAATGAGCAAGATAGTTAAGGTTAGCGAACTCAAAACCAACTAAAAAGAGAGGGACAGGATCCTCAAGATCGCAAATCAAGAAGAACCAGCCTTGGACAAAACGTTAAATGTTAATAAAGGCCAAGGCCGATTATGACGTCATCAATCCCGTGACCAAAATAATCGATCCGCAACAAGCACCAAGTGTAAGAACGAATTGTATAAGTAACCGGAACATTCCCGTTGAATTGGCATTTCGAGTACACAACAATCAGATATACAGAGATAACTCCTTCCAATTCTAGCATTGGCAAAAAAGGAAATTATCTCCCCTTTTGTTTATCAATAATTAGATACCTGACACTTGTACAGACAAACCATCCAACGTGATGTACCGGAGAACTCCACCATAGTACGCCTCTACATTCTTTCCACCGAAGGGGAAGGAATTGGATCAAGAGGGCAAAGTGAGAAGACCTTTATAACAAGCCTCCAACTCACTGAACATAGATATTTTGGTTAGATAACCTAACAGTATTAGTAGGAAATGGAACCGTGGTGGAGAGAAACATATCCTCTTGTGCCGAGAAGTCCATCAAAGCTTCTACGTGATACCTGTGGACAAAAACACAAAGAGAAATGAGACTTATGAAGCACCATGTTGTAAAAAACCAACACAAACAGGCGCTAATCACGGTAAGCGCGAGTCCCGGAAACACATTAAACCGGGACAAAACACGCTAGCATATCAAAGAAATCACCTGATAAAGAGATCCAGCTCCTTCCAAAGGTGAGTCCTCTCTTTCCGACATGACACGAACGTACAACAATCGTCAAATAAGTGAAAAACAAGGTAAACGCGCAGAAAATGTAGAGTAGCACAAAACCGCATGTAACCCTTAGCCAATAAATGAGCAAAGAGGAAGTAGTAGTCGGCGCATGCGCGGTGGTGGGGCGAGCATCCGCCGGACTACCTCTGACTCCCTGCCCAGTAGGGGCACCTAACTGTTTTTAATCTGAGTGTTTTATTGAGTGAAAGCCGATATTTAGCAATATCAAAAGTATTAGGGAGGTAAGTATACTCTTGATGTGAAAACACACAAACACACACACATTGGCAAGATGTCTGCAAATTATTAAACAAACATACACTATAGTGGTACCATAGTTGTGCAACTTAACCATTGGAACCCTGGAGTTCCTGTATTGGAATTTAAAGGCACACATACAAGTACAAAATGTAAGTTGTTGAATATTTGGAAACGAATTCAACAGCTTCCAATAAAATTATTTTCAAAATATTAAACATAATATTTCTTACATTAAGCATTTTATCGTATTCGGTCTTTCGATTTCAAAGGGTTAAAAAAAGTCGATGGCATGTACAGACAGAAGCAAAGACAGAATCTCTTTGACAAAATATGGTGACAAAACCTTACCTTTGCAGTATTAGTTGGCAAAACAAAAACGCTGATAGCACAAACTTTAGCAGAAAACATAATATCATTGATTTTCAAGATTTCATCTTCCAATTTTGCAGTCACCTCCCCAGGTATGTCATCGCCATGTTCTCTGAAGAAGAAAGAATACAGTCAATCTTGACCACAGAAACGAATGATGTAGAATGGATACCCTATCAAATGCAGAATTTCAGTCCAGCATTTCATCATACTAACCAATATGTTTGTTACTAATTATCATATTATCTCTTGGAATAATGTGTCAGCTTAAAGGTGCATATTCACACCAAAATGATTGAAAATAAAATTGTTAAAATTGCATAGTTTTATAAGCCAAAATTATGTGCCTATGCGTAATGAAACGGAATAAATCTTAACATATGATGATTCCATTCCATATAAATTAATATAACTTTTTAAGCTGCGAAGTTGAAATAGAGACGTCTGTTCAATTTCTCTTCCAATTACAAAAAGAGGATTTACTCACTTTTGGATGCCACATATTCTGCTCAGAGTACAGGATTTTCTCGCCCGATCTCATTTAAGTGAGATTATCATATTACTAACAAAATCATATTTTTTGGTGCAATTTGCATTACTTAGTCGAATAAAATGTTAGAATAATAGCCTACAGCCAACCAGATTTTAATTAGGATAAAAATATATAAATTCTGTTCATGAGTGTCTGTTCGGTCTCTCTTCTGATTACGGAAAAATAGAGTCCCAGTATTAGGTAAGTTGGGACAGTATTATAGAGGGTGGTGGTTGGACCATGAATTAGCCAGAAGAATGAGAAGAGCACTGGGAAACGATTGGCTGAGATTTTGACAAATTTCCAAGATGAAATAAACACACCAGGAGATGAATGAACACATCCGCTGAATAGCTAGTCCTGGCAGGTTGCTTGGACACATCAAAATCTGATAATACTAGGGGCCCTATTCACGAAGAGTACTTAAGAATAAAAAGGTGTAAATCTGGCGTAAGGCAAAAAAATGCCTAAGCCTGTATTTCCCTACATTAGATGAATATTTTGCCCCTTCGTGAATACGATGTAGTCATCTTCGTGAAGACAGGTCCGATCAGGTGCACTGGTGTATTCCTGAACTCACATCACCAGCGGCTCAGGACAACTGGCCCAACAGTGAAGGTATACAGATGTCCAGTCTACACTTAAACATATCTAATCTATGACCTGACCTCACATGACCACATGTTTGTAATGGTGAATTCAGCCAGAATTGGTTTCTGTAATCGTCTTGAAAAATGTCCATTATGATGTAAAGAGCAGCTTTTTTTTAAAGATTTAACACTAGCATGAGTGGCTCAATAACTGAGCCAGTCATTCGAGTGGTAAATTTTGAATAGTCTTTTCTTGTCCTGCAAATGGACATTCATTAAGTTTTCTTGACAAATCCTGAGCAGTCAAGGGGTAAGGAGACTCTTTGGGTCGAGTAAAACATTTGCTTTAGAAATACAATCATATAGAATAATGATGTGATCCGATCTGTTACTCAAGTATTTAATGTCATAATCAAATACATGACATGTTCATAATTATGTGATGTCACAATCAAAATGATGTAGCTCTGTCATGAAAATCCAAGTCAATCTCAAAAGTGTACAAGTTATATTCTTTGATAAATGTACACTTTCATAAGCATTCTGATGAATATTTGAAGTGGGAGCTGTTGCTGCCTATGGCAGCAACAGCCCCCAATCAAATTAATTTCAAAATATTCACCCGCTTACCTGCATAGTCACCATAAAATTTAGATTCTCTCTATTTGTTTTCCAACCTTTGGTTTCCTTTAATCCTTTACTGCCCAAGATTTGTCAAGAAAAATTGACATTTCTCAAGATCATTGGAGATGTAGGTTTCAGTTGGCTTAATGATTAAATGGTTATAATGTCATTACTCATTGCTTCCATTAGCTATGATATGACAAGGATTGTGGATGACTGGCTAGGTTTATGAACTCACATTGCCTTCCTCTTCTGCTTCTTTGTACGCTTGGCAATAATCCTATCCATCTGTTCTGTAGTCGCTATTCTGAATACTTCAACCGTGTTTCCTGTACCCTGGTCAAGGAAAAGAGTACATGTTTGTAGAATATAGAACAATATGTAACACTTAAATGAGGGGAGACATAGCACAAGCGAAATCACGGATTTCATTTTTCACGAAAGTTGATACTTACCACCCTGATACCCTATAGTTCCCAAATATCGACCTAGCTTTAATAAGACTCAGAATTAAAAAGAAACAGCCCCCACTGGGCAGGTTACTCAACTGACAGTCCAGCGGATGTGCTGCCTAAACTCGCGCATGCACGGGGCTGTCTCTTTCTATTCCAAATTATTGGCTGACATAATTGCAACATAAAACGCTGATAGACACACACCCCCCCCTCTGTGGGGCGGAGAGGCCGGGATCATATCAGGGTGGTAACTGGTAAGTATCAACTCTCTCGTGAAAAGGAAATCTGTGAGTATACTTACCACCCTGATACTCTATGATATAACCAGAATTTGTAAGAGAACTCGGCGGGAGGGAGGCGAAGGTCAGAAGACCGGCTCATTCCTGGAAGAGCAAGCTGTTTTGCTTCAGGAGCACAAAAAACATCTGAAATTGTGTATGTAAACACAATCAGGAAATGACTTGGACATCGGACAACACGACCGATGCTGAAAGCAATGACCGTTTAACATTCACTCCACCCCCCAACCCCCTCTTTTAAAGAGGGAGCGATGACCTCAATGTCCTATACACTCTCTATGTACTCGTGCTAAAGTACTATAAGAGACCGGACGAAAGCTTCATTTCGTATACTCTCAGATGGAACCACAAAGAACACAAACCATCACCATTTTAGTAAGTAATAAAAATTGTGACAAAAAATAACCATCACCAAATATAGGACTAACCTATTTTGACGCGATTCCCTTTAATTACCACTGCCGATGATAGGTACAGTACGGAAAAGCGGGGATTCCCCCACTAAATTGCACTGTGTGTCAGTCAATGCCCTTATACACAATATTTAAAAATATATACAGATTCAACATTTATGTAAAATCGATACGGCAAGCGGATTTGACGTGTCACGGAGGTAATTATCTGTAAAACTAGACTCACAGTTCCATTGTGCTACTGACATAATGTCATCCACCGGCTCTCCGTTAAACAGAGCCATGGATGTCATTACGCCACGGACACTGTGAGCCTTGGCCATGTTAACTTTTTTTCCCATGGCGGCTTAGTGGCAATGCTGGATGCATTCCACAATCCACCTAGAAATGGTATCTTTAGAAGTGCTCCCATAGGGTTCAACGTAAGATAGCCATAAAGCACTAGGGTCCGTCCGCCATTCCTGTGTACATTGTTTAATGCACAGACAGGACACCAAGCCCTTGAATTACGATCAAACCTAGTCAAAGCAGGTAAAACTATAGGCTAACCAGGATATTTTAAAGACTGGTTTTTCGCCATAAAGTTAACTCTAGGTAGAAGCCTAAGGCCTTCCCCTGTAACCACAAAACGGTCTGGCTCTGCTGACAGAGCATGTATTTCACTTCTTCATCTGGCTGAAGCTGCAGAAATCAAAAAAAATGTTTTAAGCATCAACATTTTCATGGAAATGGAGCTTAGTGGTTCAAAGGGTTAATGCGCTAATACGTGAAGTACTAGCGATAAACTCCAAGACGGAATCACTGAAGGATTCCTTGGTCTTCGATTACCCATGCCTTTGATTAAAGTATTTAGATTACATACTTCATCACTTCCCCTAATAGCCAAGCAAGGGATAACTGTCATTAAAGCCGACTTATAGCCAGCAATAGAGTTAGGCTTGAGGCTATAGGCATCATACAGGTGACAGAGGAAATCGGCTACTACCTGAATAGATGCATCCATTGGATTAATACATCTTTTTGAGCGCCATTTAGCAAATCTGTTGATTTTATAATTATATGCTCTGGAGTTTGACCCCCTTCTGGCTTTTGCCATGAACATGGCTGCTTGCTCAGAAAGGCCCTCCTTAACTGCTGATTCCTTGACAACATCCACGCAGTCAATTGGACCATTGACGGGTTGTTGTGCAAGGCCTTGCCCTGGAAGATTATGTTGTCCATCAGAGGCAGAGGAACAGAATTGCAGACCAGACGGTCCAGCAGATCCATATACGTACCATGATCGGCATGGCCAATTTGGGGCGATCAGCACTTGGCATTCCTGCTGCCTGATTTTCTGGAGAACTTTTGGATTCAGGATTGCTGACGGGAATATGTATGCATACATTCCCTCCCAGCTGATAGCTAACGCATCTATTGCGATAGCGCTCGGATCTGGAATTGGAGACATACGTCGTCATCTTCGCATTCTTGTTCGTTGCGAATAAATCTATGTTGGGCTTGCCCCAGTGGTTGAACAGATGGTCTGCCACACATTGATTTAGTTGCCATTCTGTGGGAAGAATGCTCATTCTTCGGCTCAATGAGTCTGCTAATAGATATAGCCTTCCCGGAATATGAACTGCTTTCAGGGAAATCCCACGATCTAGGCACCAACAAAGTAGTTTCCATGTCATCATACAGAGACTGGGCGAATTCGTTCTGCCCTGATGGTTTATGCAAGTCACTACTGTTGTATTGTCTCATCGAACCAGAAGAATCTTGCCCTTGACATTCTCTAGGAAGTGTTCGATGGCTAATGACTACTGCTTGCATTTCTAGCAGATTGATATGTTCTTTTGACTGATCCAGATTCCAAAGCCCTGATACTTTGTCTTCTTCCAGGCAAGCTCCCCATCCCTCCATTGATGCATCTGTGTACATCGTTAACTGAGGGGGTGGGGGGGGGGGGGGGGGAGGTGCCAGGAGATTCTCTCTTTTCATCCACCATTGAAGGTGGTGAATAAGAGGCTCCAACACTGACTCCTTTGAGTCCAGGAATCCCATTCTCTGGGTCCACTGTGTCATGTAAAATAACTGGATAGGCCGCCGGCATAAGGCTGCCTGTGGAATGACTGGTTCCAAAGAAACCATCAACCCCAGCATTCTCAAGTATACCCATGCCAGGACATAAGGACACTGACTGTATGACAGATGAGTAGGCTTGCACGATTGTCCGATATTCCTTTTCAGCCACGATTCTTTACGATATGATTTTGAAAAAATCGAAATATCACGAAAATTTTTACTGTCACGCCCTATTCTGCCTATTTATCATGTATTTGCAGCGTAGCCTTCTATTACTGCAAGGTGTTCAATTTATTTCCGAACCAACATCTTTGTGAGAGGGGTGGGCTTATATTAGGAATATGTCAAGAAAAAGTTGAAATTGTTTTAAAAGATGGACTAATAATACAAAAATTTAACGCAATTTACCGGTACAATTTCTTGCCGCCGTACTGTATACCTCAAAACTATGATTGCGTGAGTGAAATTATTACCTGGGACGGTATAAAAATTGTTTATTTTTTAATAAGCATGGTTTATAAAATCTAAATTAATCCTAAATTTGACAATAAATGGCGTCGCGAAAATATATAAATCACGTGATATTGCTTGCTCACCTGTTTTTGGAGGCAAGAGGTGGTGCGTTCACAAATGTGATAGCTAAATTAGACGGTATACACGCTTTAGCCAGCAATGTGAACTATCGAAGATGTTTCTGAAGGCTAACTATTATTAGTCAAAAAAATTTTAAATCACATGATTTTGCTTGCTCTCTTGCTTTTGGAAGCGAGAGATGGTGCGTTCACAAATGCGATAGCTAAATGAGACGGTATACATGCTTTAGCCTGCAAGGTGAACTATCCGAGATGTTTCTGAACGCGAACTATTAATAGTAAACGGGTACTCGGTAAATGCAGATCAGATCTAAACATTAGATATCTATGGATCTAATATCACGTGACAATATCAAATGTCAAATATTCAGATTAATTTTAATCTAATAAACTATGGTTATAACAGAGTATGCAATATTTGGGTTGTCCAGTGTAATAATTTCACTCCCGCAATGATGGACAAGGTATACATTAAGACAAGGTGTAAGGCGTCAAAGATTTACACCGGGAAATTTCCTATTTTCGTGTTATTAACGCTCATTCTTTAAGCGACTGCATTTAATGTTTTTGTTGAAATTTACCAATTAGAAATCATATTCGGTTAAAACTGATATGAAAACTCATAGCGAAGCCGACATGTCTACATAAGCCAAACCGTGCAGTCCAACTCAACCCAAGACCAATTCACCCCATGAATTCATGCCATAAAATAAGCTATACGATATATTGAAATATCGCGATTTTCCCACCACGATATAACGCGATACCTCCTAGGACAATATCGTGCAAGCCTAGAGATGAGTACTTCTACTCTCTCCTGAGATAGGTAAACATACCCTATCTCTAGATCGAAGAACATGCCCAGGTAAACAAACTTCTGGGATGGTGTCAGCTCTGATTTTTGAAAGTTTATTATCCAGCCTAGATCTGTAAGAGTTTATAAAACTACCTCCAGATTTGCTGATAAACTTTCCCGATTGTGTGCTTTTAACAGCCAATCATCTATGTACGTGTGGACTGCTATGTGCCTCATGCGGAGGTATGACATCATAGCTTGGACAACCCGAGTGAAGACCCGAGGAGCCGTCGATATACTAAATGGGAGAACCCTGAATTCCCATTGGCAGCCCTGAAATGCAAATCTCAGGAACCGACGAAAGCTCCTCGCAATGGGAATGTGAAAATAAGCATCTTTTAGATCTATTGATGCTGTCCACACTCCCTTCCTCAATCCTGCTAACACCATTCTTACAGTTTCCATTTTGAAACTTGGTGTGAGAATAAACCTGTTGAGAGGTTTGAGGTTGATTCTTTCTCTCCACCCTCTAGTGCTTTTTGTCACTAGGAACACAGTTGAATAATAACCCGGACATTTCTGTGCGGGTTGAATTGCATGTCTTTGTATGAGGGATTGAACTTCTTCCTCTATACACAAATGCTGATCTGGATCTCATGGATTTTGAGTCCAGATCGGAACCAGAGACAGGCACGATGGCTGGCTTGAAATTCAGTCGGGATGGTAAGCCACTGAAAGCCATCTCAAGACTGAGCGGTCCTGAGTAATCCGCTCCCATTCTTGTATGTGGCAGGCCAGACGGCCTCCCACGGGTGCAACTAAGGATTGAGGCGGTCTGAGAAGTGCAAGAGTTGCCCTGTCTCTGTTGGCTGTCCTAGCAGCACTGGTGTGACCCTTGTGGGTGCCGACCCATCAGGCTCGGTTCCCACGACCAGAACCCCACACTCCTCTGCCAGTGCCATGCGCACCTCGGTAGGCAGACTGCTTGGCGGGTTGCGCTGGAGGAGTCTGCGCTCCCCCTAGCTGGCTTACGCTGCATAGGTGCTTGGCCTCTGACAGGGCCACCACCACCTCTAGCCTGCTGAGGGTGGAAGGCAGGGGCTACTAGCTGTAGCAGCTGGGAAACGTGCGAGAGGGCTGAGATGCCTCCTCTTGTACTTTCTTTCGTGTTGTGCAGCGCAGAATTTGCGTTGCGCAGGGCAAGGGTCCCATGTCAGACCAGGACCCAGGCCGTGTGTCTTCACCCAAATCTGCACGGTCATCCGTGCAAGGCTTTGGCACGCCGCAATATTTCTGATACAGATTAGAACTGATATGGCAGTGCCATGCCACCTCGCGAGGCGTCCATTCAGCTGAATGGACATCTCTGCCGCAGGGAACATATCCACGATATGCTCCGCACACGGCAGAGATTAAACGAAATCAAGGATTTCTTTTTTCACGAGAGAGTTGATACTTACCTCCCTAATACTTTTGATATTGCTAAATATTGGCTTTCACTCAATAAACACTCAGATTAAAACAGTTAGGTGCCCCTACTGGGCAGGGAGTCAGAGCGTAGTCTGGCGGATGCCAGCCCCACCACCGCGCATGCGCAGACTAGCACTTCCTCTGACTAATTTATTGGCTGATACACATGCAACTATTAAGAGCCTGAAGACCGAGCCTCTGTGGGGTGGAGAGGCCGGGTCCGTATCTAGGGAGGTAAGTATCAACTCTCTCGTGAAAAAAGAAATCCTTGATTTCGTTTATTTCACATCAAGAGTATACTTACCTCCCTAATACTTTTGATATTGCCAGAATTCGACAGTGAATTCGGCGGGAGGGAGGCGAGGTCAAAAGACCAGCTCATCCCTATACGCTTTTCTGCGTTTAAGGCACTTAAACTTCTGAAACTGTATGAAAAACAGTCAGGATTTGACTAACCATCGGATAACACCCCCGATGTATGAGAGATGACCGAATGTCATATGCGCTCCCCCCCCCCTCCTTCCTGGGAGGAAGAGTCGAATGACCTCAATGTCCTATACGCTCTCTACGTACAAGTGCCATGTACTACAGGACAGAGACGAAAAAACTCCATTTTCGTATACTCTCAACAATGAACCACATAAATACACAAAACCATCATCATATAAATAACGGGTAACGTGACAAGACAATCAACAATGGACAACACATACACAAGACTGACCTTGTTGAAATGGCTGCTGACATCCTCTTCCCATTGGTGAAGATCGATGCAGTCCCAAATTAGTGGTTGTTTCCATAAATTAATTGTGAAATATATAAGCAATGAGGAAACCCCATCAAAAATATATATGCCTAGTTATTTTTTCAAAATCGACAAGGCGAGAGGATTGGAGGTGTCACGGAGATAATGGTCTGTAAAACTTGACTCACAGTGCCACTGAGCCACCGACATAATATCATCCACAGGGACCCCATTAAATAGGGCAGTGGATGTCACTACGCCGCGGACACTGTGAGCCTTGGCCACGTCAACCTGCTTCCCGGTGGCGGATTTATGGCAAAACTGAATGCATTCTACAATCCACCTGGAAATGGTGTCCTTAGAAGCCCTGCCATGGGGTTCAATATATGACAACCATAACGCTGACTGATCGGTGCGCCACTCCGCCGTACGTTGCTTGTACCGGCAAAGCGCCCGGACAGGACACCATGCTTTAGAATTAGGATCATATCTAGTTAAAGCAGGCAAAATAATAGGTTGACCTGGATATTTCAACGACTGATTTTTAGCCAAGAAATTAATCCTAGGTAGCAGCTTAAGGCCTTCCCCTGAAACCACAAAACGGTCATCCTCGGCTGATAAGGCATGAATTTCACTCCTACGCCTAGCCGAGGCCGCAGCAATTAAAAACACAGTCTTCAGTGTTAATAGTTTCATAGAAATGGAACTAAGTGGTTCAAAAGGCTTATCACCTAGTACTTGAAGCACTAGCGATAAACTCCAAGACGGAATCACCGGTGGATTCCTTGGTCTTAGATTGCCCATGCCTTTAATTAATACATTTAATGTATTTACTTCATCACTTCCCCTCTTAGCCAAGCAAGGAATAACAGACATTAATGCTGACTTATAACCAGCAATAGAGTTAGGCTTGAGGCTATAGGCATCATAGAGGTGACAGAGGAAATCAGCTACTACTTGAATAGATGAATCCATTGGATCAATACATCTTTTTGAGCACCATTCTGCAAATCTGTTGATTTTATAATTATATGCTCTGGAGGTTGACCCCCTCCTGGCTTTGGCCATAAACATGGCTGCTTGCTCAGAAAAGCCCTCCTTAATTCTAGATTCCTTGACAACATCCACGCAGTCAATCTGAACATTGACGGATTGTTGTGAAGGGCCTTGCCCTGGAAGATAATATCGTCCATCAGAGGCAGAGGAACCGGATTGCAGACCAGAAGGTCCAGCAGATCCGTATACCATGATCGGCTTGGCCAATCCGGGGCGATCAGAAGCACTTGGCATTCCTCTTGTCTGATTTTCTGAAGAATTTTTGGAATCAGGATTGCTGGAGGGAATGCGTATGCATACATTCTCCCCCAGCTGATAGCTAACGCATCTGTTGCGAAAGCGCTTGGATCCGGAATCGGAGAGACGTACGTCGTCATCTTCGCATTCTTCTTCGTTGCGAACAAATCGATGTTGGGTTTCCCCCAATGGTCGAACAGACGATCCGCCACACATTGATTTAGTTGCCATTCCGTGGGTAAAACACTCATCCTTCGGCTCAATGAGTCTGCTAGCAGGTTTAACCTTCCCGGAATATGAACTGCTTTCAAGGTAATCTGGTGATCCAGACACCAACAAAGCAGTCTCCATGTCATCATACAGAGACTGGGCGACTTCGTTCCGCCCTGGCGGTTTATGTAAGTCACAACTGTTGAGTTGTCTGAACGAATAAGAACAATCTTGCCCTGAACTTTCTGTAAGAAATGTTCCAGGCCCAGGACTACTGCTCTTAGCTCCAGTAGATTTATATGTTCCTTTGACTGTTCCAGATTCCAAAGCCCTGATATCGTGGACTCTTCCAGGCAAGCTCCCCAGCCCTCCATCGATGCATCTGTATACACAGTCACCTGAGGGTGGGGAGGGGTTAGCATAACCCCCACCAAGAGATTCTCTGTGTCCAACCACCATTGCAGGTGATGAATCAGAGGCGCCAACACTGACACATTCGAGTCCAGCGAACCTGTACTCTGGGTCCATTGTGTCATGAGAAATAACTGGATCGGCCGCCTGCGTAAGGCGGCCTGAGGAATGACTGGTTCCAATGAAACCATCAACCCCAGCATTCTCAAGTAAACCCGTGCCAGGACATGACGACTGTCGCACACCGACTGAATTAATGAGATGAGTTTCTGAACTCTCTCCTGAGTAGGATAAACATATCCTGTCTCTAGATCGAAGAACATCCCCAGGTAAACAAACTTCTGGGATGGAATCAGCTCTGATTTTGGGAAATTGATCATCCAGCCTAAGTCTGTGAGAGTTTTCAAAACAATCTCCAGACTGGCCGATAAACTTTCCCAGGTGTGTGCTTTCAACAGCCAGTCGTCTATGTACGTGTGGACTGCTATGCTTCTCCTGCGGAGGTATGCGGTGATCGCAAGAACCACACGGGTGAAAACCCGAGGAGCCGTGGAAATTCCGAAGGGTAGCACCCTGAATTCCCACTGTCTGCCCTGGAATGCAAATCTCAGGAAGCGACGGAAACTCCTGTGTATGGGGATGTGGAAATAAGCGTCCTTCAAATCTATCGACGCTGTCCACATTCCCCTCTCTAACCCCGCCAACACCGAGCGCACAGTCTCCATCTTGAAACTGGGCGTCTCTATGAACTTGTTCAATGGCTTGAGGTTGAGAATTGGTCTCCACCCTCCGGTGTTCTTTGTTACTAAGAACAGGGTTGAATAGAAGCCCGGACACCTCTGTGCCGGCTGAATAGCTCCTTTTTGTATGAGGGAATTTATTTCCTCCTCGATACACAACCTTTGATCTGGATCTCTTGGATTTGGAGTCCAGATCGGCACTAGAGACAGTCGCGATGGCGGGCCTGTCATCCAATCGGGATGATACCCGACTGAAAGCCATCGCAAGACTAAACGGTCCTGAGTTAACCGTTCCCACTCTTGCATGTGGTCGGCTAGCCGGCCTCCCACTGGTCCACCTAGGGATAGAGGTGGACATAAGGAGTGCAAGAGCGGCACTGTCTCCTCTGCCCGAAACACCGGCGCGGTTCTCACCGCGGTAACCGTCCCATCAGGAACGATTACCCCGCCCAGATCCTCGCGCGCCACGACCAGCACCGCGCGCACCTCGGTGCGCGGGCGGCTGCCTGGCTGACTGCGCCTGAGGAGCCTGCGCCCCCCTCGCTGCTGGCCGAATCGCACGCGGCCGAGGCCGGCGCTGCGATGGTGGTTGGCCTCTGACCTGGCCACTACCACCTCGAGCCTGCAGGGGACGATACGCAGGGGGTGCGGCGCGAACGTTGGCACGACGAAGCACCTCAAACTGCTCGCGCAGCGCCCTCTGGTTATTGACCAGAGTAACCGTCTCCTGGAGGTGCCTACACCCCTCACCTCCAAAGAGACCAGGACCTGTCATAGGCGTACGTAGTAGCCTATTATAGAGGTCCTGGGACGGGCACAGATTATCCAAGGCAAAAGTGCGCCTTGCCCGGACACTCCTGGTCACCGCCCGCGTCATACAGTCCAGAGCCAGGTTGATACCATCCTGGATGGCTCGCTGGACTGTGACCGGACTTGGCTGGCGCGATGCGGATGCTGTTACTACCCCTTGTAACAGCTGGGAGACGTGGGACAAAGCGGCAATCGAAGCCCTCCCACTCTCCTCCGCATCACGCAACGCGGCATTTGCTGAACGCAACGCGTTCGAACACAAGACTCCCGTGTCAGAACGGGAGCCTGGCCGCGCATCCTCACCCAAAGCCGCGCGGTCATCCACGCTCGGCTTCGGTACCACACCGTACCGCTGGTAGTCCAGGGGCACGATGCGACAACGCCTGGCCACCTCGCGCGGGGCCTTAGCGAGACGTCCACTCGACTTAATGGACGTCTCCGCCGCCTCGAACATGTCAACGACATGCTCTGCCAGCGGCAGAGAAGGCATAGCGTTAGCAGCAGGCTTACCAGCTAACCACGGCCTGTGCTCACGCTGGCTAGCCGACTGCTCCACGGGCAGATCTGGTCTAACACTTACCAACCACTGGCAAGCGTCAGACCAATCCTCCTCCGTGGCTAGCTGCGAGCGCTCTACAAGACGGGGGCCTTCGTCTTCCTCCAGAGCGCAAGCAACAGAGCTTGACGGCGGGTACGCTGCTATGCCTGGCAAGCCAGGGAGAACATGCGGGCCTGACAATACCGGCATGCTAATATCACTGGTTTGACCAGGAGCAGGCGCCGTGGTAGAGCGCGGGGCATATACCGCCCCACCACGGCCCCGGCCAGCACCAGCGACACTCTCGGCAAGCCGAGGTATGCGGTACCGCTGGCCTTCAGCGCCCAGGGCCACAGTCTGAACCGTGGATTCTACCCCTGGAAGAGTAGAACCATGGAAAAAGGCGCCTGTATTCCCCGCGAGGGGTGCACAGACGTCATAATCCATGTCCACGTCTTCAGACGGCGACCCCAACAGGTAATCCTCATCCTCCTGGCCAGAGAGATTAGACTCCGGGTCAGCAAAGAGAGCTAACCCGGACTGGCCAGGGAAGGTGCCGTACGAGGTACTGGCACCCGCGGTGTGCGGCTACCCCTGGACTGATAAGCAGCCCGCGGGTTCCAGCGACGACCGTCCACGGTCCCTATTGGGCGCGGCAATAAGCCTGCTGCCAGGGCCGTGGAACGCCCCCTCTAATGGGGCCACCTCTGAATCTTCAAACAACGGAAGCGTACTAAGGAACGTTGATTCAGAGGTGGGGATTACCTGCTCCGAAGCAGATGATGAGGTCAATAAAGGATTTGGTCCAGGAAGCATGCCACGAAGCAACTCTGGAACCAAATCCTTGATTGTCCTCCTCATCTCTCCCAACATCTCGGTCCGGAAGGCCTCCATATCCACCGCGGACGAGGCCTTCCTCTTACCCTTCTTACTTACACCCTCTTTCTTCTGCTTCTTCTTCTCCTCCTCCACCTTGTCCTTCGCCTGCAAGCACAAGAATTCGGACATTAACTCGCCCCCCCAGTGCTTACATATCTCGCAATTAAGCAAGGGACCACAGGGGCTACACTGAAAACAGAGATGAGGGCCAAACTTATCCCTCAAAAATCGTCCACAGGACGCACAACCAGGTCTCTGAAAAAGGGCAAAGGACGAGGAGTATGAGCAAACTAGTTAAGCTTAGAAACTCACCAACTCAAGAGAAGGAAATGATCATAAAGATCATAATTTATCAGAAAACCAGCTTCGGACAACTTTAATTGTAAATAAAGAGCAAGGCTGATTATGACGTCATTAATCCTATGACAGGAAAAAATCGATCCCCAACAAACATCCCAGTGCAAGGACGAATTGTATCTCTAACCAGAACATGTACAGAATGGACATTTCGACTATACAAGCATCAGATATATACTGATAACAATGGCAAATAAAGTTAATTATCTCCCTTTCCTCTAAATAATTAACATCACCTCATATCAATAATTAGATACCTGACACCTTGTCTAGACAAACCATCCAACCTGATGAACTGGAGCACTCCACCACTGACCGCCTCTTAACTCTCTCCACCTCTAGGGGAAGGAATTGGATCAAGAGGGCAAAGTGAGAAGACCTTTATAATAGGCCTCCAACTCACTGGACATAGAATTTTTGGTTAGATAACCTAACAGTATTAGTAGGAAATGGAACCATGGTGGAGAGACACAAACCCTCTGCTGATGTCATGTCCATAATATTTCTTCACACAGACCTGTGGACATAAACACAAAGAGAGATTAGTTTTATATAGCACCTAGTTGAAATAAACCAACTAATCAAGGCGCTTATCACGTTTAGCGCTAGTCCCGGAAACACATTACAACGGGACAAAACTCGCTAATTTTACTAGAAGTCACCTGATTTAAAGGTCCAAGGCCCTCCTGTGGCGAAGTTACTCTTTCTGCCATCTTTCTCAGGTAACAACAGTTCAAAATTGTGTCAAAAACGTTTATAAATGAGTCACAAAAAGCAGCAGCACAAAAGCATGTGTAGTCTCTTAGCCAATAAATTAGCAAAGAGGAAGTGCTAGTCTGCGCATGCGCGGTGGTGGGGCTGGCATCCGCCAGACTACGCTCTGACTCCCTGCCCAGTAGGGGCACCTAACTGTTTTAATCTGAGTGTTTATTGAGTGAAAGCCAATATTTAGCAATATCAAAAGTATTAGGGAGGTAAGTATACTCTTGATGTGAAAGGCATGGTGCTCGTCACCGGTTTCCCTTCCAACAATGGGTGCTAGTCCCGCTGGGAAGATGGTGGATCCACCTGGAATTCTGGCTTGATGTTCACCAGCCATTGGCAAGCATCCAGCCAGTCCTCCTCGGTGGCCACCTGTGAATGTTCGACGAGACTAGGGCCTTCGTCGTCCTCAACCACATTCACTGGTGGGGTAACAGCTAGAGATGGAGATACTCCTGGACAGCCAGCGAAGCCATACGGACCCGCAAGGGACGGCATGGCTTGCGCTGTGGCTATTCCAGGAGACGGATCTATGACATCATGGGGGGGGGGGGGGGGGCTAAATGCATGACGTCATAGTCTGAGCCTTCCTCACGGTAACTCTCTACAAGCCAAGGGATACGGTATGGACAGCCATTGGCTCCTAGCCGGCCTAGCCATTGAGCCGTGAAACTTATTCCCGAAGAAGTAGTTCCATGGAAAAGGTCACCCATGGGCCCCCTGGGGGTGGATGAATTTCCATTTCCGTGGCCATCGGTTCATCGGTAGGCCATAACAGAGCATCCTCTTCTTCCTGCCCAGAAAGATTAGACGCCAAGATTGAAAGGGGATCAAACTTGGCCTGGGCAGGAGGGGCATCACGTGAGGCGCTGATAGCCTGAGCCTTAGGCTGCTCTAGAATGTTTGATAAGCGAACCTCAGAGGCCATGGCTTTCGCTCTCGGGTCCACGGGCGAGGCAAGCCTCGGCGCCAGACCAGCAGGAGCCGTCTCTGGGTCTATAACGAAAACTGGCTTCCTAAGAGAACCAGACCCAGAGACGGGAACACTCTGTCCTGGAGCAAATAAGGAAGACAATGACGAACTTGAACCGGGAAGCAAGCTGCGAAGCAACTCCAGGACAAGATCTGTGATTGGCTTCTTCATTTCTCCCATCATCTCAAGACGGAAGGCTTCCATGTCTGGCACGGATGCCTTTCTCTTCTTACCACAAGACTCTTTGTTAAGTCACCTTTTCTCATCCGCCACCCGGTCCTTTACCTGCTGATTTATAAAAATCAGTGAAAAACTCACTCACATGGCAATTTAGTAAGGGCCCGCACATACTGCACCTAGTGCAGTCATGAGGGAAATAGCGCGCCTTCACGAAACGGTGGCAGGAAGGGCATTTGTTTTCAATGACCCTCTGAAACGACACAAATGGAAACAATTAGTTTTTAGTTATGACGTACCAAAAAAACAATTTCAGAAGGCTAATAAATTCCTTAAGGAAAATTTAGACCACTAGATGAAACTATAAGTCAGGACCATAGAAAAACACTATGGGCCTGACTAAAAGTAAACAAATCCTAAAAACTTCTTATTCTACATGAAGACATAGGAACAATTAGAATTTGAACTTGAATACTTGAGAGGCGAATGCTAGACTCCACACTCAAAACAAAGATTCATTAGCCAACAGTCTCATACTCACCTGTATGGACAAATTTCAGTGTAAAAAGTGCAATGCACAATTTGCTCAACGCACCGGGCTAAGAAGGCACATAAGAGTCATACACGAACTGAGTGGCTTCTGGAGCTGCAGTTATTGCAGGATTAGCTTTACACGTTTAGAGGAAGCCAGAGGCCACTGTGAAAAAATCCATCTATTTTCAAAACACCAGATCAAAGAACTTGTTCGACAGGCCAGCAACACTAGAGTGATCAAAATCAGAGATTACTCGAGTTTCAGGATACCTGTCCCTCCACCAAGACCGACTACTCCAGCAACCAATGCCACTGTCACAGAATCTCTCTCTGGAGATAGACAGGTAGCACAGGAAGTGAGCACACCCACCGCCGAACAACCAAACGAGGTAGACACGCCAGCCACAACACCCACAGAATCAACTGGGATCGAACATACCACCGACATTTCATCTGAGCCATCCTTTCACACACAGACAGAAGATAGCGGACCTCTTCCACAAATCACAGAGGAGGAGGCCGATCATATCCACACGCAGTACGTAATCCATATTCCTGAGGGTAGTATACCATGCACCAGTAACACAACAGATGATGAACTCTTCTCATTTCTCTTTGTCGAAACTATCTCCCCGACACAGTTACATATCTTACTCCTGGACTAGAACCACGTCTAGTCACAGACCGGGGAACTGACCCATAGAGAGGTAAGCTTAAACGCACTCAACACTTACTCTTTTAACCCTTCATACAGGATAAACTAATCTGACTTCTATTTTTCTCTGATGAGTATTACCACACAAAGTACGAAATGCCATAAATCCGAATCATTCCACTTAAGGTTATCCAACAAAATGGAAACCCGTGTCATCAAATGCTATTTATACCCCATAAATTCCCACCACACTGGGATATCAAAGAAACACAATATACTCAGTCAAAGAGTCACTCTTGGCTACTGGGTAAAATGCTTATATAAAAACTGTTTTTCCGGTTACATCACTAGTTTTTTACGGTTACACGTAACCTAGAAAACAACTATTACAATTTTCTGGTTACACAACAAATGACTTTAACGGTTACACAATCTAGAAGTCAAAAATTTCCGGTTACCAACAAACAGACAATTGGTAAATTCCGGTTACAAGATGTTAAATCTGGTTACAAAATCAACATTTCTGGTTACAAGCATGAAATTCCGGTTACATGTACCCAGATTTTTACTCGTCCCGGTTACACCAAGGAGCAACTGTAACCGGCCCGAGAGTATAAAAGCAGGTGCAAAACACTGCACTGACATTCGGATTTCGATCCAACTGATCAGCATTAGAAAATCTTTAGAAGTTTTCATGACCAGTCAAAACCTAAAGATTCATTAGTAGTTGAACTTTATAAACACAATGAAAAACACAACCCTTAGTCATAAAATTTCCAAATATTTTTAGAAATAAAATGACTGAAAATTTTTCTCTCTCCATACTAAACCTCAGAAGACAACTCCTGAAGAACAAGTGAAGTCTGATGAACAACAACAGGAATACCTGATCCTGAATCCAAACCCTGTGGTGGGGAGGGGGGAAGAATGCAGAAAAATTACTTCTTATGGTAACAATTCCCTCTGCAAACTCATAATAAATTATATGGACCCAGAAAACTAAGTATAAATTGTTGTTCAAATAAAGGATACTGTCAGAAATCAGCTAAATGTCTGAAAATACAAAGCGCAACATGCGTTAGCTAATTTATAGACCTTCCCCCAAAAAGAGCTAGCCTAATATAGACATATCCATGAGTTAGCGTGAATCCTGAATATACATGTACCATCCGAGTCAACACGCACATTTTTTATCAATAAATTTACTAAAGTACACCTGATGGCTAGGACCAGGAGCATCCTCCGGTGACTTGGTAGTGTCAAGATCAACTTAAAGCTTCATAAAGATCTAAAAGCAAAAGCAAAACTAGAAAGCATGTTGCAATGGCAAGTCAATATTTTAAGAAGAGAAAGAGACAGCCCCGTGCATGCGCGAGTTTGGGCCGCACATCCGCTGGACTGTCAGTTGAGTAACCTGCCTAGTGGGAGTGGTTTCTTTTTAATTCTGAGTCTTATTGAAGCTAGGTCGATATTTGGGAAATATCATAGAGTATCAGGGTGGTAAGTATACTCTTGATGTGAAATCGCAAATGCTGACACTTTCCCCAACCGACCATTTAACCACCACCGCATGGGAGAAGAGCACCATATGAATATCATCTCACAATCAACAATCAGAAAACAAATTTGGTTGAATTCGACAAAATGGTTTCGGAGGAGACAGCATGACAGATGTAATAGTTACTATATTTGAACTTTTGACCTCAACCAATGGCCTCCAGGGGGCACAGCCCAACACAAAATGTTATCTGGCAACTCCTCCAAATAATTTCTGAGTAGCTAGTTGCATGATATTTGACCTTTTAGCTCAAGATTCTAGCCCCGTAGGTGGCGGCGCCAAACAAAAACGTCAACTTGCAAACCACAATGATAATGGTAACTCACATACATGTAACACTGAATTCCGCCAAATGGCTTAGGAAGAGATCACGTCCTGGACAGAATTTGTATGATAGTTGATGATTTGACTCCATTTTCTGGCCACCAGGAGATGGGGAGCCATAAACAGGAATAAATGCCATCTTCCGCAATCATACGGGCAACTCATATTTAATTATGGCAAATGGTTTCAGAGCAGATAACCAGGACAGACAGACAGACAGACAGCCAGACAGACAGGTGAAGCTGACTGCAATATCCTTGTAGGTTTTTAAAGATATGTGGGAATACACTCTACAGTGATGATAATGTATAGGGGTAAGCTACATAAATTCATCCAATAGACTATAAAATCATACTCACATGGCAACATAGGCATCTCCCAGTTCTGTCCATTGACATAGAAACCAATCTACCTCTGCCGGAACGGAAAATGGAACCCATTTTGGTTAGCTTTAGCAACCTCTGAAAAGGACACATAAAATCTTTACAGGGCATGCTGGTGAAAAACATCTGCAGTGGTTAAGGAATTTTCATTTACTGGCCAAGAAACCATTTTTGAAAATTTATCACAAAATATATGGCTCGATAATCAGGCCAGTGATAAATTTCCAAAACAATAATGTTGCAGCGCGCAATGTCTCGCCTGTAAGGGAATGGGTTATCAGGGGTCATACACATGCAGAATGAAATTCCATTAATTTCTGATACGTTTTCCAAGCATGCGATATAAACCGTTAAGTTGAGTTAAACACAAAATGTTACTGTTGAAAAAGTTTTTTACCAATGTCACTATGATCGTGACCTTTGACCCAAGGTCACTGTATCATACACTCTCATCATAAGAAACTTAGCAAGTGAGGGTAGCAATGGCGGATCCTAGTTTATCCATCAATCATATGACATCATAATCAACTACATGACGTGTAGGATGATGTCATAATCTATGACATCATGATGTAGTTAAGTTAGTCATGAACATTTAATTGATGACGGACTAAGCATTGTTGTACGAATTATATGGCTTTACTATTTATTAAACATGCTGTTGAATATTTTGAAACTAATTTGACTGGGCACTATTGCTGCCATATTGCGACTCTCCGAAAAGTACAAAGATCGACTTGTATGGTGGAACGATAATGTTCCAGTGGGGCCGTGCGACCATTGCCGCCGAGATTGAACCTCACTGTTTCATCCCAACTATTCGTATCACTGGTATGACGGTCCATAACTCAATTTAGGAGCCTGGACATGATAATTAATCTAAAAATATATACTATACAAACAATTGTACTTGTTTGCTAGCACGAGAGAAAATATATAGTACATAGAATTAAGTTGGTGTCATGTTTGTGTGGATTCATCAGAGGTACCTCACCGATCTGTATATATCCGTGAGGTATCTTTGCAAGGGAGCGTCCTAACGAGGCTACTTATGTAGTTTAACAAAACCATTATACCCATAACAGAAATATTGTTGCGAGAGGAAAGTGCCTCGCTTGGGCCTCCGTCACAGTAAACGCTGAAGTTGAGGAAGAGCTGGCAAAAAGGCGTCTCTCTTGTTCAAACTAAAGCTAAGTGCAGTGTGAGTCAACCTAGTGAAATTATAATTAATGTGATGCACACTGTATTACGTGAAGATGGGGCGGACAATTTCCGAAGAATTCAAACGCCATCATCTTATGTAGGTCCAAGATACTGCATTGGTAGTTGCCACTTTATTTATGCGGTCCTTCTGCTAAATTCTAACCTACCATTTAGTTGTTAGATTTACTTCCAAGCTTTGGCCGCAAGTGGCAGGGATTTCGACCTATCTTTTGACACGAGCCTAACTGGCGAATATGCTCGGTTTCCCGAAGGTCACCCTACAGAGCATCGCCCTCAGAAAGGCAGCATTCGGATATGTTACGGAGTGACAGCTTCAGAATCATATAATGATCTGGTTAGAAATCACACCACAACCACATACAACATCACTAGGACAAGTCACCATTTACATTAAGCAATTTGCAAAGCGCACAAATGTTTTATGGCGGGGAGTAAGAGGCAGATATCCATCTCCAGTGACCCTCCCATGAGGGCGTGGTGGGTTCCAAGACCGCACCCAGTCACTGTACGGAGTTACATGGAGATCTGCATCCCATCCGTCACCCGTGTGTCAGGGAAGGATTATTTGAGATCCGGCCCCACGGACTAACGTTTGCCTGTCGTTAGGGTTAAGTTTCAGAATGCCCAGAAATGCACTGCTGGCCGGTTTTACATAATATCTTTTCACAGTGCCTCCTACTTTGGCAGGGTTATCTATGCTAACTAGTACCCGACAATACAGAGGGAGTGTATGCGAAATCGGCACTTTGGCCTTCACCACTCGGAAACCCCAACAGCTTCCTAAGTCGGATCATGCCAACATGTCGATGGGAGTTCCAAACAATTTATATGCCTTGCGGCTGGAGGAGCGTAGAAAGAGACATTCACTCAATATAATAAGAGGCCCTTATTTTTGGCCAATTTTACACAATCTAGCTGGTGTGCGGTGTTACATATCCGCTACATCCGGGGAAAAGGCTTACACAAATGTCTCCTACGAACAGATTGTCCCTAACTACTTTAAACCTATCCTATCGAGCTAGAATAGCCAGGTTTAGTCGACCACATGGCAAGTTCGCATAATGTGAACATGAACAGTGACCTCAGTGTAAAATTGAGGCTGGGGGAAAAGTGATGCGGATTTAATGTTGCTGTATAGCATAGCCTAGTGTACTGCAGTCCTAGAGTTTTACATAAAATAAACAAAACAAGTAACTAGGATGGCTGCTTGCCATATACATAACTAACTATCACAGTATTGACAGTAAATCAGGTCATAGGACCGTGCGGTGCTCGTTAGTCATAAGCACAAAAACAAGGATAATATTTACATTTAAAATACATATTATAAAATGCGGTCTCAGATGACCGGGGCCGTACTTATTAGTCATCAGTACCTGTAAAGAATAAATAAATACAATAGCTAAATGAGTACCTATTAGTCATCGGTACGGAAAAAGTTCATAAATCACTGTAGATGCTGCGTCACAGATGAGGGACACGAGATGGCATGATTCTGAAGTTGCTAGGAAATCTCCGCAGGCGAACTGTTGATGCGGCTCACTCTCAAAGACGGTGAAGAAGAACGACTGTAGTCGGATATCTACTAGATAGTCATAATAGCTAATACAATAATTAAGCAGGGTGTTCGAAAGTGTCCGTCCGGTAACGGAAGTTTGAAAGTTGCCCGTAACATGAAGAGCTACAGTTGTAATTTATAACTAGAACACATTTACTGAAGTAACTGTAAATCTGCGATGACTGGGCATTAAGGAGTATTATAAGCCCTCTTCTCGCATGATCAGTGAACATGTCTGATGCTGATCTGATAAAAAGTCTACATGTTGTCGCAGTTCAAAGATCCATAGTTGAAATTCCCATAGTTTTACACAGGGTATTGAAAACCTGATTTCTTGAAAACCAATAGCCTTGACCCTAAAGTATAAAATAATGTGTCCTGATTTGCTATAGCGAAATTTTTACCAAAATCAAGGAAAAGGCCATTAAATGTCAAAATAAAGGAGAAATTAATGAATCAAAGGTAAAGGGAGGCAATCCATGCAAAACAATGACCAATTTTAGTTTTTTGGCATGAATTACCTCCCATTACCTGTTGAAATTGATTGAGTCAATTCACTATTGGAAATGTAGGCGAGTACATTTCATATGGGACATTTTGGGCACGGATAAGCGTATTCCTCAGAAATTATTCGCTGGATCCAAAAGCAAAATAAAAGCATCCCAGGCCCTAAGGTTTACTGAAAGTTTCTCC
>CM067369.1:238857042-238945042 GCA_034401795.1 Chaetoderma sp. LZ-2023a | reverse complement strand
TGTGTCTAGAAAGGTGGAACAAATACAACCTTTCCCATTATTTGTTGATCTCAATTGCAGAACATTCTCTTGCTGTTGATATTGTGTTTCTAAAAGATGTGTAACCAAAAAACCTTTCCCATTAACATTTATCACAAGTGCTGAACGGACATGCTGCATTTATCTATAAATTTGGAACCAAAAGACATTTGCCATTATCATGTATCACAAGGTCAGAACAACCAAATAATTTGATAATACCATTATGATGTGATGTTGAGAGTTAGACCCCTAGAATAGCCCCTTCAAATTTTTTCAAGATCTGTTCATCAATAATCGAGGAGTAGTGACTTAAATTGAATGGTCTGGCACCAATCTAAGGGCTATTAGTTAGGGGGTGAATTAAAAATCAGACTCCATTCTAATAACAATAGTTACACCTAGAATATACATAGTAAGTATTATCTAGATCTATTTATCTGTAGCCGAGGAGTAACGATTTTAAAATTTACGGCTGGGAATGCTGTTTAAAACTCAACAGAGAGTGAATTGAAAAGCGGCTACATTGTGATGTCAATAGTTGCCACTAAAATGGCAGTAAGGCATTGAAAAGTGCAGTCTTGAAAATGTACTTTTCACAATATAGGCAAGAGTTGAATAGAATACAAGCTTAATGTTTATGACTAACACTGCAGGAGATGGCTTTTCAGAGCATCTAACTTGCAAAAACTTTCCTGTGCCAATTTATTGTACACGTAACTATGGGAGGGGTATTCCCTCCCAGCACATAGTGCAATGTTAGAGTCCTTGAAAATGATAGTAAATAGAAATGGAACGTTGGTTGGATGAATCAGTTAAATTCTTGTATGAACCATGTCAAAGACATACATTTCATATAGTTTAGTGACAGGCTTAAATTTTCATTATAAAGCTATGTCATTTTGATTGTGACGTCAGCTAACAGGTGATGTATTCGATTATAACTTCATATTCTTGAGTCCTTCAATTGATTTGTGAGGGGTAAAAAGAGACCAAATGTTTGTGCTCAGAACAATATGACAATGATACTAGCAACAACAACAACAACAACAACAACAACAACAACAGCATGAGCCAATTTTCGAGAACCACTCGTGATCTAAAGATAAACATTAACATCTTGTTCTATGCTGCAGGCACTCAATGTAAAAGATAATATTGACGTACTGGGTCTGTCTTCTTTTTGCGAACGAGTTGACCAAGGGAAATGGGTGACCCTTACCCTGCTAGGTTGATGCCTATGGGCTCCATTGTGTGGAACTGGTGTATCCAGTGGCACTCCTTTTGTTTCCTCCATTTAGTGGTGGTTTCGGCCTCAGGGTCTGAGGAGAGCACCTGTATTATTCTAAATTGCATGTTAATTCTGGAATGTCCAGGTCTGTTGAAGTGTCTAGATACATCGTGGGTATGTCCCAGCCAATCCACAGGTTGAGCCACAAGAGGGTATAAAAGGGACTGAAAAAACAGTCTTAGACCATTCAGACTTCTGGATTTACACAAATATCCAGATGTCAGGCTTTCTTACTCGTTTTCACATCTTCCTGATTATGTTGTTATTATCCTGCACTCTAATGTAAGCATTCACTTCATTGTACCTATTGGATTTGATTATGTAGGTTTGTGCGATTATTGCTTTGAGTGATCACGATTCATTGTTAGTTCACCTCGCCAGAATGGCCAAGTGAGCTTATGCCATGCCGTCCGTCCGGCAACTTTTGCTTAAAAACGCTACTCATTAACCGCTTGGCAAATTTTGGGAAATCAGTTAAAAGGCTACTCCTCATTAACCGCCTGAGCAAGTTCAAGCAAACTCGGCTGGAAGGACCCTAAAGTGGTATGCTTCAGAGCTTGTGTACAGAATTTTGATTGGTCAATTTTTCTGGTGGCCATCTTGGATTTTCTGAAAATTTCTAGAAATCACTGAAAAGCCTACTCCTCGATAACAATTGGGCCGATTTCAGTCAAATGTGGATGGAATAACCTTATTGTAGTATGCTTCCGAACTTGTATACAGAATTTTGATTGCTCCATTTTTCCGACAGCCATCTAGGAGTTTCTGAAAATTTTGGGGAATCAGTGAAAAGTCTACTCATTAACCACTTGAACGAGTTCAAGCAAACTCGGCTGGAAAGACCCTAAAGTGGTATGCTTCAAAGCTTGTATACAGAATTTTGATTGGTCAATTTGTTCGGTGGCCATCTTGAATTTTCCGAAAAATGGCTGAAAATCGTCTACTCATTAACTGCTTGGGCGATTTCAACCAGACTAGCTGGAATGAGCCTAGGACAGTAGGCTTCAGAACTTGCATACATAATTTTGATTGATCATTTTTTGCGGTGGCCATCTTGGATTTTTTAAACATTTTGGGAAATCAGTTAAAGGGCTACTCGTCATTAATCACTTGGCCAATTTCAACCAAACTCAGCTGGATGACCCATAGGCCGGTACGCTTCAGAACTTGTATACAGAACTTTGACGGCTTGATTTTGATGGTGGCCATCTTGGATTTTCCAAAAAATGGGAATTCATATAAAGTGCTACTCATCATTAATCGCTTAGGCAATTTCAACCAAATTTGGCTGGAAGGCTCCTGTCGTCGTACCCTGTAGAAAATCCATTATTTCACATCAAGAGTATACTTACCTCCCTAATACTTTTGATATTGCTAAATATTGGCTTTCACTCAATAAAACACTCAGATTAAAAACAGTTAGGTGCCCCTACTGGGCAGGTAGTCAGAGGTAGTCCGGCGGATGCCAGCCCCACCACCGCGCATGCGCCGACTACTACTGCCTCTTTGCTAATTTATTGGCAAAGGATTCACATGCGCTTGCAGTTATCTACAAGTTTTCTACGCGTTTGAGCCTATTTTCACGTCTGTTGAGTTCAATTCTATTGAGGAAAGATGTCAGAGAGAACGAATTCACCAGAGGAGGGGACTGGAGCTCTTTATCAGGTGATTTCAATGATATTCTAGCGAGTTTTTTCCCCGGTGTAATGTGTTTCCGGGACTCGCGCTTACCGTGATAGCGCCTGTTTGAGTTGGGTTTTTCCAACATGGTGCTTTATAAGACTAAATTCTCTTTGTGTTTATGTCCACAGGTATCAGTTTGGATTATTGGTGGACTTCTCAGCACAGGAGGGTTTGTTTCTCTCCACCACGGTTCCATTTCCTACTAATACTGTTAGGTTATCTAACCAAAAAGTCTATGTTCAGTGAGTTGGAGGCTTACTATAAAGGTCTTCTCACTTTGCCCTCTTGATCCAATTCCTTCCCCCAAGGTGGAGAGAGTGAAGAGGCGTAGTCTTGGTGGAGTGCTCCAGTGCATCACGGTGGATGGTTTGTCTATACATGGTGTCAGGTATCTAATTAATGATATGAGGTAATATGAATTATTTGAAAAAATAATGACTGTTTTTTTACCATTGTTATCATTCTGTATCTGATGATGTGTAGTCTGAATATCCTTTTGCGGATGTTCTAGTTATGAATACAATTCGTCCTTGCACTTGGATGATTGTTGCGGACCGATTAATTTCTGTTAAGGGATTAATGACGTCATAATCGGCCTTGCGCTTTATTAACATTTAAAGTTTTGTTCAACGCTGGTTTCTTCTTGATTAGTGATCTTTATGATCCTGTCCCTCTCTTTTAGTTTGGTTTTGAGTTTTCTAACCGTAACTATCTTGCTCATTGTCCTCGTCCTTTGTCCTGTTTCAGAGACCTGGTTGCCCGTCCTGTGGTCGGTTTTTAAAGGACCGTTTTGCACCGCATTTGTGTTTTAGCTGCAGTCCCTGTGGAGCTTTGCTAAAATGCGATGTCTGTAAGCAGTGGGGGGGGGGGGTGAGCTAATGGCTGATTTTTTGTCGTTACAGGCAAGGGAGAAGGTGATGGAAGAGGAGAGGAAGGCGAAGAAGGAGGGTGGTAAGAAAGGTAAGAGGAAGGCCTCATCCGCGGTGGATATGGAGGCCTTCCGGTCCGAAATGTTGGGAGAGATGCAGAGGACAATAAAGGATTTGGTCCCAGAGTTGCCTCGCAGCATGCTTCCTGGGCCAGGTCCTTTGTTGTCCTCAGCATCTGCTTCGGAGCAGGTGATCCCCGCCTCTGAATCCGAGTTCCATAGGTCCGTTCCGTCGTTCGAGGGGGATTCAGAGGTGGCCCCGTTGATGGGGGCGGTCCACGACCCTGGCAGCAGGCTTGGTGCCGCGCCGAGTGGCCGTGGACAACGGTTGTTGCTGGGACCGGCGGTCTGCTCATCAGACCCTGGGTATCCGCGCGCCGCGGGTGTCAAAGCCTCCTATGGCACCTTCCCTGGCCAGTCCGGGTTAGCTCTCTTTGCTGACCCAGAGCCTAACCTTTCTGGCCAGGAGGAAGAGGATTACCTGCTAGGGTCGCCGTCATCCACAGGAGTACGACGTCTGTGCACCCCTCGCAGGGAATACAGGCGACGTGTTCCATGGTTCTACTCATGCAGGAGTAGAATTCACGGTCCAGAAGGTGACCCTGGGCGGTGCTGATGGCCACAGTTACCGCATACCTCGGCTTGCCGAGAGTATCGCTGGTGCTGGCCAGGGCCGTGGTGGGGCGGTGTCTACCCCGCGCTCTACCACGGCGCCTGCTCCTGGTCAAGCCAGGGAGTTTAGCATGCCTGTTCTTTCGGGCCCGCATGCTTTCCCTGGCTTGCCAGGGGTATCAGCATATCCGCCGTCTAGTACAACTGCGTGCGCTCAGGAGGAAGACGAAAGCCCTCGTCTAGTAGAGCGCTCGCAGTTAGCCACGGAGGAGGATTGGTCGGACGCTTGCCAGTGTTCGGCCAGATCTGCCCGTGGAGCAGTCGGCGAGCCAGCGTGACCATAGGCCGTGGTTAGCTGGTAAGCCGACTGCCACCGCTATGCCATCTCTGCCGCTGGCTGAGCATGTCGTTGACATGTTCGAGGCGGCAGAGACGTCCATTAAGGCGAATGGGTGTCTCGTGAAGGCCCCTCGCGAGGTGGCTAGGCGTTGCCGCATCGTGCCACTGGATTACCAGCGGTACGGTGTGGTGCCTAAGCCCAGCGTAGATGATCGCGCGGCTTTGGGCGAAGATGCGCGGCCAGGCTCCCGTTCTGACACGGGTGTCCTGTGCTCGAACGCGTTGCGTTCGGCTAATACCGCGCTGCGTGATGTGGAGGAGAGTGGGAGAGCGTCGATTGCTGCTCTGTCCCACGTCTCCCAGCTGTTACAGGGGGTGGTAACAGCATCCGCTTCACGCCAGCCAAGCCCGGTCACAGTCCAGAGAGCCATCCAGGATGGTATCAACCTGGCTCTGGGCTGTTTGACGCGGGCGGTGACCTGGAGTGTCCGGGCGAGGCGCACGTTTGCCCTTGACAATCTGTGCCCGTCCCAGGACCTGTATAATAGGCTGCTGCGAACTCCTATGACAGGTCCTGGTCTCTTTGGAGGTGAGGGATGTAGGCACCTCCAGGAGACGGTGACTCTGGTCAACAACCAGAGGGCGCTGCGTGAGCAGTTTGAGGTGCTCCGGCGGGAGCGCGTTCGCGCAGCACCCCCTGCGTATCGTCCCCTGCAGGCTCGAGGTGGCGCTGGCCAGGTCAGAGGCCAGCCACCAGCGCAGCGTCGGTCTAGGCCGCGTGCGATTCGGCCAGCAGCGAGGGGGGCGCAGGCTCCTCAGGCGCAACCAGCCAGCCGGTTACCGCGGTGGGAACCACTCCGGTGTTTCAGGCCGAGAAGACAGTGCCACTCTCGCACTCCTTATGTCCACCTCTCTCCCTAGTTGGACCGGTGGGCGGCCGTTTGGCCGGCCACTTGCCAGAGTGGAAGCGGTTGACTCAGGACCGTTTAGTTTTGCGATGGCTTTCAGTCGGGTATCGTCCCGAGTGGATGACAGGCCCGCCATCGCGACTGTCTCTCGTGCCGATCTGGACTCCGATTCCGAGGGATCCAGATCAAAGGTTGTGTATAGAGGAGGAAATAAATTCCCTCATACAAAAGGAAGCCATTCAGCCGGCGCAGAGGTGCCCGGGCTTCTATTCAACCGTGTTCTTAGTAATGAAAAACACCGGAGGGTGGAGGCCGATTCTCAACCTCAAGCCATTGAACAAGTTCATAGAGACGCCCAGTTTCAAGATGGAGACTGTGCGCTCGGTGTTGGCGGGGTTAGAGCGAGGAATGTGGACAGCGTCAATAGATTTGAAGGATGCTTATTTCCACATTCCCATAGAGAGGAGTTTCCATCGCTTCCTGAGATTTGCATTCCAGGGCAGACAGTGGGAATTCAGGGTATTACCCTTCGGAATTTCCACGGCTCCTCGGGTCTTCACCCGTGTGGTTCTCGCGATCACTGCATACCTCCGCAGGAGAAGCATAGCAGTCCACACGTACATAGACGACTGGCTGTTGAAAGCACACACCCAGGAAACGTTATCGGCCAATCTGGAGATTGTTTTGAAAACTCTCACGGACTTGGGCTGGATAGTCAATTTCCAAAAATCAGAGCCAACTCCATCCCAGAAGTTTGTTTACCAGGGCATGTTCTTCGATCTGGAGAGGGGATATGTTTATCCCACTCAGGAGAGGGTTCAAAGACTCATCTCAGTAATACAGTCGGTGTGCGACAGTCGTCATGTCCTGGCACGGGTTTACTTGAGAATGCTGGGGTTGATGGTTTCATTGGAACCAGTCATTCCGCAGGCCGCCTTGCGCAGGCGCCCGATCCAGTTGTTTCTCATGACACAGTGGACCCAGAGTTCAGGTTCGCTGGACTCGAACGTGTCAGTGTTGGCGCCTCTGATTCACCACCGGCAATGGTGGTTGAATACAGAGAATCTCTTGCCAGGGGTTTTGCTAACCCCTCCCCACCCTCAGGATGCATCGATGGAGGGGTGGGGAGCTTGTCTGGAAGAGTCCACAATATCAGGGCTTTGGGATCTGGATCAGTCCAAGGAACATATCAATCTACTAGAGCTAAGAGCAGTAGTCCTGGGCCTGGAACATTTCTTACAGAAAGTTCAGGGCAAGATTGTTCTAATTCGTTCAGACAACTCAACAGTAGTGACTTACATAAACCGCCAGGGCGGAACGAAGTCGCCCAGTCTCTGTATGATGACATGGAAACTGCTTTGTTGGTGCCTAGATCATGGGATCACCTTGAAGGCAGTTCATATTCCGGGAAGGCTAAATCTGCTAGCAGACTCATTGAGCCGAAGGATGAGTGTTTTACCCACGGAATGGCAACTAAATCAATGTGTGGCGGATCGTCTGTTCGACCATTGGGGGAAACCCAACATCGATTTGTTCGCAACGAAGAAGAATGCGAAGATGGCGACGTATGTCTCTCCGATTCCAGACCCAAGCGCTTTCGCAACAGATGCGTTAGCTATCAGCTGGGGGGGAATGTATGCATACGCATTCCCTCCAGCAATCCTGATTCCAAAGGTGCTTCAGAAAATCAGGCAGCAGGAGTGCCAAATGCTTCTGATCGCCCCGGATTGGCCAAGCCGATCGTGGTATACGGATCTGCTGGACCTTCTGGTCTGCAATCCGGTTCCTCTGCCTCTGATGGACGACCTTATCTTCCAGGGCAAGGCCCTTCACGACAATCCGTCAATGTTCAGATTGACTGCGTGGATGTTGTCAAGGAATCTAGAATTAAGGAGGGCTTTTCTGAGCAAGCGGCCATGTTTATGGCCAAAGCCAGGAGGGGGTCAACCTCCAGAGCATATAATTATAAAATCAACAGATTTGCAGAGTGGTGCTCAAAAAGATGTATTGATCCAATGGACTCATCTATTCAGGTAGTGGCTGATTTCCTCTGTCACCTATATGATGCCTATAGCCTCAAGCCTAACTCTATTGCTGGTTACAAATCAGCATTAATGACTGTTATCCCTTGCTTGGCTAATAGGGGGAGTGATGAAGTAAGTACATTAAATGTATTAATTAAAGGCATGGGCAATCTAAGACCAAGGAATCCTCCACTGATTCCGTCTTGGAGTTTATCTCTGGTGCTTCAGGTACTAGGAGATAAGCCTTTTGAACCACTTAGTTCCATTTCTATGAAAATGTTAACGCTTAAAACTGTATTTTTAATAGCTGCGGCCTCGGCAAGGCGTAGGAGTGAGATTCACGCCTTATCAGCCGAGGATGACCGTTTTGTGGTTACAGGGGAAGGCCTTAAGCTTCTACCTAGGATTAATTTCTTGGCTAAGAATCAGTCATTGAAATATCCAGGTCAACCTATTTTTTTGCCATCTTTAACTAGATATGATCCTAATTCTAAAGCATGGTGCCCCGTCCGGGCGCTGCTCCGGTACAAACAGCGTACTTCGGAGTGGCGTACCGACCTATCAGCGTTATGGTTGTCATATATTGAACCCCATGGCAGGGCGTCTACGGACACCATTTCTAGGTGGATTGTGGAGTGTATTCAGTTTTGTCACCGGGAGACAGGTTGATGTGGCCAAGGCTCACAGTGTCCGCGGTGTCGTGGCATCCACTGCCCTGTTTAGTGGGGTCCCTGTGGATGACATTATGTCCGTGGCTCAGTGGCACTGTGAGTCAAGTTTTACAGACCATTACCTCCGTGACACCTCTAACCCTCTCGCCTTGTCGATTTTGAAACATTAATCGCTTTTACATTTTGTGAGGAGTGCTTCCGCATTGCTTATATACTTCGCAATTTAGCGATGGTAGCAACCACTTGTCGGGACTGCATCAGGCTTCTCTACTGGGATCATGATGACAGCTTCCAAGTTCAACAAGGTCAGTCTTGTTCATGTGTTGTTCATTGTTACTTGTATTGTCACGTTACCCATTATTATTAATATGGTGATGGTTTATGTGGGAGGTGGTTCATCATAGAGAGTATACGAAAATGGAGCCTTTTCGTCTCTGTCCTATAGTACTTGGCACTAGTATGTAGAGAGCGTATAGGACATTGAGGTCATCTAGTCTTCCTCCCAGGAGGGGGGGGGAGCGCATATGACATTCGGTCATCTCTCATGCATCGGTTGTGTTATCCGATGGTTTGTCAAATCCTGACTGTGTTCTCACACATTTCAGATGTCATAAGTGCCTTAAACGCGTGAAAGCGTATAGGGAAGAGCTGGTCTTTTGACCTCGCCTCCCTCCCGCCAGATTCACTTTCGAATTCTGGCAATAGCAAAAGTATTAAGGAGGTAAGTATACTCTTGATGTGAAATAAACGAAATCAAGGATTTCTTTTTTCACGAGAGAGTTAATACTTACCTCCCTAGATACGGACGCGGCCTCTCCACCCCACAGAGGCTCGGTCTTCAGGCTCTTGGTAGTTGCATGTGTTAGCCAATAAATTAGTCAGAGGCAGTAGTAGTCGACGCATGCGCGGTGGCGGGGCTGGCATCCGCCGGACTACCTCTGACTACCTGCCCAGTAGGGGCACCTAACTGTTTTTAATCTGAGTGTTTTATTGAGTGAAAGCCAATATTTAGCAATATCAAAAGTATTAGTGATGTAAGTATCAACTCTCTCGTGAAAAAAGAAATCCTTGATTTCGTTTAAAAAATGGTATTCCTTTAATCAATAGCCTGATTTCAACATAACTTAGATGGACCGATCCTATGACGGTAGACTTCGACATATTAAGTGAGAATCTTGATTAGTCAATTTTTTGGTGACCATCCTGGATTTTCCGAAAATCATCCATCATGTCTATTTAAATGCAAATATTTTAAATGCCAATGGTCCAGGTGAGCGCCACAGGCCCTTAGACCTCTTGTTTAAGAATAATCATGATTACTCGATTAATCAGCTTGTCTTCTCTTGGCCTGTAAATGGTTATAAATTCACTGAGCAAAATGTCAATTGTTACGACATCGAGTGTAAGATTTGAAATATTTGTGAGTAGTAGAAATTATTCATGATTATTCGGTTATATAATTTTTAATCACATAAATTCACAATTTAAAAAGTAATCGTGATTGTCGATTTAATCACGTAATCGTGCAAGTCTACTCTGATGTTAAGCAGAAATAAGGAAGGCACATGATACATGTAATTTGGCAGAATTCTTGTTTTGTTCACTAGTCATAGCTATATAGTGTGATCCTGTAAATATAATTAGTGTTCAAATATAAACTATGACACTAGATATAACAGAAGCTGTTTGTATACGAATGATAAACCACATATTGATTTTAAGACTGGAACTTTGAATGCTGTATATCTGAGTAGTGCTGAGTGTACAACTAACGGCTAGCTTTTTGATATGAGCTTGTTGTCCATGCGTCATAATCATGGTTTGGTGAAAAGACCTTCATTAACCCCTCTTGTGTCAACAAGGCCTCAAACACCTGAAATGCTACTTATATCACTTATATCACCATTTAATGGTCAAGATTTAAGAAAATTTAAATTTTAGCTCAATTAATGTCCAGATACAGGTCAAATGAAGATGAATTTTGTATATTTCCCATTGAAATTTACAAAAAATAGTTTTTATAGTCCTTTAAATGGATATATTTTGTGAGCGCTGCAGGGTTAAAGGTCAGGAAATGCTAATTTCTGCCTAGTCAGTGTCCATTTGCAAGCTAAGAGAAGAATATTTTTAAATTTACTACAAGAATGACTGACTCAAGACCACTGTAGATGGCGTTTTTGGATGGCTTGACGGTTGAAGATGTCTTGTTACATGAGGGATTATATCAATACATGAAAAAGATTTAAAATGGATTCCCTGTATACTATACAATTCCCTTTTCTTTTACTATTTAATCATGTTGGCCAAATATAAATATTGTTCTAATTTACCGGTAGACATCTACCCCAGGGATTCTCATAAGGGTAATTTTTAGTGTATTTACCCCCAAAATGCAACTTGGGACTACCAAAAGTAGTAGCAGTGACTTCCATGGGCCCCCTGAAAATGTTCTATGATTGTTAATACTAATTAGTTGGGGTTTTTTTTTGCACAAAAATACCAACAACATCGATCTTGGCACCCATGTAGTTCATAGAAATGAGTCCATTGTACTTGGTAATTTTAGCATAGATGAGAGTCATAATTAACTACACGATGTGTATGCTGACATCATAGTCATGATGTCATGAATAATTTGATTATGCCCGTCTTTAATGCTTAATAGTCTGACACGTGCGAATTGCATGTTTTTGATATCTAAGAAACATGCTGTTGAATATTTTGAAACTAATTTGACTGGGCGCTGTTGCTGCCTATATGTTCATTGTGCACCCCGTCAAATTAGTGTCAAAATGTTCAACAGCTTACCTGTATAGTTTTCTGGAAATTGATAGTCGGGAAGTTCAGAGATTGATCCCAACACGAGTGAGGTGTGGTTGAAGCTTAGCTAGATATGGGCGGGGCATAGCTAAAACTGGAAAGGACCATTACGCCAATTTAATATTGTTTCAGGCCACCAAACAGCGCATCCAGCCTGAGCTATTGGCTATCGTAACCAGAACATCACAACATGTCGCCGACAGGTAATAATCTAGTCTGCATGTTCATCAACTGCTTTATCTGCTTTGGTGGGTACTAACCGAACCTCCGCAGGACAGACAAATGTGTTCATTTTGAAGAAGTTTATGGCTTACAGAGGTGAAATTCCTTTTCACATCAAGAGTATACTTACCACCCTGATACTCTATGATATTTCCCTAATATCGACCTAGCTTCAATAAGATTCAGAATTAAAAAGAAACCGCCCCCACTGGGCAGGTTACTCAACTGACAGTCCAGCGGATGTGCGGCCTAAACTCGGGGCTGTCTCTTTCTCTTCTCAAATTATTGACCTGCCATTGCAACACGCTTTGATTTACCTCTTAGAATTGCTTTTGCTTTTGATGATTTTGAAGCTTTTGAGTTGTTTTGCAACTTGCTTTGACTGTTATAAGAATGTCTGACCCTGCCAAGTCGCCGGAGGATGTGCCCGATCCTAGCCATCAGGTGTTTTTAAATATATTTCTGGATAAAAAATTTGCGTGTTGTAACGGATGGTAAATCCGGGATTCGCGCTATTACGTGGATATGTCTATATTAGGCTAGCTCATTTTGGGGGATGCCTAAATATTAACTAACGCATGTTGTGCTTTGTATTTTCAGACACATTTAGTTGATTTGTGACATGGTCGTTGTGTATCCTTCATCTGAACAATTATTTATACTTGGTTTTCTGGGTCCAAATGATTTATTATGAGTGCAAAGGGAATTATTATCATAAGAAGTAATTTTTCCGCATTTTCCCCCACCACAGGGTTTGGATTCAGGATCAGGTATTCTTGCTGTTGTTCAGTAGACTTCACTCGTTCTTCAGAAGTTTATTCTTCTGAGGTTTTAGTAGGAAGAGTAAGTTTTCAGTCATTTTATTTCTAAAAATTTGTGGGAATTTTATGACGGATACTAATGAATCTTTGTTTGAGTGTGGAGTCTAGCATTCGCCTCTCAAGTATTCAAGTTCAAATTCTAATTGTCTCCCTTGTCTTCATGAATAAGAATAAGAAGTTTTTAGGATTTGTTTACCTTTAGTCAGGTCTATAGTTTTTTCTATGGCCCTGGCTTATCTTTTTCATCTAGGGGTCTAAGTTTTCCTCAAGGAATTTATTAGCCTTCTGCAATTGTTTTTTTTGTTCGTCATAACTAAAAACTAAATGTTTCCGTTTGTGTCTTTTAGAGGGTTATTGAAAACAAATGCCTTTCTGCCACTGATTCATGAAGGCCCACTATTTCCCTCATGACTGCCATAGGTTCAGTACGTGTGGGCCTTTGCTAAATTGGCATGTGTGTGAGTCATGGTCGGTGGAGGTTTTTACTGACCGGGCGGCGAATGAAAAGAGGCGACTTGACAAGGAGTCTTGTGGTAAGAAGAGGATGGCAACCATGCCAGACATGGAGTCCTTCCGTCTTAAGGTGATGGGAGAAATGAAGAAGACAATCACGGATCTTGTCCCAGAGTTGCTTTGCAGCTTGCTTCCTGGTTCAAGTTTGTCTTTGTCTTCTTCATCTGCTCCAGGACAGAGTGTTCCCGTCTCTGGGTGTGGTTCTCTTAGGATGCCAGTTTTCGATGTAAAAGACCCAGAGATGGCTCCTGCTGATCCGGCGCTGAGGCTTGCCTCGCCTGTTAACCCGTGAGCGAAAGCCATGACCTCAGGCGTTCACTTAACGAACGTTCTAGTGCAGCCTAGGGCTAAAGGTATCAGCGCCTCACGCGATATCCCTCCTGCCCAGGCCGAGTTTGATCCTTTTTCAAGCTTGGCGTCTAATCTTTCTGGGCAGGAAGAAGAGGACACTGTTATGGCCTGCCAATGGTCATGGAAATCCATCCGCCTGCCCCCCCCCCCACCTTTTCCATGGAACTACTTCTTCATTAGTAGGTTTCACGGCTCAATGGCTAAGCTGGCTAGGAGCTGATGGCCGTCCATACCATATCCCTCAGCTTGCCGAGAGTTACCGTGAGGAAGGCCTGGACTATGACGTCAGGTATATAGCCCCCCCCCCCCCTCCCCCCCATGACGACGTAGATCCAACTCCTGGAATAGCCACGGCGCAAACCATGCCAGCCCTTGCGGGGCCGTATGGCTTCCCTGGCTATCCAGGAGTATCTCCAGCTCCAGCTCTTACCCCACCAGTGAATGTGGTTGAGGACGACGAAGGCCCTAGGCTCCTCGAGCATTCACAGGTGGCCACCAAGGAGGACTGGCTGGATGCTTGCCAATGGTTGGTGAGCATCAAGCCGGCACTTCAGGTGGATCCACCGGCTTCCCAGCGGAACATATCGTGGAATTGATGCCTTGCGAAGGCCCCTCGTGAGGTGGCACGGTGCTGCCGTATCAGTTCTGATCTTTATCAGCAGTACGGCGGCATCCCAAAGCCTTGCACTGATGACCATGCGGCTTTGGGCGAAGACTGACGCGGGACCCTTGTGCCTTAGGGCTTTGCGCAATGCAAATTCTGCGCTGTGGGACATGGAGGAAAGTACGAGAGGAGCCATCTCGGCTCTCGTATGTTTCCCAGCTGCTACAGGGGGTATTAGCAGCATCCGTGGCCCGCCAAGCATCTCTTACAGTCCAGAGAGCCATCCAGGACAGCATTAACCTAGCTTTGGATTGTATGACGAGATCCGTAACCAGGAGTTTACAGGTGAGGGGCACATTTGCCCTTGACAATTTGTGCCCCTCGCAGGATCTGTACACTCGGCTTCTTCGGACGCCGATGTCAGGTCCAGGGTTGCTTGAAGGTGAAGGATGCCTGCACATCCAACAAACCGTAAACCAGGTGAACAACCAGAGGGCGCTGCGTGAGCAGTTTGAAGTGCTCTGCAGGGAGCGTGTGCGAGCAGCGTCCCCTGCCTTCCACCCTCAGCAGGCTAGAGGTGGTGGTGGTGGCCCTGTCAGAGGCCAACCACCTTCGCAGCATCGGCCACAGCAACGCCAGTGTGAGCCAGCTAGGGGTGAGCGCAGGTTCCTCCCCCAACGCAACCCGCCAGGCAGCCCGCATACTGAGGTGCGCGTGGCACTGGAAGCGGGTGCGCGGGGTTCTGGTTGTGGGAGCCGAGCCTGATGGGTCAGCACCCACAAGGGTCACACCAGAGCTGCTAGGACAGCCACCAGAGACAGGGCAACTCTTGCACTTCTCGGGTCCACCTCAATCCTTAGCTGCACACGTGGGAGGCCATCTGGCCTTCCGCATGCAAGAGTGGGAGCAGGTTACTCAGGACCGCTCAGTCTTGCGATGGCTTTCAGTCAGTTACCATCCTGACTGGATTTCAAACCAGCCATCACACCTGTCTCTGGTTCCGATCTGGACTCAAAATCCACAAGATCCAGATCAGCGCTTGTGTATAGAGGAAGAAATTCAATCCCTCATACAATATCCACTAAGCTGCATTTCCATGAAAATGTTGACGCTTAAAACAGTTTTTCTGATTGCTGCCGCTTCAGCCAGATGAAGAAGTGAAATACATGCTTTGTCAGCAGAGCCAGATCGTTTTGTGGTTACAGGGGAAGGCCTCAGGCTTCTACTTAGAGTTAACTATATGGCAAAAAAACAGTCTTTAAAATATCCTGGTCAACCTATAGTTTTACCCGCTTGACTATGTTTAATCAAAATTCAAAGTCTTGGTGTCCTGTCCGTGCATTAACATGTTATAAACAACGTACACAGGAATGGCGGACAGACCCTAGTGCTTTATGGCTGTCTTACATTGAACCCCATGGGAGAGCTTCTAAAGATACCATTTCTAGGTGGATTGTGGAATGCATCCAGCATTGCCACAAAGCCGCCACGGGAAAACAAGTTGACATGGCCAAGGCTCACAGTGTCCGTGGCGTAGTGACATCTACGCTTCTGTTTAACGGAGTGCCGGTGGATGACATTATGTCAGTAGTACAATGACACTGTGAGTATAGTTTGACAGATCATTTCCTCTGTGACATATCAAATCTGCTTGCCTTATCGATTTTACATAAACGTTAAAATGTATATATTTGTAAATATTGTTCATAAAGCCGTTGACTCACACACAGTGCAATTTAGTGGGGGAATACCCGCTTTTCCATACTGTACCTTTCATCGCCAGCGGTGATTAAAGGAAATCTCGTCAAAATAGGTTAGTCCTATATTTGGTGATGATTATTTTTTGTCACGATTTTTATTACTTACTAAATTGGTGATGGTTTGTGTTCTTTGTGGTTCCATCTGAGAGTATACGAAATGAAGCTTTCACTTTAAGAGTATACTTAACTCCCTAATACTGTTTGATATTGGCAAATATCGACTCACTCAATAAACACTCAGATTAAAAAAGTTAGGTGCCCCTACTGGGCATGTAGTCAGATGTCAGTCCAGCGGATGCCATCCCCAGCCTCGCGCATGCGCAGACTAGTACTTCCTTTTTACCAATTTATTGGCTCAAAGAGACATATGCTTTAAGCTTTTTTCTACAAAGAAAATTTCTCTACGCTCATTTTACATACTTAATCCATCTAGAAATCATGTCTGATCATCCCAAAGCTTCTGAGGAAGGACCAGGATCAAGTTATCAGGTGATTTCTATTAAATGTTTGTCTAATTTAGAGTTTTAGTTCCGATGTAATGTGTTTCCAGGACTCGTGATTAGACGTGATAAGTTCCTAGAAAACTGGTTTATTTCAAAGTGGCGCTATGAAATACTAATCTCTCTTTGTGTTTATGTCCACAGGTATCTATCTATGATTGAACAGGACAGCACATCGTCAGAGGTTTTATTTTTCTCTCCACCAAGGTTCCATTTCCTACTAACATATTAGGTTATCTAACCAAAATCTATGCCCAGTGAGTTGAGGCCTCGGAAGAAGGTCTTCTCACTTTGCCCTCTTGGTCCACTTCCTTCCCCTTATAGGTGGAGAGAGTTAAGAGGTCATAGTGTTGGAGGAGCTTCCAGTTCATCAAATCGGATGGTTTGTCTATGCTAAAGACTCAGGTATTCTAGTTATGATATGAGGCACTTCAATTATATTTGAAAATATTTATGAAATCTGCTGCCATTTTATCATTGTTTATCTGATGTTTGTATAGTCTGTATATACTATCCTTTCCAGTTAAGATGTTTTAGATATGAATACAATTCGTCCTTACACCTGGATGTTTGTTTCGGATCGATTTAACTTCTTATTTTTGAAGTTATGACGTCCTAATCAGCCTTGCACCTTACTAACATTTATAAAGATTTTGTCCAACGTTGGTTGATTAGTAGCTGGGGTCTTTATGGCCCCCACACCCCACTTTTTACAGATCTCGCAATTAAGCAATGGCCCACATGGGCTGCACTGGAAACATAAGTGTGTGGGGGGGGGGGGGGCGAATCTATCCTTCAGAAACCTTCCACAAGGACAACCATGGTTCTGAAAGAAGCCAGAAGACGGAGACAATGAGTATTTTAGTTAATTGAATTAGTAACTCAAAACCAAAATAAAAAGGAGGGTGGGTGGGGGGGAGAGCTAATGTCTGAATTTCTTTACAGACCAAAGAGAAGGCTGAGAGAAGGAGAGGAAGTTGAAGAAGGAGGGTTCTGGGTAGAAATGTAAGAGGAAGGCCTCGTCCTCTATGGATATGGAGGCTTTCCGTATTGAGATGATGGGAGAGATGAAGAGCACAATTAAGGATTTGGTCCCAGAGTTGCTTCGTGGCATGCTTCCTGGTTCAAATCCTTCGTTGTCCTCTTCGTCTGCATCGGAGCAGATAATCCCCGCCTCTGAATCGGTGCTACCTAGGGACCTACCGGTTTTCGTCCGTGATTCAGAGTTGGCCCTATTAGAGGGCGTAGTCCACTATGAGCACACTGGCAGCAGGCTTGCCGCACCAGTTGTTCGTGGACAGGTGTCGCTGGAGCCTGGTGCCTGCATATCAGGCCAGGAATATCCGCACCCTGTAGGTACCACTTCCTCCTATGGTACCTTTCCTGACCAGCCCGGGTTAGCATTCTTCGCTGACCTGGAGTCTAATCTTTCTGGCCAGGAAGAAGAGGATTATCTGCTTGGTTCTTCTGGCGCCGTGGCCATGGACATTGACATATGTGCACCCCTCACGGGGAATACAGGCGATATTGTCCATCGTTCACGGCGCAGAAAGTAGCCCGGGCGGGATCTGATGGCCGGTATTACTGCATACCTTGGCTTGCCGATGGTGTAGCTGGTCCTGGCCAGGGCCGTGGTGTGGCGAAATTGTATCCCGGGCGGGATCTGATGGCCAGTATTACCGCATACCTCGGCTTGCCGATGGTGTAGCTGGTCCTGGCCAGGGCCGTGGTCTGGCAAAATTTTCCCCACGCAATACCATGGCGCCTGCTCCTGGTCAAGCCAGTCAGCTTAGCATGCCTGTTCTTTCAGGCCCGCATGCTTTCTCTGGTTTGCCAGGAGTATCAGTTCCTCCAGCCACACACATGCCTGCGATTGCTCAGGAGGATGACGAAGGCCCTCATCTTGTAGAGCATTTGCAGGTAGCCACAGAGGAAGACTGGTCTGATGCTTGTCAGTGGCTAATCAACGTCAGGCCAGGTCTTGCTGTGGATCAGTCGGCCAGCCAGCAGGACCAGCACCTGTGGTTGGCAGGCAAGCCGACTGTTACCGCTATGCCATCTCTGCCGCTGGCTGAACATATTGTTGATATGTTCACAGCGTCGGAGACGTCCATCAAGGTGCATGGACGTCTCGCGAAGGCCCCTCGCGAGGTGGCAAAGCGATGCCGCATCGTACCTGATCAATATCAATTGTACGGTGTGGTGCCTAAGCCAAGCGCGGATGATCGCGCTGTGCTAGGCGAGGATACGCGGCCGGGCTCCCGGTCTGACATGGGCGCGCTGTGCTCGAGCGCTTTGCGTTCGGCAAACACTGCGTTGCACGATGCGGAAGAGAGTTCGAGGGCATCTATCTCATCGCTCTCGCACGTCTCCCAGCTGTTACAGGGGGTAGTAACAGCATCTGCATCGTGCCAGCCTAGTCCGGTGACTGTCAAGAGAGCCACCCAAGATGGAATTAACTTGGCTCTGGGCTGTTTAACCCGGTCAGTGACCAGAAATGTCCGGGCAAAGCGCAGGTTTGCTCTTGACAACTTGTGCCTGTCCCAGGACCTGTACAATAGGCTGCTGCGTACGCCTATGACAGGTCCTGGTCTCTTTGGAGGTGAGGGATGTAACCAGAGGGCGTTGCGTGAGCAATTTGAAGTGCTCTGCAGAGAGCGCGTTCATGCAGCTTCCCCTGCATATCGTCTCCTGCAGCCTCGAGGTGGTGGTAGCCAAGTCAGAGGCGAGCCACCAGCGCAGTGCTGGCCACGGCCGTGCGTGCTTCAGCCAGCAGCGAGAGGGAGGAGGCGCAGGCTCCTCCGGCGTGGCCTGCCAGGCAGCCACCCATGCACCGAGATGCGCGCGGTGCGGGACGTGGCGCGCGACGATCTGGTCGTGGTAATTGTACCTGAAGGGTCGGTTACCACAATAAGAGCCACTCCAGTGCATCTGCACCAAGAGACAGTGCCACTCTTGCGCTTCTTATGTCCACCTCTCCCCCTAGGTGGACGATTAGGAGGCTGATTGGCCAACCACATGCAAGAGTGTGGACGGTTGACTCGGGACCGTTTAGTCTTGCGATGGCTTTCAGTCGGATATCATCCCGACTGGATATCAGGCCCACTATCGTGACTGTCTCTTGTGCCAGTCTGGACTCAAATTCCAAGAGATCCAGATCAACAGTTGTGTATAGAGGAGGAAATAAATTCCCTCATACTAAAAGGAGCAATTGAACCGGCACAAAAGTGCCTGGGCTTCTATTCAACCGTGTTCCTAGTAACGAAGAGCACTGGAGAGTGGAGACCAATTCTCAACCTCAAGCCATTGAACAAGTTCATAGACGCACCCAGTTTCAAAATGGAGACAGTGAAATCAGTGTTGGCAGGGTTGGAGAAGGGGATGTGGACGGCTTCTTCAATAGATTTGAAGGATGCTTATTTCCACATTCCAATAGTGAGTTTTCATCGGTTCCTGAGGTTCGCCTTCCAGGGCAGACAGTGGGAATTTAGGGTTTTACCCTTCAGAATTTCTACGGCTCTTCTGGTGAGCCAGAGTGGTTCTTGCGATAACAGCATACCTCCACAGGAGAAGCATAGCAGTCCACACGTACATAGACGACTGGCTGTTAAAAGCACACAATCAGGAAAGTTTATCAGCAAATCTGGGGATAGTTTTGAAAACTCTCACAGACTTGGGCTGGATAATCAATTTTCAAAAATCAGAGCTGACTCCATCCTAGAAGTTTGTTTACCAGGGAATGTTCTTCGATCTGGAGATAGGATATGTTTATCCTACTCAAGAGAGGGTACAAGTACTCATCTCATTAATACAGTCAGTGTGGAATGGTCGTCATGTCCTGGCACGGGTTTACCTGAGAATGCTGGGGTTGATGGTTTCTCTGGAACCCGTCATTCCTCAGGCAGCCTTACGCAGGTGGCCGATCCAGTTATTTCCCATGACTCAATGGGCCCAGAGTACAGGTTCACTGGACTCGAATGTGTCAGTGCTGGAGCCTCTAATTCACCACCTGCAATGGTGGTTGAAGACAGAGAATCTCCTGGCCGGGGTGATGCTAACCCCTTCTCACCCTCAGTTAACGATGTATACAGATGCATCGATGGAGGGGTGGGGAGCTTGCCTGGAAGAATCCACAATATCAGGGCTTTGGAATCTGGAACAGTCACAAGAACATATAAATCTACTGGAATTACATGCAGTAGTCCTGGGCCTGGAACATTTCTTAAAGAAAGTTCAGAGCAAGAGTGTTCTAGTTCGATCAAACAACTTAACAGTAGTGACTTACATAAACGAAGTCACCCAGTCTCTGTATGATGACATGGAAGCTGCTTTGCTGGTCACAGGATTACCTTGAAAGCAGTTCATATTCCGGGAAGGTTAAATCTGCTAGCAGACTCATTGAGCAGAAGGATGAGTGTTTTACCTACGGAATGGCAACTAAATCAATGTGTGGCGGATCGTCTGTTCAGCCACGGGGGGAAACCCAATATAGATTTATTCGCAATGAAGAAGAATGCGAAGATGACGACGTACGTCTCTGCGATTCCAGATCTGAGCACTATCGCAACAGATGCGTTAACTACCAGCTGGGTGGGAATGTATGCATTCGCATTCCCTCCAGCAATCCTGATTCCAAAAATTCTTCAGAAAATCAGACAGGAGGAGTGTCAAGTGCTTCTGATCGCCCCAAATTGGCCAAGCCGATCATGGTATACGGATCTGCTGGACCTTCTGATCTGCAATCCAGTTCCTCTGCCTCTGATGGACAATATTATCTTCCAGGGCAAGGCCCTTCACAACAATCCATCAATGTTCCAATTGACTGCGTGGATGTTGTCAAGGAATCTAGACTTAAGGAGGGCTTTTCTGAGCGAGCAGTCATGTTCATGGCAAAAGCCAGAAGGTGGTCAACCTCCAGAGCAGATAATTATAAAATCAACAGATTTGCAGAATGGTGCTCAAAAAGATATATTAATCCTATGGATTCATCTATTCAGGTAGTAGCCGATTTCCTCTGTCACCTGTATGATGCCTATAGCCTCAAGCCTAACTCTATTGCTGGCTATAAGTCAGCTTTAATGACAGTTATTCCTTGCTTGGCTAACAGGGGGAGTGATGAAGTAAGTACATTAAATGTATTAATTAAAGGCATGGGCAATCTAAGACCAAGGAATCCACCACTGATTCCAGTTTGGAGTTTATCTCTGGTGCTTCAGGTACTAGGAGATAAGCCTTTTGAACCACTTATTTCCATTTCTATGAAATTGTTGACTCTTAAAACTGTGTTTTTAATTGCTGCGGCCTTGGCAAGGCGTAGGAGTGAGATTCACGCCTTATCAGCCGAGGATGACCGTTTTGTGGTTACAGGGGAAGGCCTTAAGCTTCTACCTAGGATTAATTTCTTGGCTAAGAATCAGTCTTTGAAATATCCAGGTCAACCTATTTTTTTACCATCTTTAACTAGATATGATCCTAATTCTAAAGTATGGTGCCCCGTACGGGCGCTGCTCCGGTACAAACAGCGTACTTCGGAGTGGCGTACCGACCAGTCAGCGTTATGGTTGTCATATATTGAACCCCATGGCAGGGCGTCTAAGGACACTATTTCCAGGTGGATTGTAGAATGTATTCAGTTTTGTCACAAATCCGCCACCGGGAGACAGGTTGATGTGGCCAAGGCTCACAGTGTCCGCGGTGTCGTGGCATCCACTGCCCTGTTTAGTGGGGTCCCTGTGGATGACATTATGTCCGTGGCTCAGTGGCACTGTGAGTCAAGTTTTACAGACCATTACCTCCGTGACACCTCAAATCCTCTCGCCTTGTCGATTTTGAAACAATAATCGCCTGTATGTTCTATGAGGAGCGTTTCCTCGTTGCTTATATACATCACATTTAAGTAATGGTAACAACCACTTGTCGGGACTGCATCAGGCTTCTCTACTGGGAACGTGATGACAGCTTCCAAGTTCAACAAGGTCAGTCTTGTTTATGTGTTGTTCATTGTTAAATGTATTGTCACGTTACCCGTTATTATTAATATGGTGATGGTTTGTGTGGATTGTGGTTCATAGAGAGTATACGAAAATGGAGTACTTTCGTCTCTGTCCTGTAGTACGTGGCACTAGTACGTAGAGAGCGTATAGGACATTGAGGTCATCTAGTCTTCCTCCCAGGAGGGGGGGGGGGGGGGGGGGGGAAGCGCATATGACATTCGGTCATCTCTCATGCATCGGTTGTGTTATCCGATGGTTTGTCAAATCCTGACTGTGTTCTCACACAGTTTCAGACATTTTTAAGTGCCATAAACGCGTGAAAGCGTATAGGGAAGAGCTGGTCTTTTGACCTCGCCTCCCTCCCGCCAGATTCACTTTCGAATTCTGGCAATATCAAAAGTATTAGGGAGGTAAGTATACTCTTGATGTGAAATAAACGAAATCTAGGATTTCTTTTTTCACGAGAGAGTTGATACTTACCTCCCTAGATACGGACCCGGCCTCTCCACCCCACAGAGGCTCGGTCTTCAGGCTCTTAGTAGTTGCATGTGTTTCAGCCAATAAATTAGTCAGAGGAAGTAGTAGTCGGCGCATGCGCGTTGGTGGGGCCGGCATCCGCCTGACTACCTCTGTCTACCTGCCCAGTAGGGGCACCTAACTGTTTTTAATCTGAGTGTTTTATTGAGTGAACGCCAATATTTAGCAATATCAAAAGTATTAGGGAGGTAAGTATCAACTCTTTCGTGAAAAAAGAAATCCTAGATTTCGTTTATTTCACGAGAGAGTTGATACCTACCTCCCTAATACGGACCCGGCCTCTCCGCCCCACAGAGAGTGAAAGTCGATATTTGACAATATCAAAGAGTATTAGGGAGGTAAGTATCAACTCTCTTGTGAAAAAAGAAATCCGTGATTTCGTTCATTTCATCCGATGTCTTATAGTACTTTAGAACGAGTACATTCTGACCTTCGCCTCCCTCCCGCCGAATTCTCTTAGGAATTCTGGCTATATCATAGAGTATCAGGGTGGTAAGTATACACTTGATGTGAAATAAACAAAATCACGGATTTCTTTTTTCACGAGAGAGTTGATACTTACCACCCTGATACGATCCCAGCCTCTCCGCTCCACAGAGGCTCGGTCTATCAGCGTTTTATGTTGCAATTTCTCAGCCAATAATTTGGAATGGAAAGAGACAGCCCCGTGCATGGGCGAGTTTGGGCCCCACATCCGCTGGACTGTCAGTTGAGTAACCTGCCCAGTGGGGGCGGTTTCTTTTTAATTCTGAGTCTTATTGAAGCTTGGTCGATATTAGGGAAATATCATAGAGTATCAGGGTGTAAATTTATCAATTCTCTCATGAAAAAAGATATCCGTGATTTCGTTTAATGTAAGGACCGTAGCTGGAGTAAGAAATATATTCAGGTTAGAGGGTTTTAGGCTGATAGGGGGTTTGCTTTGGGGAGGGTCACTCTTTAATGGTCAAGATTGGTCAAGTAACTCTAAATGTTTGCTTATTGAATGGCCATTTGCAGGCTGAGAGGAGGCTATTTTTGAAAGTTTAGCACTGGAATGACTGGCATGATTATTGAGTTTTTATTCCAGTGGTAAATTTTCTAAAATACTCTCTTGGCCTGCAAACCAACATTCCTCAAGACCACAGCAAAGGCTGGTTTTGGCCCGCTTAACCATTAAGTGGTTAACAAATTACCCAGACAGCAATCAATGACGAGTGCTGTACTGGTGTTTAGAAAAGTCCATTTGCAGACCAAGAGAAGACTATTTTTTTAGATATATCACTGGAATGCGTGGCTCGACGATTGTCAAGCCAGTTATTCCAGTGATAAATTGTCAAAAATAACCTTGGCCTATTTAGATTTTCTTTGACAAAATTGAACCATTAACGGGTTCAAGAGAGTGGACCGTGAAAACATGTGCGCTTCCAGGAAGTTAAATTGCTCCTGTAAGACAATTACTATAGGAAATGCCTAAAATATGGTGGTATATTGAATCATTCTGAGATATGAATTGCCAGTAAACAATGACAATGTCATGTTCACAGTTTTTTATTCTGCAGAGCCTGCATCTCTAATTTCTATAGATTATTATATTTTATATACACAAGACGAATTATGTTTATATGTTCACTGCCGTCTTGCATGGACTGCTACATGTATATGTTTATCCTGGCTATAGACAATAGAAATATTACTAGTAAGAAAGAATCTCCTTTTTATGAGCTTGTTATATTCTATTAATATGATTATGTTCATTACATGTGTAGAAGTATGTCAGGTGAACATTAAGATGTCACATATTTTCACCATTTTAAACAATATCTACAGGACTTCGATTAGAATAGTGCAATATATGTAAGACATAGTCAGTGTGAAAATGCTGACAGGCTCGACATGGACCTTTGTGTATATATGATGATTGCGTACATTTAGTGTATGTTATTCTGACCATGGATAGCGAGAATGATGATGAGTGACTGTGTTCTGCAGCTGAAGAAGTAAAAACCTCTTTCAGCAGCAATCAGTTTTTCTTCAGCCTTGTCCACCATGTCTTATCCACAATGAGTGTCCTAAGCTCCTTTACATTCTTTGGTTTAAACAAAGTTTATTGTTGTTAGTGGTCCTAAATTACGTTCTTTGACGTCTGATTGCAAAATACTTAGTGGGTTGATGTGGCATACTTGATATACCTGTTGGCCACTAGGACTGCAAATTTTCGTCATTTTTGAGCAAGTGTATTTTCTGGCATTCGAAGAATCGGTCCAAAAATAGACTATCACTGTTGCGCTACCCTCACAGATAGTGTCTCTGTGTTACACAGTTTGTAGAATGCTGTGTTTGATATTAGACTGTGGCCAGCGATGATCTGTAATGGGTTGCAGATGTTTCTGGTGACATGCATGAAGTTTGTTCAAGAGTGCTTTTGGAGCTGGCCAGCTGTTGCAATAATCATTGTATAGCATTATTGAAACAAATGTAGCATCATATAGTTGATGGTGTTTGCTGCGAGATAGCGAGAATTGGTTGTTATAGTCCAGGTGCTAAAGCTAGGTCAGAATCGTGACGTAGCACACCCAGTATTCGGAAGGTCTGACACTTGCTGTGGCTTGGGGGACATGTCCCACACATTTTAAGCCCTGTTGTACAAACAAATTGTGGTAGCACTAATTAGTTATCCTGATTTCCTTGCATAGGGGGTCTAGGCTTTGGCTGTATCCACAGTGCACAATGATATAAGCATGATCGTGTCATAACTCAAGACCAGAGCGTGTCATACATGCTGAACACTCAGTCAGGAGAAGGGCTTTGACAGCACCAGGTACTGAAATCAGAATTCTTGATTGTGGGGTGTTTGGTAGAAGACCAGTTGTGACCGCGTTCATAGACACTGTCAAGAAGGATTGGTACCAATGTGATAGCTCAATCCAGGAACAGGCATTAGTCATGGATCTTGCATGGGCCATCGTTCGAATGTGTCCAATAAAATTGTTTGCGGTAGATCTTGTACCAATGATGACCACAGAAACACAAACAGTCCCTAGTTGGAGTGGATTTAATGCACTTGTATCATGTGCTAACGCACCTTTTACACAAATCGGTTACTGTCCAATGATTTCCGGATCACCAACTGAATTCAATACGGTGTATACGGTCATGAAACAAGTTCAAAGAATGATGACAACACAGAATGACTCGGTCATTACATTCGACTTGGCCATATATGTCAAGGCAAAGGAGATACAGTGGCGATATAAAGAAGAGTTTAGTGACACTGTGATCAGACTGGGGGGATTCCACATTGCGCTAAACTACTTAGCTGTTATTGGACAGATGTTTGATGACTCTGGCTTAGAAGATCTCATAGAGGCCAACACATATGGTAGCAGCACGGCTGCTGCTCTACTTAAAGGGAAGTCATATAATCGAGGAGTGAGGGCTCACAAATTGGTTATGGAAGCGCTGCTGCGATTACAATGGCAGTCTTTTTCCAAATGGGTTCAACAAAATGGACAACATGAAGACCACATTACTCCAACAGAATTGGAGAGTCTGGATGAGAAAATTAGGATGTGCCGAAGCAGCATTGACGACTTAGACGCACTGCAAGAAAATTTCAAAGAGGTGTGTATGTACGTCAATAAATTGCAACAGCTGTTCAAATCCTTTAAAGTTGAGTCAAGCTCGAAATCACACCTGTTCGCATTTTGGAACTCATATATTCATATGGTAGAACTGCTGCTTGGATTCATAAGAGCTGAGAGAACTGGAGATTGGCAGGCACACCTATCTGCTACTGCTGCTATGGCGCCATATTTCTACAGCATGGACAGAACCAATTATGCAAGATGGCTGCCAATATATCTTGCGGACATGAAGATGCTTCCAAGTACACATCCCCATGTACATGAACAATTCTTGAATGGAAATCATTCCGTAAGTCGCTCAGACCATCCATTCAATCAAGTGTGGACAGATATGGCCTTAGAGCAATCGATTAATTTGGATTCCAAAAAGCGAGGTGGTATTATTGGAATAACACAAAAGCCATGAGCTCTGGAGAGGTGGTTTTTAACTAGCCACGAGAGGGCAGCCATAACAACGGTCACAAAGCAAATGTGTGGGTTACAAGATAGTCACATGTTTGGAGTACATAAGGAAATGGGGACTAATCGAATGAACAGGGATGAAACCGATGTGCAGAAGATACTTTCGATGTTCTCATCAGATATAATGACCAATCCCTTTAATATTGCGGAAAACGATGACAGCGAGTGTCTTCCGCTTGTAAACATTGCAACTGGCGTGGTATTGCCTAGTGAAATCGCCAAGAGACTTGTTTCCGCCTGTGACATTGGTAAGGAGATTATGGAAAATTTTGTTCAGGAGCGGCTGGACACTAACACGAGAAGCTTTTGGGACACGTTGCCACACTTAAAACTTAAAACATTTGCCAGCCTAGCACAGAAGAAAAAACTCAAAACAAATGATGAAAAAATTCACAATGTGAGATCTGACCGCGAACTATTTGGTCGATTAATTATTGCCGCAAGGTCCACAGATGTTGATTTAAAACTAGTGATGATGTATGAACTGTCTGCTGTTCCACTATCATTGTCACATACGGATGGGACTCTAAGAAAGAATGTGAAAAGTGTTTTGTTAAGTGAACTAGAAAAGGAAGTAAATGTTGATGGACGGCTTCCACCTGTTGACAAGACAGGCGCAACAGCTTATGTAGTAGATGGCATGGCAATTGTGCAAATGGTTAAAACTGGAGGTACGTCTACATTTGGAGAATTGGCTGATAAATACTGGCACATCTTTACAGTTCCACTGAATCAAGAAGACTGCAACAGAGTAGATATAGTTTTTGACAGATATGATAGACTGGAATCTCTCAAAGCGGAAGAGCGGCTAAAACGTGGGTCATCAACAGCATTGGAAGTAAAGATTGCTGGAGAAAATACTCCCGTTCCAAAGCAATGGGCCAAGTACATCAGCAATACAAGCAACAAAAGTAACCTGGTTGCATTTCTCAGCAAGCGGTGGCATGATACTGGTCCAAATATGCTATCTGCCGACAATTGCGTGATTCTTGCTGGTGGCTTTAACGATGGAATGGATGTTGTTGTCATTTCAGCGAACAATTCGTCGTATTTGGAAGAACTTCGATCAGATCACGAGTAAGCAGATACGCGTATGATGTTGCACGCGCTACACGCTTCAAAAGACGTGGCAGTACTTAGTATATATACGTATCATTCGCTTCACTGTTCTGAACTATGGTTCCGTACGGGCACAAAGGACAAATTGCGATACATACCAATACATACAGTTGCTCAAGTACTGGGCCCAGCTATCTGTCTGTCTTTGCCTGGGTTTCATTCTCTTACAGGTTGTGATAGCACTAGTGCATTATTTGGAGTCGCTAAGAGAAAAGCATTCAATCTCTTAAAGTCATCTGAATGTCATCTGCTTAGCTTAGCCCAACTCGGCGAACATGTTGACTTATCACCGAATACTGCAATTCTATGTGAGAAATTTGTCTGTGAGTTGTATACCACCAGGGATGTGGGAAAGACAGCTGATGAAACCCGTTATTGGCTATTTTGTCAAAAGAGACAAAGAAATGAAAATCTTCCACCTACATCGAATAGTCTAAAGCATCACACCGAAAGGGCCAATTTTCAAGCTCTTGTTTGGAGACGTTCATTGCAAGCTGTTCAGAATCTTCCATCTCCAAATGGACATGGCTGGAGTATAGTGGATGGTCTACTCAAGCTGATACAGACGTGGCAGTACTTAGTATATATACGTATCATTCGCTTCACTGTTCTGAACTATGGTTCCGTACGGGCACAAAGGACAAATTGCGATACATACCAATACATACAGTTGCTCAAGTACTGGGCCCAGCTATCTGTCTGTCTTTGCCTGGGTTTCATTCTCTTACAGGTTGTGATAGCACTAGTGCATTATTTGGAGTCGCTAAGAGAAAAGCATTCAATCTCTTAAAGTCATCTGAATGTCATCTGCTTAGCTTAGCCCAACTCGGCGAACATGTTGACTTATCACCGAATACTGCAATTCTATGTGAGAAATTTGTCTGTGAGTTGTATACCACCAGGGATGTGGGAAAGACAGCTGATGAAACCCGTTATTGGCTATTTTGTCAAAAGAGACAAAGAAATGAAAATCTTCCACCTACATCGAATAGTCTAAAGCATCACACCGAAAGGGCCAATTTCCAAGCTCTTGTTTGGAGACGTTCATTGCAAGCTGTTCAGAATCTTCCATCTCCAAATGGACATGGCTGGAGTATAGTGGATGGTCTACTCAAGCCTGTTCTAATGTCAAAGGATCCTGCTCCATTTGGATTAATTGAACTCACATCATGTAGATGTCAAAAGTCTGCCTGCAAAAGAACAGATCTCTGTCAATGCAAGGCTAACAATCTACTCTGCACTGAAGCATGCCTTTGTATGGGAGGTGGAATGTGTGACAATGTTCAGCATACAATTGTCGAAGATGACTCTGACACGGATGAGTAACATTCTCTCATTTGCTCACGTGATAAATATGTCCTGCCAGCTTGTGTAGACATGCACTGCATGTCAGTTAAAAGTTTAATTATGAAAACTGTAGAAAACATGGGCATTGTTGTAGCTAAGGTATTGCTAGTCCCAAGAAGACCTAAGTGCCCCAATATGTACAAAGCAACATACGGGTGTCTTAAACGAGGTTGATTATGTATAAATCTGCGATATACGATCACTCCTTTCCATTTTGCTTAAGATTGTATTGATATAACATGCGCTTAAGTTTGTGAAAAATTTACCATTGTGAAAATTGTTTGAGAGCTACATTCAACACCTATTGTAAATGGGCTTCTCACGGGTTAGTGATACCACAATTTTCTTGTACAACACGGCTCAGAATATACCCAAGACATCGGTCTAGCATAATATAGAGACAAACCTTCTGAATACTGGGTGTGCTACGAAACCATTCTTCTAGACCCCTTTTGAAAATTGGCTCCCGGACTATTAATTTACTTGCTAATTTAATTATTATGTTAAATGGTTATTATTTCTTGTCCTATAATCATTGTCCTTTGGGGTGTTCTAATGCCCAAAATATCGCCTAGTTAGATATGCGGGTGGGGGGGGGGGGGGAGTAGATCGAGCCTGCTTAAGACCCATAAGACTGCAACATGTTAAATGCTGATATTTGTTCTTTTGCAGTGCTAGCATACAACAAGGTGAGAATTTGATGGGTCTGGATCAGCCTCGATACCTGTTAGAACTGCTGGAGCTTGTGTTTCAGCAGTTCAGATGTGTCGCTACCATGCACAAGCTTGTTCTGTGTAACCTCAAACGGATCATGGTAAGTGTTTAAAGTGTTTGTGTTTGTGCACACATATACATGTTCTGTCTATTCATGTCGGGGCATAGCTAAAACTGGAAAGGTCCATTGTATGTATTTCAGATGCAGCAACGTCAGTGGAAAAATGTATGATTTCTAGAGATAAATGGGATTGTATTATCATGAAATATGTCGCCATATTGCTTAATTAAATATTCAATTAAAATATTACCATAGAATGAGCATAGTTTCATTTCTTTTGGGTATATAGTATATTTTTCATCACCCAATTTGAACAATTAACTATCACAGATACATGTTACCCAATTTACGGCATCATTATATGATTGCATTACTTAGTCATTAATCCCTCCTCCTCCCCATCCCACCCCCACAAAGTGTCCTAATGGACCTTTCCATATTATGGGGTCATATTATGTGATGGCGCTCGCCATCCGTCCGTGCATCTGATTTGTTGTCCGGAGCAGATCTCGAAGAGTTTTGAGTTTCGCCAAAAGAGTTTCGGCAAAATCCGGCCATATTTGCCCGAGTTATCTCCCCTGAAAAGCTAAAATTTGTCAAAATTTTCTTGTCCAGAGCAGATCTCGAAGAGTTTTGAACCTACACTCACAATTTTGTTTTCAGCAGATGTGTTAGGGGTAGATGAAGTGCAATGATTTCATTTCGGCAAAATCCGGCCATATTTGCCAAAGTAACCCTGAAAAGCTCAAATTTGTCAAAATGTTTTTGTCCGGAGCATATCTCGAAGAGTTTTAAACCTACACTAACAATTTTGTTTCAGCAGATGTGTTAGGGATGGACGAATTATCATGATTTCATTTTGGCAAAAACTGCCCATATTCGCCAGAGTTATCTCCCTTGAAAAGCTGAAATTTAACCAAATTTTCTTGTCCGGGTCACATCTCGAAGAGTTTTGAACCTACACTCACAATTTTTTTCCAGATGTGTTAGGGATAGACGAAGTGTCATGATTTTATTTTGACAAAATCTGCCATATTCACCAGAGTTATCTCCCTTGAAAAGCTAAAATTTGTCAAAATCTTGCCTGGTCAGATCTCGAAGAGTTTTGAACCTACACTCACAATTTTTTGTTCAGCAGATGTTTTAGGGATAGACGAAGTGTCATTTATCAAAGACAAACGGTTCACATTTAGCATTCCTCAAACAAGTATGCCTGCGGACATATGTTAAGCTTCACTAAAACTCTTGTTAGCTATGCCTGCCCATCTCTAGCTAAGCTCCACCCATACGTCGCTCGAGAAAACTATACAGATAACCCGTTGAATATATTGAAACTTATTTGACTGGGTGCTGTTGCTGCCTATGGCAGCAGCAGTGCCCAGTCAAATTAGTTTCAAAATATTCAGCAGCATGTTTCTTAAATAGCAAAAACATGCAATTCCTACATGTCAGACTATTAAGCGTTAAAAACTGGCTTAATCAAATCATTCATAACATCATGATTATGACATCAGCATACACGTCGCGTAGTATGATTGAGTGAGGAAATGGATTCATGAATTGACATTCACTTTGAAGATGGCATTGCTGCAGCTGTTTCTATTTAACAATTTAACACTGAAATCGGCCAAAAATGGCTTCAGCAGTGGTCTTGCGAAATGTCCATTTGCAGAGCAAGAGATGACTAGTTTTGAAAATTTACCACCGTAAATATGGTAATATTTAAACACGTGTGAATATGATATAATTGAGAGCAAAACAGCGTTAACCCTTTAACACTCATATCAGCGAAAAACCGAGTCAGTCATTCCAGTGTTAAATTTTCAAAAATAGTCTTCTCTTGGTCTGCGGATGGACATTTTCTCGAGAAAATTGAAATTTTCTTGAACAAATTGAAGAGTTAAAGGGTTAATAACCAAATTGATAAGTTTGACAGAATGACTGCCAGATCAACAAACCAACTCACAACTAAAATAGTTTTCTCTTGGCATAAAAATAGACATCCCTCAACACCCCTGCAAAGGCAAATTATGTCTGACTTGGCCATTAAATGGTTAAAGTGGTTTATGTGTCATAAGTGTCACCATCATGCTATTTTACATATACGTTATTCAGAGTGAACATTTTATTGTGTTGTGGTACAGCAATCACGCAGTGACGGTGAAGACAAGGTATTCATTATGTGACATGCAGTGTCTGTGCTCCCTCCTCAAATGATTGTACCCGTACCTAAATATTAGTCAAGTGTTTGTAGTGTGTTGGTAGCATGTAGCTACTTGTACAATCAGAAAATATCTAGAAACATCTTAGTTGTTTTAGATAAATGTGAAATTGCTTTGTCCATATTTGAATTTATTTCAAATCTGATTTCTTAGTTTTTCAAAAGCTCTGATTTTTTGCGTTCTTCATTGTATATTTCTGTTGCAAAAAAAAGTCTGCCCACCCCCTCCCTCCCAGCTCCCCCTCCTAGCTCCCCCCCCCTAGCTCCCCCCCCCCCCCAAAGACCATGAATAAGTGCCCATGTATTTATTCTGTTGTTTGTCTGATTCTTTTTGCATCTATCCATACACATAATGGTTTCCTTTGAGTGATTTAACTTCGGATCATGTTTGTGCTTCAATCAGTGCGCGAGCAGCTAATCTAGCAGATTTTAGTTTTTATTTGATAATTTCTACGTGGAGTATGTTATTGAACCTTCTTGTATGGGTTGATCCTTGATTCAGAAGGATGCCTATAATATAGTTCATCAAAGCATCAAGGTCACTATTGTTAAACATAATCTTGTGTCCACGGCTAAAGTAAAAATCTACCAATGCAATTTTGAACATAATCTGTATATTCCTTCTGCCTGGTCAAGCTATAAAGAGATATATGCTGTTAAATGAAACGGTTGTCAAGCCAACCATTCCAACGGGTACATTTTAAAAGTAGACCTCTATGGGCTTACAAATTGACATTTCTGAAGACCAGTATAGATGCCATTCTTGGCTCGCTTGACCAGTAAATGGTAACCCTTTAAGCTTTTGGTGCCTGTGTTATTCAGGTTTATTTACACAGTCATCAGTATATGCGGTGAATTTATGGAAAGATTGCTAAAACTTGTCACATGGCATATGGTGATTTATTACAAGGCGTTTTCAGATGTCCCATTGAAAATGTATTAGCTTGACATAGATGGTATCGGCACCAATAGCATAGACATAATTTCATGTATTTGAATGTAAATAATTGAGCCAGCCATTCCAATGATAATTTTGCAAAGAATTTTCTTGGCTTTCAAATGGACATACACGGAGGAAATGTTTCAATTTTTGTGACAAATCTTGACCACTAAAGGGTTAAAGTGTTAAATGGAAATACTGGAGAGGAATGGGAAATTCATCTAGCCTGGTGTACTGGATACCTGTGAAAACACTTTGTCAGGAATTGCTGTTTGATAGCAACTTTCAGGAAGATTTCTCCTATGCCAGTCTCTCCTAGTGGTTCATTAAAAGTGAATTTGTTAGATCATGCTGATTTTGAGTGTCAGGCAATATAGAGTGCATGAAAAGATTCCTATCAGATTGACCATGACAATCATGACAAGTCAATAAATATGGCGAGACCTAGTGTAGGGTTATAAGCCATTTAAATTCATCCATCTTCATACGGGTTTGTCTATAAATTCATCAAAAATTTGGTTTCCAGTCAATAAATTTGGAATGCGTGCATCTGTTTTTGTATTGAATCTGGTACATGTGGATGAAGCATAGAAATATCCAGCAGGGGATTTGTATTTCAGACAGAGTCATTCCACTTTATTCATCCATCATATGATGTCATAATCAACTACGTGACGTGTAGAATGACATCATAATGAAAGACATCATGAATGACATAGATAAGTACGTCACGAACGCATATTTGAAGACGGAATATGCGTTGTTGTACGAATTATATGTATTTACTATTTAATAAATATTCTGTTGAATATTTTGAAACTAATTTGACTGGGCGCTGTATGGCAGCTACAGCACCCAGTCAAATTAGTTGCAAAATATTCAACAGCTTACCTGTACAGTTTTCAGGAAATTAATAGTTAGGGCATTCGCGAATCGATCGATCCCAACACAGTGAAGTGTGGGTGGAGCTTAGGTAGAGATTGGCAGGGAATAGCTAAAACTAGAAGGGTCCATTGGAATTTTGCTTTGAGTAAATGTTATGTATTTGCATATGAGAAGTTGTCTTGAAATTGACATTCAGGGAGATCAGAGTTCAAATGGTTAAGATTCATTCCAAGATGTAGTTACGCTATATGGAAACAATCCTTTATTTACATTTCTTTGATTCCTTTATTTTTACTGGCATTTATGCTGCATGTTGTTGCTTTGGAGTATATTTTGACTTATTATTCAGTGACAATTAACCCTTTAAGCCTTACCACTTTGATGTCAAAATTTAAAAATTTCAAATTAAATTATAAGATGAACTGGTGTTAATTTTGTAACAAATTTGGTGGGAGATGTCTACGACAGCAACATCTTCCAGCAAAATTATTGAAAAATGTACACCAGTTTCTTTGATATTGACACAGTAAAAAATAGAATATTGACATCAGCGTGCTAAAAATTAGACATCAAGCCGGCTACAACCAGCATTTGCAGAACTTACCATTTGTAGACCAGAGGAAGACTATTTTTGAAAATTTATCACTAATAACTGACTCGATAAGCGAGCCAGTCATACCTGTGGTAAATTTTCAGAAATCGTTTTCTCTTGGCCTCTAAATGAATATTTTGATCTCGATTTTCTTTTGAAAATATTTGACCTTTAACGAGTTAATTAGTGTATTGATCTATATCCTGCTTCTACATTATAAATATTGTTATTGATTCAAAATTGTTTAGCTAATAATATTCATCTGTTATCAGCTGTTGTTTTATCCATTGTTAAAGACGTGTTTTGCTTGCATGTGTATATAGATTACTGTTTTGAGTAAAAACTGGTTTATGTGACCACCTTATAAAGTTAAACAGTAAGTCATTATAGACAACTAGTATCTCAACCCTTTATCAGTCATTTCAGCTTGAGAAATGACCATTTTCAGACAAAGAGAAGACTGTTTTTTTAAATTTACCATTGTAATGACTGGCTCGATAACCGAGCCAGTCATTCCAGTGGTAAATTTTCAAAGATAATCTGTAATTTAGTGTATAAATGGACATTTTGTATGAGAAAATTCTCTTGAAAAAATTTGAATGTTAAATGGTTAATACTTGTGCTTTAGGATATGTGTTTTGGAGCTAAAAGGCAGGTGGTTTCATGACCAGGTTTTACTGATTATTAGATCTCCTGGCCTGAAAGCTAATGCCATGGCAATTATCCATCTGACCATCGTCGCACGTCAACCTTTCCTTTAAGCAACGTCTTCTCAAGAACCACGGGACCTATTTCAATTATATTTCGCAGGGACGTCCCTAGGGCATAGAGATTCAAGTTTGGTCAAATGAAGCTGATCAACTAATTTGGTCAGGGACCATCTTGGATTTTGGCTGATTAATAGAAATGTTTTTAAAAATCTCCGAAACTACTTGGAGGATCGTTTTAAAACTCATGAAAGATCATTTAGGTCAACAGCTGAAGCAAGTTTGTTCAATGGAACTTGATTGTCCAAATGCTTTGGCAGCCATCTTGGGCGACCTAGTTTTCACTAAAATTGCCTATAGAACGGTGAATGGATTTGGCTGTGATATGATTAGGCACTAAGAGGGCCATTAAAGTTTGTTCAAGTGAAGTTGATACGTCAACAAATGTGTCTGCTGTGGACCATTCAAAATGTAATTTGATTGGTGGTCTTTTGAGATTTTTTATTTGTTAGATTTTGAAGCTGAAATTTGTATTATTGAGATTTTTGGGTATTCTAATTTCAAATTTGGCACTTTCGAAACTGTTAGATAAACTGTTTGGTAGTCATCTTGGATCAATTTCCAGTCAAAACTCCCATACTAAAGCAACAGGAAATTTAAAATGTGTTCTCGAGAACCACTGAACCGATTTTAACCAAATTTGGCAAGACACATCCTTGTTGTTATTGCTGTTCTGACCAAACCTTATGGTTCTACTTATAAGTGATAACCTTTCTAGTTGAAATGCCTATGCTCCAGGTGAATGATACAGGCCCCTTGGGCCTCTTGTTTGTATTCTCTGATTTAATGCTAATTACTTGTTAGGTGCAGTACTTCACCCTTTAGCTCTCAAATTTCTTCAAGAAAATTTTAATTTTCTCATAGAAAAGTCCAAGAAAACATTAGTTTTGAAAATTTAACACTTGGATAACTGACTCAGTTATCTAGCCAGTCAATCGAGTTTTCAAAGAATCTTCTCTTGGTCTTCAAATTGACATTCCTCAAGACCACTTTAGAAGCCATTGTGGTCACTCAAGTGGCAAAGGGTTAAATAGTATAGCAAACAGGAAACTAGTGACTAAGGAGACTGTGGTTTATGGATTATCATGTCACGCTAAATATATATATATATATATATATATATATATATATATATATATATATATATATATATATATATATCATATTAAACAGAAATGAGTTAGAAATATCGCCATGTAAGGTTTTGATTGTAAACTTCAGCACCACTATCATAATTATTTGAGATAATATACACCTGTGCAAAAGTTAAGCACCAGCAAAAACAATAGAACGTAGAAACATGATGGTACAACTAGGCTGCCATACTTTTTGTCCCCGCGTTAGCTGACATAATTCCAAGTACGAAATGCACATGCATGCATGACTTCACGCCGCTTGATGTCCGTGCGTGGCGGGAAACAGCACACGTGTTCAGTTATGTAAAAGTCCAGTTTGAGGTGTAGAACATTACATACAGATTTAGGCGACAAGATTAGGAATTTTGTGTTCATGACCGTGGTTTATTTGTACAGAGAGAATTAGCTCTTGATTGTGAACCGCTATGGCAAGACGAAGGTTAAGTGATCGTGTGAAATGGCAAATCATAGGCATGCATACCACTGGTATGTCATGCAGAGAGATTGGCAGACAGCTGAACATTAACCATACTGTAATCAGTCGTTTGATTGCAAAACATGGGCAAACTAACGAGGTGAACGACAGGCCTAGATCTGGAAGACCGAAGAAGACTACTGCCCGTGATGATTGAGCCCTAGTACGCCTTGTTAGGAGATCTCCATTCACCAACAGCAGAGTGCTCAGCCAGCAATGGGAAACGCGCAATAGAGTGTCAATGTCTACCGTCAAAAGGAGACTGTATGCTGCTGGCATGAAAGCTAGGAGACCTGTCAGACGTCCTCTCCTCACTGCACACCACAAAGAGGAGCGTCTGAGGTGGTGCAACGAAAGAAGACCCTGGAACATGAGATCCTGGAGACGGGTACACTGGTCCGATGAAAGTCGGTTCCTGCTTCATGCCACAGATGGTAGAACTCATGTATGGAGGTCCAGACGCACGGCGTACGACCAATGTAACATCATGGAAGAAGTTCCATTTGGTGGAGGTTCCGTTATGATATGGGGGTGCATCTCATTTGATTGTAAGCTGGATCTGTTGACTGTACCTGGAACACTAAATGGACAAAGATATCAAGATTACATACTGGATAGAGTTGTGGTCCCTCATTTTGTAAATCATGCACCTGGAACCCACCCTATATTCATGGATGACAACGCCCGATCACATCGTGCTAGAGCTGTGCATGAATACCTCCGCCAGAATGCCATCGAAACCCTACCATGGCCAGCAAGGAGCCCTGACATGAACCCTATTGAGCATATCTGGGACATTCTGGGAAACATGGTGAGAAGGAGGGATCCTCCTGTGCAGAACCTACAGGAATTAACAGAGGCACTCCATCTTGAATGGCAACGAATACCACAATGGCGTATCAGTCGGTTGGTGACCAGCATGAGACGTCGTGTCCAGGCCGTCATCCAGGCACAAGGTGGATATACCCGGTATTAATAATGACAGTCTCAAACTCGTGCACAGATGTTAAACTTCGTTTTCAGACACCATTAATGACAATCTAGCCACGTGTGTCAACTGTAGGGCAATAGTTGTCAGTTGTGTCAACGTAACCATATTCAGGCCTCGTTTTCAAGTTCAAACAAAAACATACAGTGTTTCCCCACCATCATAATCAGCATTCCTCTAGTTGCATTATTACCTCTTGCACTAAGATGGATGGGTACATAAATGTTTATGCTATTGCTTTCTTCATAGCACATGAATATACCCTCGCATGTGCGTAAAAATAGGGTGGTGCTTAACTTTTGCACAGGTGTATATATTCATTTCAATACAGGTACCATCAACATTACTGCATAACTGAAAACTTGTTGCCATCAATAGCCTAATCTATTCCATTCTATATGTTATTGTTTATTAAGTGATCTTACACCTCGATCAAGCCTAATAAACAACATTTTATATGCACAAGATGAGATTTAATGTGAGCTTAGCCATTAATTTTCAAAAATAGTCTCATCTTGTCCTGCAAATGGCCATTAAATTCACGAAGCAGATTGTCGGTACCAATCTTGATGATTGACTCTTTTATGGTTAAATTTGGTCAAGGATTTGCTTATTTAATATCCATTTGCAGGCCAAGAGAAGACTATTTTTGAAAATTTACCACTGGAATGACCATTTTCTCTTGTTTGTGATGTTTTGAAGGCCAAGAGAAGACTTTTTGAAAATTTACAGTCATTCCATTGTAAAATCTCACAAATGGTCTTCGCTTAGCCTGCAAATGGACATTGCAGATGGACCACTGAAGAGATTGGTTTTGGCCGGTGTTATTGTGATAGGGTTAACTAGTTGTGGATGCTGCTGGTTGCTGTCTACATTTATCTTCATTCACATATGATCTTTATCAACTGATTTTGCCCAATCTTCTTCCAGATGATGCGAGATCAATGTAAGGATAGCTATCTGATCAGGCCAGCTGATCAACCTAAAAATCTCACATCCGCTCTCTCCTCGTTATGTGTTATAACTACGCTACAGGCAAGCCAATATCATACTCAACTCGCTTGCATATCTATATATGTCTATATCTATAGTAACGCATCTACAATGCAACGGGAATGTATGTGCGTAATTATTGTGAGATATGTCAGTTACACTACTGTTGTATTCACATGGCATGACAATCCCATATTAAGCTCCAATCTAATTCTAAATGTATAATACACAATTAACAACATCTTATTTTTTTTAAATCATACTTAAAATATATTTAATATCTAATGGGATGTGAAATGAGAACTATATTTATGTTTTGTGTATTAGATTTGATATCTTGCTTATTATATTCTCATTTAGAAAATTTAAATAAGTGAAATGTCAGTAATTGTCCATCTATTCTGCAAGCTTGCATAATGATATGCGTTTGCTGTCATTAGTTACATTTTACAATGGTAATAATAATAACAAGCCTCTATCAGAACATTTTCTCATCACGAGCAACTGTATTAGCCTTTCATGAATTATTTTGTAGATTTGTTTCATTGACGTAATTTTTGTCTACATTTACTTCCAGAATTCAATTCAACGACAGTTTGGTGGCTAAAAATGGTTATACTTTAATGCGTTGTATCTCTATTTAAATTTCTCATATTTTGTTGTAAATATAGTGACAACTTTAACTGTCTTGGAAACTTGCAACAATAAACTGTGGCAGCAATATTATCATTATAGTGGAGATGAAATCCACAACATGCATATGTATGATCGACACTCGCATGGAAATACTTTTTTTATAACATCCAATTATTACTTTGGCTTCTAAATATTCAGAGTCGGCCCAGTATGGTTGCCACAAGAACTAACTAAACAGATTGCTAGGACGAGTGTCATTTGCAAATCTTATCAATAAAATGTTAACCCTTTAATGATCAAACTTGGTCGGGAAAACAGATTTTTGCTCATTAAATGTGCATTTATAGGCCAGGAGAAGAATATTTTTAAAACGTTACCGCTGGAATGAGTGGCTCGTTTATTGAGGCAGTCATTCCAGCGGTAAATTTGTGAAAAATATCTCTTGGTCTCTAAATGGACATTTCTTAACCCTTGCCTCTCTGATGTCAATATTCTATCTTTTACTGCGTCAATATCAAAGAACTGGTGTACACTTTTAAACACCATCTCCCACCAAATTAGTTTAAAAATGAACACCAGTTCATCTTTTAATTTAATTTAAAGATTTAAAATATTTACACCAGAGTGGTAGGGGTTAAAGGAAGGGAAAAGGGAAATAACAAATGATGTTTATTGGTGGTTTCATACAATATTAAATAAACTACCATCGATAAAAAAAATGGAAATGAATCGGGATAGTTGACAAAAAGCATTTACTAAATCTAGGAGTAGGAGCACTTAACTTGGAGCCAATTAGTGACCGTGCTAGTGCTGTGTGTGCAGGTGTACCGCATAGGCCTACCTGAACATAACGAAAGCGCACCTGAATATATTTTTGTACACAGTATGAATAGTATTGTCTATAAGCGCCGATGTAGAGCGATTAACTCGCTACTGCAAATTCACTAATGATCCTGTTGAAAAAGTTATATTTGAACGTAACTTCTTCATGTGGAAGTAACAAGTTTCAGTCAAAGTGATTTGAAAATACACTGCTGGTTTCCAAGGTCGCAATTTGATGCCCACTGAATATTTTGAAATTTGTCTAACTGAATGTAGGCCCCCCCCCGTCTCTAGGAACAACGGCTTTCAGTCAAATTGTTTTAAAACTAGACAGTATTTTACCTGCAGGAAGTGGTGTCTAATTGGCTTAAAGAGAATATACCAGCATGTATATGACTGGCTATAGCGGGTATTATTTATTCACTTTGCATACACCAGAGCATGTAGGTCCAGTTGCGTCACTAATTGTTTCCCGCCAGAGTGACATAAATGGTATTTAGCTGCTTTTTTCTAATTCTTCTGATTTATTTCTGTTTTTTACTTGGGGGGGGGGGGGGGGGCGGGGTGGGCTATAGGTTGATTATTATATAAGGCTTTCATTCAAGAGCATATGTTAGTTCCCTGAACCTTTCCTTTAACTGTCTGCCTGCTGGATTTCTCCAGATTACATTTTCCATTGTGGTTAACTCTGGAACTGCTGAATATTTTGAAAACAATTTGATTGAAAGTTGTTGGTGGCTTTCAGTCAAATTGTTTACAAAATATTCACCCAGTCCAGCGTTATTGCCTATGAAAGTCAGACAGTTAATACAGAGTCCATACATGTGGAAAGCTCTTGCATCACTGATGTTATTGTGTGGTCTTTGTTTTAGAGATTCCCAGGCGAGACTGGTGCTCGGAAGCAAAATGTAGACTCGTCTATAAACTACATAATATTTGAAAATTTTATGCATTTAAACTTGGCTTTAGTCTGCTGACCACAATATTTTAATTTTGCGGTAAACATTTAAAAATCTAAAATTTAGTTAATTGACAGAAGTCTATGATTGTGCACAAATTAGGATGACTCATAATCTTATCCACATCAAGGCAAAACTTTTAGACTAAGCCAAAGTATTTAGATAAAGACAAGATTTTTAGATTAACAAAAGGCCGTGTTAGGCCTAAAAAATTGTGATGATGATGATGATGATGATGAGGAGGAGGAGGAGGAGGAGGAGGAGGATGATGATGGTGATGATGATGATAATGGTCTTTCTCCTTGCGTAGAAATGAGCAAAAAGAGTTTAAATTGCATGTATTCCACTATTTCTACATGAGGTCAATGAACAGACATTGAGGGTCTCGCAATTTGTCTGTTACATGGAAATGTTAACATAGTACATTTCTATGGTCTGTCATCAGAAAATGCGATGAGATGTAATGCTTACAATGTGATATAACATTTGCAGCTACAAAATGACTGTTCGTTAAGACAGGTGGTCATAAATACAACCATCTTAAAGTTCCACCATCTTTTGGCCCCTAAAAGATAGGTATATTTACGGGTAGGCTTGGGAGTATTAATAGTTATATTATAGCTTAAATTACGGTAGTTAACATTTTAACCCTTGAATTTGATCAAGAAAATTAAAATTCTTTTCATAGAAGTTGCGCATTCGCAGGCCATGGGAAGCCTATTTAATTTACCAGCCATTCAAGTGGTAAATTACAAAAATAGCCTTCTCTTCACCTGTAAATGAACATTTAACCCTTTAATGACTAAATTTGTTTAAAAAATTTAAATATTTACTTATTGAATGTCCATTTGCAGGCCAAGAGAAGACTATTTTTGAAAATTTACCACCGGAATTACTGGCTCGGTTATCGAGCCTGTCATTCCAGTGGTAAATTTTCTAAAATAGTCTTCTCTTGGCCTGCAAATGGACATTTCTCAAGACCCCTGCAGAGGCCGGTCTTGGCCGGTTTCATCCCGTTTTAGCTTTCTTGAGTGTTAAGAGTTACCATATAGACTAGTTGTTACAGCAGTGTTTTGGTGTGGGTACAGGCTGTTCCCACAAGTGCAAACAATTATATTATCAAAAGGTATTTGTAGGTGGCGTTGTAGGTACAGGCTGTTGGCACAAGTACAAATAATTATATTTCCCTCGCTACACTCAGGGAAATATAAAATATATTTCCCTCGCAGCGCTTGGGAAATACATTTTATACTTCCACGAGTATAACGAGGGAAATATAAATGTTTGCACCTGTGGGAACAGCCTGAAATTGTATCATAGTCCGACAATATTATTAGATAAGTAATTCTTGAATTAAACATCTCGAGGGCAAGGTCAAATGTCGTCAAACCTGTCTATAGCTGACGCAGTAGGGACCATCGTAATCATGTATACACTAAAGCCAGCATTGACTGAACAGCAATCGCCCAATAACACGTCCTTTATCACAATATATAAGAATAAATAAGCGTATATTGTATATTATGGGATCAATTATAAACAACAAATCTACCAAAATTAATGTCAGTTAAATGTCATTTCTTCATAATTATTTTGACAGAACCAATAGAACAGTTCTGGAAGAATGAAACTGACATGTTTTTGCCTTGGCAGTACATTGACAATAAAATGGCATCATATAATCATCCATTTCAGTTATTGCATTCATTGCCTTGCCAGTATTCAATAATATGTAACTTTATTTCAAACTATCGACGTATCTACCCTAATAGGGACATTTTTACAGGGCTAAATATTAGGTCAATTATTGAGCCATATCCCGCCCTCAGGGTGAAAATTTTGATGGCTTAGTTTTAAATGGCAGCTCTTGAACGCTTAAAAAACTAATCAGTTAAATAAAGAAATATGTCTTATAATTCTTCTGATTTGCTAGGGTTTTCAAAATTCATTTCTCGTTAAGACAACAATGTTATTGCTATTATTATTTGAAGCGCACGAAAGGCGCTTAATTGATGGGTTTACTAACACCTGTTAGCAGATGACAACTAGTAGGTACTGAAATAGATTACTAATTGGCATTTTGCCTACTTGCATGTGAGATTAGTCGCTGTCGAAGAGTTATTGAACACTATCAGCCTTAATCTGTTCAGGTCAATGTGACATTATGCTGTCAGAATTACTAAACTTCAAAGATGTAACGTATAAAATAAATATGTTATGACAGGATTCGTCACATATTTGTACTCATATTTCAGCCGGTATTCTGTATCAGTTTCCATATTGCTTCGCGCTCAAGCAAATATTGAAACTGATATAGAATACCTAGCGAAATATTCGTGCAAATATGCGTGTAGTAACATTTATGTAATTATTCGCTGAATGCATTCTTTCAATTAGGCAGCCATTTCTACTGGAATTAATGCTATGAGTAATCCATTTCACATCGATATGTTGATTGTTGTGTTTGACACGCTCATCAGCCTGAAAGACCACATATTATTTGCACATCAATATACTCGTGTCATGATGAAATGTACAACATTTTGATAGCTAATTAATTCACCGTTTTGATGGCTAATTAATTCATCGCTCTGTCGGGTAATGAATTTGTTATACAAATGTTGCAGGATGAACAGGCTTGTATTATTAAATGACTGTGCTTGTACACAGCCGTCACTTAATACAGCATAACCAATGTGCTGAGAACATCATTTAAAGGAAGGGAAAAGGGAAATCACAAATGATGTTTATTAGTGATTTCATACATTATTAAATAAACTACCACTGTTAAAAAATGGAAATGAATCAGGATTATTTGAGAAAAAGCATTTACTGAATCTAGGAGCTCTTAACTTGGAGCGAAGTAGTGACATCGCTGATGCTTCGCACTCCGCCGTATGTCAACTGTGTGTGCAGGTATACCATATACTCGAATATAACAAAAGCAGATCTGAATGTAGTTTCCTAAGCGGTATGAATAGTATTCTCTGTAGGCACCGATGTAGAGCGAAAAACTCGCTACTGTTAATTTACTATTGATCATTTTGAAAACATTATATATGAAAGTAACCTTTTCTGGTGGAAGCAACAACTTTCGGTCAAAATGATTTCAAAATACGCTGCTGGTTTCTAAGGTCTCAACATGATGCCTATTGAATATTTTGAAATTTGTGTGACTGAAAGTAGATCCCATCTCTGGAAACAACGGCTTTCAGTCAAATTGTTTTAGGATTATAGTGTTTTTCCCTGTAGGAAGTAGTGGCTAATCAGCTTAATGCGAATATAACTGAGATATATGACCGACTGTAGCGGGTATTATTTATTCGCTCGGCATACACCAGAGCGCATATGGCCAGCTGCGTCACTAATTGGTTCCCGCCAGTGACATAAATGGTATTTAGCTGCTTTTTTCAAATTATTCTGATTTATTTCTGTTTTGCATTGGTGGCTATAGGTTGATTTTTATATAAAGCTATCATTCAAGAGCATATGTTAGTTCCCTGGTCCTTTCCTTTAATGAATCATGGTATTGTCAAAAATGCTGAACAGGCATATATATCCGCTATTTTAAAGACAGGCATGTTATTATAATGAGCTTTATGGCTAGCTACGCATTAAAGCTAAAATAGTTTTTTCACGTGGGGAACCCGTGTGGTATTGCCCTTACCTGAGGTAAATACCAGATCATCTATCCCTGAACTTAACCAATCAAATAACAGCATTTGGTCATGTGCCATTGCTGAGGGGGTAATAATAGCTAGGCTATGTAATAGTTATGAGCCTGTCCGTAGCATGTGCATGAGCTGATAGTGCTTTGCTTACTACGCACTGATCATTTCATTAATACAGTAACCCTCACGTCAGGCCGCTGTAGTGGTCTTGAGAAATGTCCATTTACAGACCAAGAGAAGGCTATTTTTTTTTAATTGACCACTGGAATTACTGGCTCGATAAACGAGCCAGTCATTCCAGTAGTAAATTTTCAAAAATAGTTTTCACTTGGTCTGCAAATGGACATTTTCTATGAAAGAATTGCATTTAAAAAAAATCAAATTCAAACAATAAAGGGTTAATACAGCTTGTACAGTATAGCTCAGAAATAACTTTAAATGTTTCCAAAACAAAATAAAACATACTGCTGAATATTTCAAACAAATTCAGTCCAAAATACTCAATAGACATTAATTAGATCGTTTTCAAAACTATGCTTACTAACATGTTTCTGATTTTCCTTTGGAAACATTTTAATTTATTTATGAGCTCTACCGTAACCAAAGGTATTTTTTCTTAAATATCAGTTATTTAGATGAGTTATTTTTCAGTTTTCACATCATTGATTTACCATATTTCGGTAGATTTTAGCAAACAGAAATCCTTGCCTTTGTCACAGATGATCAGCTGTGATTAGTGCGACGACTAAAATGTACTTCTGGAAATGATTTATTATGGATGATGTTGTTTTACGTGTTGATATATTTGACTTGCTAATATTTATATAGATATATATATATATATACCGAGACTGCATGTGTGTGCATGCTGTTTTCATTCTCCAATTTCCTACAATTGTCATATATGAGCAGCGTGGATATCTATTCATCAGAAGTATATACTAGTTAATAGCTAATGCTTTTGCCTTGTCCGCTAGCCGCCTTCAAAATGTACTTCTTCCAGATTCTAGCTGTATAGAAATATTAGGTTCAATCTTTTATTTAACCCTTATCACTTTGGTGTCAGAATTTTAAATCTTCAAATTAAATTAAAACATGAACTGGTGTTCATTTTTCAACAAATTTGGGGGAAGATGGTGCTGTCAAAGACAGCAACATTGTCCATTAAAATTATTAAAAGATGTACACCTGTTTCTTTACTATTAACGCAGTAAAAAATAGAATATTGATATCAGAGTGGTAAGGGTTAACAAAACTGCTGCAGCTGTCTTGAGAAATGTCCATTTGCAGACCAAGAGAACAGTACTTTGGAAAATTTACAACTGGAATGACTGGCCTTGGTAACAGAGCCTGTCATTTCATTGGTAAATTTTCAAAACAAAAGGTTCTCTTGGTCTGCAAATGGACATTTTCTATGAAAATGTTTAAATTTTCTTGACCAAATTTGGCCATTATAAGATTAAGTAGATAATATACATATAATTACTGCTATAAATAATGGAAGGATGATATCTGTCCCTCAAGTATCTGACACCATAATCAGTTATGTCACTTGTAGACTGATGTCACAATACATAGTAATGTCACTAGCTCTGCCATAAACATTGAAAAGTCTGTCAAGTGGACAAATTGTATGTCTCTGATGGAGTTACTATTTAATAAACATTCTGTTGAATGTTTTGAAACTAATTTGACTGGCCGCTGTTGCTGCCTATCAAATTAGTTCCAAAACATTCAACAACCTTCCTGTATATAAAGTTACCTTGAAGTTGTGATTTTGAGAATTCAGAGTTCAAAGTATATAAATAGATCCCATCACAGGGCATAGCTAGAAATGAGTGGGGCAAAACTAGAAATGAGTGGGGAATAGCTAGAAATGAGTGGGGCAAAGCTAGAAATGAGTGGACAAAGCTGGAAATGAGTGGGCAAAGCTAGAAATGGGTGGGCATAGCTAGAAATGGGTGGGCATAGCTAGAAATGAGTGGGCATAGCTAGAAATGGGTGGGCATAGCTTGAAATGGGTGGGGCATAGCTAGAAATGAGTGGGCATAGCTAGAAATGAGTGGGGCATAGCTAAAAATGTATGGGGCATGGCTAGAAATGAGTGGGGCATAGCTAGAAATGGGTGGGCATAGCTAGAAATGGGTGCCTGTATTACCCTCATCCCGCAAGAGGAAGAGCGTATTGCATTTGGGTCAGTCTGTCTGTCTGCCTGCCTGCCTGCCTGCCTGCCTGCCTGCTTGCCTGCCTGCCTGCCTGCCTGCCTGCCTGTTTGTCTGCGCCTGTGTTCAAATATGTGCCCCCAATACTACTGATCCGATTTGACTCAAATTTTAACGCAACAAAGGACCTTACTTTGGCTGTCATCCAGATAAAACAAAACTGGATCCGGATCAGATGAAATTCAGGATCTATAGATATCTCCAAAATTACTGGTCCGATTTAGCTCTGATTTTAACCATTTAACATTCATATCACCCAAAGACGGGTTCTGCAGTGGTCTTGAGAAATGTCCATTTGCAGACCAAGAGAAGGCTATTTTTTAAAATTTACCACTAATGACTACCTCGATAATCCAGCCATTCCTTCCAGTGATAAAATTTCAAAAATAGTCTTCTTGGTCTGCAAATTTACATTTTATATGAGAAAATTGAAATTTTCTTGAACAAATTTGATTGTTAAAGGGTTAATAACAGAAAGGGAGTGACTGTATGGGTGCACAACTTTGGTCATAATAAGGAAAATATGGAAAATCTGATGAATTTGTACAATGTGACAAAATCGGCAAGGAGAAGGTCTGCAATCTCTGATTACTCTTGTCTTATTTATTTGACTTATTTTTGTCATTGAAATTTGTATACTAATTAAAATGTATTCTGTGTATTTTATTTTGACATATTTATATCTTTCCCTTCATTTTTAGGTTTATTCTTTCTTTTTCAGCATCTAGTGCCAGTGCTCTTCAACTTATTTAACATTTTATGTATATTTAATCAAATATAAGCATTATTATCAAGCCTAGGTGCTTCACCAAAATGTCACGATTGTATACAGCCCCATGGTAGGATAATTTATGTTCTTGTTAAAAATGGTGCTGCTGCAAGCTGGTGCAAAATATGCATACGTTGTTACGGGTATGTTACACTTCACCAAACCAGACTGCACTCGGAGGAGGTACTGACCATGTGTGTCACATCTATTGTGCCAATGAATCGATCAGTCATATTATGTCATAATCAACTACATCGCATGTAGGCTGATGTCATAATCAATTACATCATAAATGATCAGATTTAGTCCATCATAAATGCTTCATAGTCTGTCAAGTTGTACGAATTGTATGTTCTTACTATTTAAATTCACACGCTGTTGAATATTTTGAAACTAATTTAACTTGACGCTGTTGCCAGCATAGGCAGCAACAGTGCCCAGTCAAATTTGTTTCAAAATATTCAACAGCTTACCTGTATATTTTTCTGGAAATTGAGATTCAGGCACTGCAGGGATCGATCAATCTCAGCACAAGCAAAATGTGGGTGGAGCTTAGCTAGAGATGGGTGGGCATAGCTAAAACTGGATTCCTCCATTGAATGGATTTGCCAATTTTGCTCATTCTACCTTCTTTCATTTCATATCGTAAAAAATGTCCATTCCATATATATTTATTTACCCTGTGGTCGAGATATTTGGCCATTTGACATGAAGCCTCAAGTCTCTCTAGCCAGCCGCAACATGATTGTATATGCACAATTTTGTGATTCCATTTTCTTGCGTTCCCGGATTATGGCCAAAAATATACATTCTCATATGCACTTAGTGCCCCCATGACATAGACCTTTGACTTTTTGATGTGTATGCAACTTCCTAGCCAACGACAACATGATTGTATATATGCCAAATCTAATGATTCTATCGTCTTGCGTTGCTGGGTTATGGCAAAAAAATATGCATTTTTATATGCACTTATTGACCCAGTGACCTGACTATTTGACGTTTTGACCTGAAACTTCAAGGCTTTCTAACCAGTCATAATTTGCATGTGCCAAATTTGGTGATTATACGGTCTTACGTCCTTGAGTTATGGTAAAAATCTTCTGGCGTTCCAGAAATATCTGACAAACTAACAAACAAACAGACCGACAGATGGTACCAAGAGCAAGACTCAGACTGGCCTTTGGTTGCATGAGTAATAATGGAAACTATCCACACAGCAGTGAAATGCTTGAGCTGTGAAATATATGTAATAGTGAATTTTCCAATATCTTAGTTTTGATCTCATTTCACTGTGCTCATAATTACTAGACTAAGTATGCATTTTTCAACAGGTTTCGTAAACCGTACCTACAAGTATTTTGTTTTGCTGTCTATAAAGAGTGATGCCAGTATATTTTGTTCATGAATAATTTCTATTCTATCTTTTGTGGATCTTTGTTTAGCTATAGCATATTTGACATGTTATTATGGTCTTTTGTTATCTTTTGTCTTTTGTCATCAGCATCAAACTGGGTATTTCAGTCTGTCTGTCCGTCTCTCCCTCAATCCACCCATCCATATGTCTGCCTGTCTGTCTGCCTGCCTGCCTGCCTGCCTGCCTGCCTGCCTGCCTGCCTGCCTGCCTGCCTGCCTGCCTGCCTGCATGCCTGCCTGCCTGCCTATCTGGATGCCTATATGTCCAGTTGTTTGAAGATAACATTTTTAAGGGGGCCACTATTTTTACATACTCAGTTTACAACAGAATTATTGAGCTTATTATTAAATCAGTGCTTAGTTAGTTTCCATGACAACATGTAATGATTTGTATGATTATATTATATAATTTGCATAGAACATTAATCTGCATTGTAAGTTGATTTTAACATTTCTGTTACATATTCATCTCCAATGTTTGTAGAATACGTATAAGCTGTATATGAATAGTGTGTTTGTATTATTTCAGAACGTTGGCCCTCGTGGTGACATTGTGCAGCTGTATGACATGGTGGATGTCTGGGCACGAATACAGGCAGTGGTAATCTTATAAACGTTATGTCAATCATAAAGCAACTTGTATCATACATGTAGTTCTGTCCCATCCATGAATATCTCAAATTCTAGTTTTATTCTATGCCTTCTATTTTCTTGTATTGAATTGGTACTATTTCTGAAGTCGGCTGTTCAGTGGACTAGTATAAATAACGTGTGTCATATACCTTAACACATACAAATCATATTCTGCAGTCTCGACTTTTAAAAACAATAGGAAGTTGGTGAAGTTTTGAAAACATTGTTGCTGATCTGGTGCCTCATTTGGCTTAGACAGACATGGCACTCGTTTGTCATTTATCAAATATTATCTGCTCGCTGTTGCAAATTCTTTAACAGACTATTCTTCGTTAGCGGTTTTGATTTGAACAAAGGTGTGGATGGCTGGTAATGTCTAGGTAATGTCTTTTTTCTAAGAACCCGATCTTGTTCTAATACTGATATTCCAGTTGAGCAGCACAGACACTTGACTTTGTGTATTTCATGTAATCGTGTTGTTCACATTGTTAGATAGTCATGAGAAAAATCTGAAAGTAAAATTTGTTCAGGTCTACAAGACATGTTACAGCAACATTGTTTTCAAAATTATACCAGCTCTCATACAAAGGTGAACTGAATAATGCAATTTGATAATGGATAAATCTATTAGAGCTAAGCCTCAGCCTTTGCCCATGTTGGGATCAATCAGACCCTGAATTCACAGAATCCCAATATCATGGTAGCTATGCAGGTAAGATGTTGAATATTTTGGAACTAATTTGACTGGCTGCTGTTGCTGCATATGGCAGCAACAGCGCCCAGTCAAATTGGTTTCAAAATTTTCAACAAAATGTTTATTAAATAGTAAATCCATCAAAGACATACAATTTGTACACTTGGTAGACTATTCCAGCTTGATGACGGAGTAGTTCTGTCACTTATGACTGTGATGTCAGCCTACATGTGACGTAATTGATTATGATATCCTATACTTGATCAACAGATGGGATTCATCTATTCTGTAGGATACGTGATAAGCATAATAGAGAACCGGTTTCTAGCTATGCCCCACCCATTTTTAACTAAGCTCTGCCCACTTTATACACGTTTGAATCAATGTTAACACATTGACCCATGAAGTCCCGGAATCTAAATTTCAAGGTAACTATACTGATAAAAGTCTGTCACAATAGGTGAATATTCTGTTGAATATTTTGAAAGCAATTTCACTGGCAGCCACAGTTCCTAGTCAAATTACTTTAAAAATATTCAACAGAATATTTATTAAATTTGTAAATTAATCAAAGACATACAATACAGACACTTTTTTATGAAGTTTTGCCTTTCGCGATGGACCTATGTCATTTGATTGTGACGTCAGCTAACAAGTGACATATTTTAACGATGACGTCGGCTACTTGAGTGACAGATTGGATCCCTACATTGCTAACCCAGCCAAGTTAGGGCTAGAATGTTCTTGCTGACCTGGCCAAGTCACTGAAGTTAGGACTTAGGGGTAGAATCTAAATGACTCACGCTTACAAAAGTTCCCTGTCATACTAAGCTTGTTGCCTAGTGGCTCATTAATGTGAATTTAAACCCGTTCACCCTCGAATTTGTTCAAAACGATTTCAATTTTCTCATAGAAAATGTCCATTTGCGGACCAAGGGAAACCTATTTTTGAAAATTTACCACTGGAATGACTAGCTCAGTTATCGAGCCTGTCATTCCAGTGGTAAATTTTCAAAAATAGTTTTCTATTGGTATGCAAATGGACATTTCTCAAGACAGCTGTGGCAGTTTTAAAGGGTTATCCGAGCCAGTCATTTCAGTGGTAAATTTTCAAAAATAGTCTGTCTACAAATGGTCATTTTCCTTCTTGAACAAATTTGAGGGTTAAAGGGTTAAAGTGTCTTTCTGTTCTTTGACGTTTGTGCATGCGTGTATGTCTGTGTGTAGGTGTGCCTGTGTGATCTTCCTTCTGTACATACTCTACTCTGGGAGGGTCTCCGGAAGATCAGTTTTTATTGATGATGTACCCTCATTAAATAAAGTTTATTATTAGCTCCTAATTTGAGGGTTAAAGGGTTAGACCCTTGGTTGTGTTCTTTGATGTTATAGCTACAGTTACTGCTCGGTGACTACCTTGATGTCAGGAATGCTGCAGGATCCCATCAGCAGAGTCATGGCAACTTTGATGAACCAAGCACAGATATAGCAGTGTACTTTGCAAAGAAACGACCACCAAAACCAAAGAAGGTGATTTATTCACTTTTGATTGAATTATTATGTGAAAATGGTTTGAGGGTGAAGAATGGGGGTAACATATTTACTTTTATCATATAAACAAGCCTTCTAGCCTGTTCCTTATTTTTCGATATGAGCACACGTGCCATATTCAACGGAGTATTTTCATTGGCTGTTGGGTGCGCGACCCATTTAAATCGACCAATTAAAACATAGATTGATGTGAGCGTGACGAGTAGGGATTACTAAGCGGTACTGTTTTACTACGATTCGTTTACTATGATTTGTCATTCATGAAACATAATCGCAAAATGTTAAAATACTATTTAATGGCTGACATCGCCAGATTTTGTGTTTTTCACTATATTTTGCTGCGCATTCAGTATCTGTTATCAAGTAGTGGTGCTTCACAGCGGCAGTATCGATTTCACAAAAATCAACAATGAGAAATCAGATAAAAGTCACATCAGCAACTATTGGCAAATATTTAAAAATTAGTATTATATTAAAATTAATTATATGATAAATAAAATCTCAAACTCGGTCACTTTTCATATCAGTATTATGAACCTCGTTGAAAATGATCAATTTTGCACTCGCTAAAGCTCGTGCAAATTGATAATTTTCAACTCGGTCCATAATAGTGATATGAAAAGTGACATCGGTCCAGATTCTCTATGTTTTGACAAATGAGCAGGTGATGACGCAGTTAATGGTGAAGTTGTCTAGAAAAGCTTCTGCAGTGGCCTTGAGAAATGGTAACTCAGAGACCAAGAGATAACACATTTTTTTTAAATGGCTACTGGAATGTCTGGTATGATAACAGAGCCAGTCATTCAGGGCAAAACTTTCAAAAATTGTCATCTGTGCATGCAAATGGACATTCATTAAGCAGAAATTTAGATTTTCTTAACCAATGTACCTTTCCGGTTTTAGCTAAGCCCCGCCCATCTCTAGCTAAGCTCCACCCACACCTCGCTCATGTTGGGATCGATCGATCTCTGAACACCCTGACTATCAATTTCCAAAAAACTACACAGGTAAGCTGTTGAATATTTTGAAACTAATTTGACTGGGTGCTGTTGCTTCCTAAGGCAGTAACAGCGCCCAGTCAAATTAGTTTCAAAATACTCAACAGCATGTTTATTAAATAGCAAAGAATTACAAAGACATACTAGTCATACAATTTGTCGGACCATTTGAGATTTGATGATGGTCTATGTGGAACCCTTTGTGATGGAATGATTATGATGTCATCATACACCTGCTGAGCTGATTATGACAGCATACAAGGTCTGATGATGGATGGATACTCTGGAAAGGTGAATCGTGACTGGTCATTAAGTTATTAATCCTCTGCGTTGTACGCTGCAGAGCTGTGTCATGAGGATGTTCAAAAGCTTTTAGGTTCACTAACATCTGCTAATCCTGTCTCTGCTGCAAGACTAAAGTTTTCTATCGCAGACTGGTTAAATCCATACTTTCATGAATACGGATTTAAACTATATCACACTGATGTTAGCAGAAGAATGACTGTTGCGCATCTGTCTTTAGAAAGGAAGAGCTTACAGCCAATTTGCTTCCAAAGCAAGCAGTGCAGAGAATTCTGAGTTATTGATGATATTGACGTTTGACCTGACATTTTGCCATTCTACAATCAAGTTACTTCAGGACTCCACCTAGGTTCTCTGATGACCTTATCTGTATAATTTGAATTATTGTGCCACATCCATTTTGATGATCTTGACATTTGACCTTTCAACCCCAAATCCAATATAGTTCTAAGAGCAACATTTCATCTAAGTTTGGACAAGATCCATCAAGTAAAATCTGAGCTATATATGCCAGACACACTAGTGGTGAGACTACTGTAGTTAAATTACAAGTTCTCATATGAAAGGGGATGAAAATTCAGAAATTCTGTTTGATATCTAGAGGTTAAAAACTATTTGTATAACTAGCTCACCTGGCCAGAATGGCCAAGTGAGCTTATGCCATGGCGACCGTCTGTCTGGAGTCTGTCTGTCCGTCCGTCCGTCCATCAACTTTTTTTTTTAAGCGACTTCTCAAGAACCACTGGACCGATTTCAATTATATTTGGCAGGAAGTATCTTTCGGGCATAGGGATCCAAGTTTGTTCAAACGAAGCCAATCGGCCAATTTGGCCGGCGGCCATCTTGGATTCTGGCCGATTTTAGGAAATGTCTAAAAAAATCTCTGAAACCGCTTGGTAGATAGAAGCAAACCCCATGAAATATGATCTAGGACAAGAGCTGAACCAAGTTTGTTTAAGGGAACTTGATTGGTCAAATGGTTCGACGGCCATTTTGGTTGATGTAGTTTTAGCGAAAACAACTTCTCCAGAACCGTGAAGGGATCGGGCCGAAATTTGGCAGATATGATTAGGGACTAAGGGCCATTAAAGTTTGTTCAAAGGAAGTTGATCCATTAAAAAACATGGCCGCGGTGGGACAATCAAAATACAGCATGTTTGACGGCCATATTGGATTTTTTTATTTGATGGATTTTGAGGCCGAAATTGGTTTTATATATGTTTTTGGGTATTCTGATCACAAATTTTCAATTTTCAAAACTGTCGGATAAACGGTTTGGCGGCCATCTTGGATCATTTTCCTGTTAAAAGCTCCCATACTAAAGCAATGGGAAATTTAAAATGTCTTCTAGAACTACTGGGCCGATTTCAATTATATTTGGCAGGAAGCATCCTTAGGTTGTAGAGATTCAAGTTTGTTCAAGCGAAGCCAATCAGCCAATTTGTCTGGCGGCCATCTTGGATTTGGCCAATTGTTATACGCCTGCGCAAAGCGGGGTCGTATTATGTGATGGTGCTCTCGAAGAGTTTTGAACTGACTCTCACAAATTTTTTTCAGCAGATATATTACCTATAGACGAAGTGTCATTATTTTGATTCAGCAAAATCCTCCCATATTCGCTAGAGTTATCTCCCTTGAAAGCTTAAAATTTGTCAAAATTTTCTTGCCTGGGAGAGATCTCGAAGAGTTTTGAACCTACAGTCACAATTTTTGTTCAGCAGATATATTACCTATAGACATGATTTCGATTCAGCAAAATCCTCCAATATTCGCTAGAGTTATCTCCCTTGAAAGCCTAAAATTTGTCAAAATTTTCATGTCCGGGACAGATCTCGAAGAGTTTTGGACCTATACTCACAATTTATTTTTCAGAAGATGTGTTATGTATAGGCGAAGTGTCATAATTTCGGTTCGGCAAGATCTGCCCATATTCGCCAGAGTTAGCTCCCATGAAAGATTAAAATTTGTCAAAATTGTCTTGTCCAGGCCGAAGTTTTGAACCCACACTCACAAATTGTTTTTCAAAAGATGTACATATAGCCGAAGTGTCATGATTTTGTTTTGGCATGATCCGCCGATATTCGCGGGAGTCATGATCCAAATCTCGACGAGTTTTGAACCCACAGTCACAAATTTGTTTTCAAAAGATGTGCTACGTATAGCCGAAGTGTCATGAGTGTCCCATATTCACGGGAGTCATGATTTAATTTTGGCAAAATCCTCGTATATTCGTGGGAGTTATCTCCCTTGAATGATTAAAATTCGTCCAAATTTTCTTTTCCTGGCCAGATCTCGAAGAGTTTTGAACCTACATTCGCATTTTTTTCCCCGCCAGATGTGTTAGGTATAGACGAAGTCTCATGATTTCCTTTCAACAAAATCCTCGAATATTCGTGAGAGTTATCTCCCTTGAAAGATTAAAATTCATCAAAATTTCTTGTCCGGGCCAGATCGTGAAGACTTGAACCTATTCATTTACAATTTTTTTTCCAGTAGATGTGTTGGGTATAGATGAAGTGTCATGATTTCCTTTCTGCAAAATCCCCCCATAATTGCCAGAGTTATCTCCCTTGAAATACAAAATTTGTCAAAGTTTTCTTGTTTTCATTGGATCTAATATGGATAGATGAAGGGCAAAATCTGCCCATATTTGCCAGTTATCTTTCTTGAAAGATTAAAATTTGTCAAAATTTTCTTGTCAGGTCCAAATCGCGAACAGTTTTGAACCTACACGCACAATTTTTATTCATCAGATGTTTTAGGGAGAGACGAAGAGTCATAATTTCATTTCGGCAAAATCCACCCATATTTACCAGAGTTATCTTCCTTGAAAGATTAAAATTCATCAAAATTGTCTTGCAATTGTAACGATCGATGCAGCTGTTAAGACTTTCAAAATTTTTAGTGATGTCTTTGCAGTGAATTCCAAATGTGTACCTAATAGAAATCCCCCCCCCCCCACCCACCCCCTTTCTTAGAGAATTATCAAAAACAAACTTCACATAATTTAGCATTCCCTCAAACAAGTATGCCTGCGGGCATATGTTGAGTTTCAGTAAAACTCGTTAGAAATGTTTTTAAAAATCTTCGTCAAAACTAAGCGATTGTTTCAAAAGTCATAAAATATCATTTAGGGCACGAGCTGAACCAAGTTCGTTCAAATGAACTTGATTTGCCAAAAGGTTGGGTGGCCATCTTAGATGGCCTGGTTTTCTTGAAAGCAACTTCGTCTCCAGAGCCACTGAACACATTGGCCCAAAATTTTGGAGATATGGTATTGATGACTAAGGGCCATTAAACTTTCTTCAAGAGAAGTTGATACATAAAGAAACATGGCCTCTGTTTTCTTGTTACAAGTCTGCTCAACTCATTAGAGTTTTACTTATTGTTAATGACCATTCTAGTTGAGATGCCTAGGGTCCAGGTGAGCGATACAGGCCCCTTGGGCCTCTTGTTTAATATGTCATGTTTGCTAAGATTCAAATCATCATTGTGATAATATAGTCTACATGTAAAGAATTTTATGTTTTAATACATTCTCCATTGGTTATAGGTAATTTTTTGTAATTGCAGAACCTTTTATTGATGAATTATTCACACTAGGCTCAAGAGGTTATTGCTTTGAGTGATCACGATCGATTACGTAAACTTGTGTACAAATGGACCTTTCCATTTTTAGCTATGCCCCGCCCATCACTAGCTAAGCTCCACCCACACCTCGCCGTGTTTGGATTGATCGATCCCCGAATGCCCTAGCTATCAATTTCCTGAAAACTATACAGGAAAGCTGTTGAATATTTTATAACTAATTAGACTGGGTGCTGTTGCTGCCATAGGCAGCAACAGTGCCCAGTCAAATTAGTTTCAAAATATTCAACAGAATATTTATTAAATAGTAAAAGCAAACAATTTGTACAACAGCCCATGGACCGTCATCAAATATGCGTTCGTGACATACTTATCGACGTCATTCATGACGTCATTCATTATGATGTCATTGTACACACCACGCAGTTCATTATGACGTCATATGATGGGTGGGTACTCTGGAAAGGTGAATTACTAAGACATAGCAACAAAACCATATCAATTACGAAAGCTGCACTGGTGTTTAGAAAAGTCCATTTACAGGCCAAGGGAAGACTATTTTTGAAAATGTATCACTGGAATGCATGGCTCGATTCAGCTCGAGAATCGAGCCAGTAATTCCAGTGATACATTTTCAAAAATAGTATTCTCTTGCCCTGCAAATGGGCATACATTCACTGAGCAAAATTTTTCATGACTGATCGGATTAAAGAGTAATTAAAAGGTAGGTTTTGAAATATTTCATGCAATAAAATTATTTGATTATTTAATTTTTAGTCATATAAATTCATGATTTAAAACATAATCACGATTTTCAATTTAATCACGCAATCGTGCAAACCTAATTCACACACCATGAGATGTATCCACTCCATGACCAGCTTCACACTTGGTACTGATCAGGTAGAGCTACCAAGATGAACACGAAAAGTGTGAAGCATCATGGAGTGGTGTGTGATTAGTTAATTAATATATTCCCTAATGGATGTCACAAATTTCCAGTCAATGAAACTTTCTTTAGTATTCTGCTGAGTACATGGAAAAGAGTTAAGTGAAAGGTGATGTAGCCTAATAAACAATTGTACTCTCTGATTTGCAGCGAGTGTAATGTGTTACCAGTCAGCATGATTGATACCAATTGGATCCATTGTATGTATACACCTGTGCAAAAGTTAAGCACCACCCTATTTTTACGCACATGCGAGGGTATATTCATGTGCTATGAAGAAAGCAATAGCATAAACATTTATGTACCCATCCATCTTAGTGCAAGAGGTAATAATGCAACTAGAGGAATGCTGATTATGATGGTGGGGAAACACTGTATGTTTTTGTTTGAACTTGAAAACGAGGCCTGAATATGGTTACGTTGACACAACTGACAACTATTGCCCTACAGTTGACACACGTGGCTAGATTGTCATTAATGGTGTCTGAAAACGAAGTTTAACATCTGTGCACGAGTTTGAGACTGTCATTATTAATACCGGGTATATCCACCTTGTGCCTGGATGACGGCCTGGACACGACGTCTCATGCTGGTCACCAACCGACTGATACGCCATTGTGGTATTCGTTGCCATTCAAGATGGAGTGCGTCTGTTAATTCCTGTAGGTTCTGCACAGGAGGATCCCTCCTTCTCACCATGTTTCCCAGAATGTCCCAGATATGCTCAATAGGGTTCATGTCAGGGCTCCTTGCTGGCCATGGTAGGGTTTCGATGGCATTCTGGCGGAGGTATTCATGCACAGCTCTAGCACGATGTGGTCGGGCGTTGTCATCCATGAATATAGGGTGGGTTCCAGGTGCATGATTTACAAAATGAGGGACCACAACTCTATCCAGTATGGAATCTTGATATCTTTGTCCATTTAGTGTTCCAGGTACAGTCAACAGATCCAGCTTACAATCAAATGAGATGCACCCCCATATCATAACGGAACCTCCACCAAATGGAACTTCTTCTATGATGTTACGTTGGTCGTACGCCGTGCGTCTGGACCTCCATACACGAGTTCGACCATCTGTGGCATGAAGCAGGAACCGACTTTCATCGGACCAGTGTACCCGTCTCCAGGATCTCATGTTCCAGTGTCTTCTTTCGTTGCACCACCTCAGACGCTCCTCTTTGTGGTGTGCAGTGAGGAGAGGACGTCTGACAGGTCTCCTAGCTTTCATGCCAGCAGCATACAGTCTCCTTTTGACGGTAGACATTGACACTCTATTGCGCGTTTCCCATTGCTGGCTGAGCACTCTGCTGTTGGTGAATGGAGATCTCCTAACAAGGCGTACTAGGGCTCGATCATCACGGACAGTAGTCTTCTTCGGTCTTCCAGATCTAGGCCTGTCCTTCACCTCGTTAGTTTGCCCATGTTTTGCAATCAAACGACTGATTACAGTATGGTTAATGTTCAGCTGTGCCAATCTCTCTGCATGACATACCAGTGGTATGCATGCCTATGATTTGCCATTTCACACGATCACTTAACCTTCGTCTTGCCATAGCGGTTCACAATCAAGAGCTAATTCTCTCTGTACAAATAAACCACGGTCATGAACACAAAATTCCTAATCTTGTCGCCTAAATCTGTATGTAATGTTCTACACCTCAAACTGGACTTTTACATAACTGAACACGTGTGCTGTTTCCCGCCACGCACGGACATCAAGCGGCGTGAAGTCATGCATGCATGTGCATTTCGTACTTGGAATTATGTCAGCTAACACGGGGACAAAAAGTATGGCAGCCTTGTTGTACCATCATGTTTCTACGTTCTATTGTTTTTGCTGGTGCTTAACTTTTGCACAGGTGTATAGTTGATAGATCCAATAAGATTCATCTTCCTTACGAGGGACTGTGTTTGTGTTATCGTCCAGATCATGTGGAAGTCCTTTGATGGTTTTATATGAGATGTTTGTGTGGTCGTGGTATATGGGATTAAAGTGTTGAGTGACAGTTGTCTCTCTGTTATTAGCTCACCTGGCCCAAAAGGCCAAGTGAGCTTATTTCATGGCGATCATCCGTCGTCCGTCAACTTTTACTTTAAAACACTACTCATCATTAACCACGTGGCCAATTTCAAGCAAATGTGTCTGAAAGGCCCCTATGGTTGTAGGCTCCAGAACTCTATTCAGAATTTCGATTCATCAATTTTTTGGGTGAAATTCTTAGATTTTATGAAAAATGTACCGGAAATTGTAAAATTGCTACTTATCCTTACCATTCTCAGCGATTTCAACCACATTTGGCTGAAAGCATCCTGCGTTGATGGGCTCTAGAACTTCCATTCAAAATTCGTCAATTTTTTGGGTAAAAATCTACCGGAAATGGTCAGAATGCTACTCCTCCATATCTGCTTGACATATTTCAAGCAAATATGGTCAAACAGAGCCTATGATCATAGGCTCTAGAACATGCATTCAGAATTTTGATTCATCAAATTTTTTGGGTAAAAATCTTAAATTTTATTACAAATTTACTGGAAATAGTCAAATTGCTTCTTCTTACTACTTTGAGCAATCTCAACCGAACTTGGCTCAAATGATCCTATGATCATAGGCGCCAGAATTGCCATTCAGAATTTTGATTGGTAGATTTTTTTCTTGTGAAAAGTTTTCACCCATCTTGTTTAATGTAATGAATCATGTATATTTAAATGCAAATGCTTCAAATGCTAATGGTCCAGGTGAGCATCACAGGCCCTTGGGTGTCTTGTTCTTTATTTCCTCTTGTCATGGTCTCTACAGAACATGCACAGTTTTTAGCTCACCTGGACCGAAGGGCCAAGCATGCTTATGTAATCGCCTCCACCTTTATGCTTTAACTGATCTCAACCAAATTTGGCTGGAAGGATCCTATGGTGATAGGCTCTAAGCTCCAGATCTATTCCAGATCTATTCAGAATTTTGATTGGTCTATTTTTCCGGAAATCATTTAAAATGCTATTCCTCCAAGATAAATAGCCGATTTTAATGAAACTTGGGTAGACTAATTCTATGCTGCTAGGCTTCAACACCTCAATTTTGATTGGTCGATTTTTGTGGTGGGCATCTTGGATTTTCCGTAAATTTGTGGATATCAGTTAAAACCTCATGGCCGATTTCAAGCAGACTCACCTGGAAGGATTCTAGCGTGGTATGTTTCAGAAATTGTATACAGAATTTTGATTGGTCAATTTTTTCAGTGGCCAGCTTGAATTTTCGAAAAAAAAGCTGGAAATCGTTTAAAGTGCTACTCCTCATTAACTGCTTGGACATGTAAACAGACTTCACTGGAAAGATACTATGGTTGTAGGTACTTGTATACAGAATTTTGATTGATCAATTTTTCTGGCAGCCATCTTGAATTTTCTAAAAATATTAGGAAATCAGTTAAAAGGCTACTCATTAATTGCTTGACAATTTAAACCAAACTCAGCTGGAATGACCCTAGGCTGGTATGCTTTCAGAATTGGTATACAGAAATTTGACTGCCTGATTCGGTTTTTAGTAGCCATCTTTGATTTTCCGAAAAATAACTGAAAATCGTTTAAAACGCTACTCATTAATCAATGGCCCAATTTCAACAATGGTGAAATGATCCTATGACAGTAGGCTTCAACATGTCAAATGAGAATTTTAATTGGTCACGTTTTTTTGTAGCCATCTTTTTTGCTGTATAGTGTAATCTCATAGGGAATCATGTGGTCACGTTTGCTCTTGGTGTCGGGGTATTGAAATTCAGCTCTCACTAGGGTGTCCTTAAAGGATTCTGCGCCATTCTAGATCTAAACAGAGGTTTACTTGTGAAAGTGTCACAGCATTACTGGCTGCTTTCCAATAGGTGCTAGTGTTGCAAAATGATTTTCCTTGCTAATAAGCGATTCACCTTTCCAGACTATCCATCGATGATCTGACATCATATGACTAATGTCTAAGTAGCGTGTAGGATGACATCATAATCATTACATCATAAATGATTCTAATAGGCCCGTCTTTAACTCTTAATAGTCCGACACGTTGTAAGAATTGTATGTCTACTATTTAATAAATATGCTGTTGAATATTTTAAAACTAATTTGATTTGGCCTCAGTCAAATTAGTTTTAAAATATTCAACAGCTTACCTGAATAGTTTTGTGGAAATTGATGGTCAGGGAGTTCAGAGATCGATCGATCCCAACACAAGCGAGGTGTGGGTGGAGCTTAGATAGAGATGGGTGGGGCATAGCTAAAAATAGAAAAGTCCATTGTACTCTACCTAATTGCTAACATGCATACATACATTGTGGAATTTAATTTGTTTATTCTTTTAGCTGACATTGTTTCGCTTTGATGCGTCCTCACATGCCATCAGTATGAACAGTTACTTACGAGAACAGCGACATTATGACCCAGTAAGTCTCAATGTGTATGCTGTTTACGCCTATGGATGAATCTGCCTTGCGGCGAGAAAGGAAAACGTTTCAAAATGTTTTACTGTATCTTCAAACTATGGCAGTGTGTTTTCTTCAGATTGATTATGTTGTATAATATACAGACCGAAAAAAAGCCAATTTTTGTACATCCAAAATGTTTTGAAATGTTTTCCTTTTCGAACTCATAGCAGATCTGTCACTTAAGTCATAATCAATTACATCACATGTAGGCTGAGGTCACAATCAAAATGCTTAATGAATGCCGTATCTAGCTCCTTCATGAATGTTGAATACTCTGTCACGTGTATGCATTGTATGTCTTTACTATTTAATAAACCTTCTGGTCAATATTTTGAAACTAATTTGACTGTGAGCTGTTGAAGCCACAAATTAGTTTCGAAATATTCACCAGCCTAACTGTATAATTACCTTGAAAATGAGATTCTAGGCATTTAGGGGTCAGCGTATATATAAATCAATCCCAACATACGAAAACATAGAAATTGGCGGGACATAGCTAGAAATTCATCCCTATGTTATTTTACTGTGTATGTAATTATTTTACTATTTTGATTTTATTTCTCATATCCTGTCAAGCTTTTATAAGCTTGATAGCATGTCACTTTGTTCTAGAAATGTTTTCTCTGCCTTAGCCTCGCCTCAACAGCAAATGAAATTCTGGCATTTAAATCTGCACATGGATGAGATTTTTCCTATTTTTATAGGAAATCCTATAATTTCTAATTGCAGAAATAGTGTATTCTTTTCCCGTCAATGATCACGATTGGTCAAGAAAATCTAGATTTGTGAATGTCCATTTCACTTCAAGAGTATACTTACCTCCCTAATACTTTTGATATTGCTAAATATTGGCTTTCACTCAATAAACACTCAGATTAAAACAGTTAGGTGCCCCTACTGGGCAGGGAGTCAGAGCGTAGTCTGGCGGATGCCAGCCCCACCACCGCGCATGCGCAGACTAGCACTACCTCTTTGCTAGATTATTGGCAGAGAGATCACACATGTCTTTTTGTGCAAAAGCTTTTTCTTACTCTTAAACTGTTTAAGTGGTGTTATTTTGGAGTGATAGTCACTGATTTGGATGGCAGGAAGGATCACTTCGCCACAGGGGGACCTAGGACCTTTAAATCAGGTGACTTCTAGTAAAATTAGCGAGTTTTCTTCCCGGTGTATTGTGTTTCCGGGACTCGCGTTTACCGTAATAAGCGCCTTGGTTAGTTGGTTTATGTCAACTCGGTGCTACCTAAGGCTAATTTCTCTTTCTGTTTATGTCCACAGGTCTGTATGACGCTAGGTGGTGGCATCACAGCAGCAGAGAGTTAGTTTTCTCTCCACCATGGTTCCATTTCCTACTAACACTGTTAGGTTATCTAACCAAATGAAAAATTATGTCCAGTGAGTTGGAGGCCTAGTATAAAGGTCTTCTCACTTTGCCCTCTTGATCCAATTCCTTCCCCATGAGGTGGAGAGAGTTAAGAGGCGTGCAGGTGGTGGAGTACTCCGGTTCGTCACGTTGGATGGTTTGTCTATACAAGGTGTCAGGTATCTAGTTATTGATAATGTGGTGATGTTAATTATAGTAAGCAAAGGGAGATAATTAACATTTTTGCCAGAAAAGAGTTATCTATGTGTATCTGATGGTTGTGTAGTCGACGTATCCATTCAGCATACAATTCGTCCTTGCACTTGGATGTTTTGTTGGGATCGAATTTTTCCTGTCACGGGATTAATGACGTCATAATCAGCCTGGCTATGTATTTATCAGCAATTCAAGTCGCTATGCTGGTTTCTGATGTATATTGATCTTTATGTTCGTTTTCCTTCTCTTTGAGTTGGTTTGAGTGTCTAAGCTTAACTAGTTTGCTCATACTCCTCGTCCTTTGCCCTGTTTCAGGGACCGGGTTGCGCGTCCTGTGGACGGTTTCTACATGATAAGTTCTGGCCTCATCTTTGCTATCAATGTAGCCCTTGTGGTCCCTTAGCTAATTGTGACATATGTAAGCACTGGGGGGGCGAGTTAATGTCCGAATTCTTGTGCTTACAGGCGACGGACAAGGTGGTAGAGGAGGAGAAGAAGAAGAAGCGGAAACGAGAGGTTGTAAGTAGGAAGGGTAAGGGGAAGGTCTCGTCCGCGGTGGATATGGAGGCCTTCCGGACCGAGATGTTGGGAGAGATGAAGAGGACAGTAAAGGATTTGGTTCCAGAGTTGCTTCGTGGCATGCTTCCTGGACCAAATCCTTTACTGTCCTCATCATCGGCTTCGGAGCAGGTAATCCCCGCCTCTGGATCGGTTTTCCTTAGACCGCTTCCGTTGTTCGACGATTCAGAGGTGGCCCCATTAGAGGGGGCGTTCCACGACCCTGGCAGCAGGCTTATTGCCGCGCCGATAGGGGACCGTGGACGGTTGTCGCTGGAACCCGCGGGCTGCTTATCAGTCCAGGGGTATCCGCACGCCGCGGTGGCCAGTACCTCCTATGGCACCGTTCCTGGTCAGCCCGGGTTAGCTCTCTTTGCTGACCCGGGGTCTAATCTTTCTGACCAGGGTGATGAGGATTACCTGCTAGGGTCGCCGTCTGACGACGTGGACATGGATGAGGACGTTTGTGCACCCCTCGCGGGGAATACAGGCGGCTTCTTCCACGGTTTTACTCACCCTGGAGTAGAGTCCGCGGCTCAGGTGGTGGCCCAGGGCGCTGCTGATGGCCAGCGGTACCGCATACCTCGGCTTGCCGAGGGTGTTGCTGGTGCTGGCCGGGCCCGTGGTGGGGCGGTATATACCCCGCGCTCTGCCACGGTGCCTGCTCCTGGTCAAACCAGTGATATTGTCATGCCGGTGCTGTCAGCCCCGCATGTTTTCCCTGGCTTGCCAGGTGTATCAGCGTACCCGCCGTCAAGCTCTGCTGCTTGCGCTCAGGAGGAAGACGAAGGACCCCGTCTTGTAGAGCGCTCGCAGTTAGCCACGGAGGAGGATTGGTCTGACGCTTGCCAGTGGTTGGTGAGCGTTAGGCCTGATCTGCCCGTGGAGCAGTCGGCTAGCCAGCGTGACCACAGGCCGTGGTTAGCTGGGAAACCGACTGCTAACGCTATGCCTTCTCTGCCGCTGGCGGAGCATGTCGTTGACATGTTCAAGGCGGCGGAGTCGTCCATTAAGTCGAGTGGACGTCTCGCGAAGGCCCCTCGCGAGGTGGCCAGGCGTTGTCGCATCGTGCCCCTGGATTACCAGCGGTACGGTGTGGTACCCATGCCCAGCGTGGATGACCGCGCGGCTTTGGGTGAGGATGCGCGGCCAGGCTCCCGTTCTGACACGGGGGTCTTGTGCTCGAACGCGTTGCGTTCGGCGAATACCGCGTTGCGTGATGCGGAGGAGAGTGGGAGGGCTTCGATTGCCGCTCTGTCCCACGTCTCCCAGCTGTTACAGGGGGTAGTAACGGCATCCGCATCACGCCAGCCAAGTCCGGTCACGGTCCAGCGAGCCATCCAGGATGGTATTAACCTGGCGCTGGACTGTATGACTCGGGCGGTGACCAGGAGTGTCCGGGCAAGACGCACGTTTGCCCTGGACAATCTGTGCCCGTCTCAGGACCTGTACAATAGGCTACTGCGTACGCCTATGACGGGTCCTGGTCTTTTTGGAGGTGAGGGATGTCGACACCTCCAGGAGACGGTCACCCTGGTGAATAACCAGAGGGCGCTGCGCGAGCAGTTTGAGGTGCTGCGTCGTGCTAACGTTCGCGCCGCGGCCCCTGCGTATCGTCCCCTGCTGGCTCGAGGTGGTGCTGGCCAAGTCAGAGGCCAGCCACCGTCGCAGCGTCGGCCTCGGCCGCGTGCGATTCGGCCAGCAGCGAGGGGGGCGCAGGTTCCTCAGGCGCCGTCAGCCAGGCAGCCGCCCGCGCACCGAGGTGCGCGCGGGGCGGGGCGGGGCGCGCGAGGATCTGGGCGTGGTTATCGGTCCTGACGGGACGGTTACCGCGGTAAGAACCACTCCGGTGTTTATGGCGACGGAGACAGTGCCGCTCTTGCATGCCTCGTGTCCACCTCGGTCCCTAGGTGGACCGGTGGGAGGCCGGCTAGCCGACCACATGCAAGAGTGGGAACGGTTAACTCAGGACCGTTTAGTCTTGCGATGGCTTTCCGTCGGGTATCATCCAGAGTGGATGACAGGCCCGCCGTCGCGACTGTCTCTAGTGCCAGTCTGGACTCCCATTCCGAGAGATCCAGAGCAAAGGTTGTGTATCGAGGAGGAGATAGATTCCCTCGTACAAAAGGGAGCTATTCAGCCGGCACAAAGGTGTCCGGGCTTCTATTCAACCCTGTTCTTAGTAACAAAACGCACCGGAGGGTGGAGACCGATTCTCAACCTCAAGCCATTGAACAAGTTCATCGAGACACCCAGTTTCAAGATGGAAACGGTGCGCTCGGTGTTGGCGGGGTTGGAGAGGGGGATGTGGACGGCGTCGATAGATTTGAAGGACGCTTATTTCCACATCCCCATCCACGGGAGTTTCTGTCGCTTCCTGAGATTTGCATTCCAGGGCAGACAGTGGGAATTCAGGGTGTTGCCCTTCGGAATTTCCACGGCTCCTCGGGTTTTCACCCGTGTGGTTCTTGCGATCACAGCATACCTCCGCAGGAGAAGCATAGCAGTCCACACGTACATAGACGACTGGCTGTTAAAGGCACACGACAAGGAAGCTTTATCGGCCAATCTGGTGATTGTTTTGAAAACTCTCTCGGATTTGGGCTGGATGATAAATTTTCCGAAATCAGAGCTGACTCCATCCCAGAGGTTTGTTTACCTGGGAATGTTCTTCGATCTGGAGACGGGATATGTTTATCCTACTCAGGAGAGAGTGCTAAAACTCATCTCGTTAATTCAGTCAGTGTGCGACAGTCGTCATGTCCTGGCACGGGTTTACTTGAGAATGCTGGGGTTGATGGTTTCTTTGGAACCAGTCATTCCTCAGGCCGCCTTACGCAGGCGGCCGATCCAGTTGTTTCTCATGACACAATGGACCCAGAGTACAGGTTCGCTGGACTCGAACGTGTCAGTGTTGGCGCCTCTGATTCACCACCTGCAATGGTGGTTGCTCACAGAGAATCTCTTGGTGGGGGTTATGCTGACCCCTCCCCACCCTCAGGTGACTGTGTATACAGATGCATCGATGGAGGGCTGGGGGGCTTGCCTGGAAGAGTCCACGATATCAGGGCTTTGGAATCCGGAACAGTCAAAGGAACATATAAATCTACTGGAGCTAAGAGCAGTAGTCCTGGGCCTGGAACATTTCTTACAGAAAGTTCAGGGCAAGATTGTTCTCATTCGTTCAGACAACTCAACAGTTGTGACTTACATAAACCGCCAGGGCGGAACGAAGTCGCCCAGTCTCTGTATGATGACATGGAGACTGCTTTGTTGGTGTCTGGATCACCAGATTACCTTGAAAGCAGTTCATATTCCGGGAAGGTTAAACCTGCTAGCAGACTCATTGAGCCGAAGGATGAGTGTTTTACCCACGGAATGGCAACTAAATCAATGTGTGGCGGATCGTCTGTTCGACCATTGGGGGAAACCCAACATCGATTTGTTCGCAACGAAGAAGAATGCGAAGATGACGACGTACGTCTCTCCGATTCCGGATCCAAGCGCTTTCGCAACAGATGCGTTAGCTATCAGCTGGGGGAGAATGTATGCATACGCATTCCCTCCAGCAATCCTGATTCCAAAAATTCTTCAGAAAATCAGACAAGAGGAATGCCAAGTGCTTCTGATCGCCCCGGATTGGCCAAGCCGATCATGGTATACGGATCTGCTGGACCTTCTGGTCTGCAATCCGGTTCCTCTGCCTCTGATGGACGATATTATCTTCCAGGGCAAGGTCCTTCACAACAATCCGTCAATGTTCAGATTGACTGCGTGGATGTTGTCAAGGAATCTAGAATTAAGGAGGGCTTTTCTGAGCAAGCAGCCATGTTTATGGCCAAAGCCAGGAGGGGGTCAACCTCCAGAGCATATAATTATAAAATCAACAGATTTGCAGAATGGTGCTCAAAAAGATGTATTGATCCAATGGATTCATCTATTCAAGTAGTAGCTGATTTCCTCTGTCACCTCTATGATGCCTATAGCCTCAAGCCTAACTCTATTGCTGGTTATAAGTCAGCATTAATGTCTGTTATTCCTTGCTTGGCTAAGAGGGGAAGTGATGAAGTAAATACATTAAATGTATTAATTAAAGGCATGGGCAATCTAAGACCAAGGAATCCACCGGTGATTCCGTCTTGGAGTTTATCGCTAGTGCTTCAAGTACTAGGTGATAAGCCTTTTGAACCACTTAGTTCCATTTCTATGAAACTATTAACACTGAAGACGGTGTTTTTAATTGCTGCGGCCTCGGCTAGGCGTAGGAGTGAAATTCATGCCTTATCAGCCGAGGATGACCGTTTTGTGGTTTCAGTGGAAGGCCTTAAGCTGCTACCTAGGATTAATTTCTTGGCTAAAAATCAGTCGTTGAAATATCCAGGTCAACCTATTATTTTGCCTGCTTTAACTAGATATGATCCTAATTCTAAAGCATGGTGTCCCGTCCGGGCGCTGCGCCGGTACAAACAACGTACGGCGGAGTGGCGCACCGACCAGTCAGCGTTATGGTTGTCATATATTGAACCCCATGGCAGGGCTTCTAAGGACACCATTTCCAGGTGGATTGTTGAATGCATTCAGTTTTGCCATAAATCCGCCACCGGGAAGCAGGTTGACGTGGCCAAGGCTCACAGTGTCCGCGGCGTAGTGACATCCACTGCCCTATTTAATGGGGTCCCTGTGGATGATATTATGTCGGTGGCTCAGTGGCACTGTGAGTCAAGTTTTACAGACCATTATCTCCGTGACACCTCTAATCCTCTCGCCTTGTCGATTTTGAAAAAATAACTCGGTTTATATTTTTTGAGGAGGTTTTTTCCTCATTACTTATATATTTCACAATTAATTTATGGAAACACCCACTTTTTTGGGCCTGCATCAGTCTTTACCAATGGGAAGATGATGTCAGCAGCCATTTCAACAAGGTCAGTCTTGTTCATGTGTTGTCCGTTGTTGATTGTATTGTCACGATTACCCGTTATTAATATGGTGATGGTTTGTGTATTTGTGTGGTTCATTGTTGAGAGTTACGAAAATGGAGCTTTTTCGTCTCTGTCCTGTAGTACATGGCACTTGTACGTAGAGAGCGTATAGGACATTGAGGTCAGTCGACTCTTCCTCCCAGGAAGGAGGGGGGGGGGAGCGCATATGACATTCGGTCATCTCTCATACATCGGTGGTGTTATCCGATGGTTAGTCAAATCCTGACTGTTTTTTCTTACAGTTTCAGAAGTTTAAGTGCCTTAAACGCAGAAAAGCGTATAGGGATGAGCTGGTCTTTTGACCTCGCCTCCCTCCCGCCAGATTCACTTTCGAATTCTGGCAATATCAAAAGTATTAGGGAGGTAAGTATACTCTTGAAGTGAAATAAACGAAATCTAGGATTTCTTTTTTCACGAGAGAGTTGATACTTACCTCCCTAGATACGGACCCGGCCTCTCCACCCCACAGAGGCTCGGTCTTCAGGCTCTTAATAGTTGCATGTGTGTCAGCCAATAATCTAGTCAGAGGAAGTGCTAGTCTGCGCATGCGCGGTGGTGGGGCTGGCATCCGCCAGACTACGCTCTGACTCCCTGCCCAGTAGGGGCACCTAACTGTTTTAATCTGAGTGTTTATTGAGTGAAAGCCAATATTTAGCAATATCAAAAGTATTAGGGAGGTAAGTATCAACTCTCTCGTGAAAAAAGAAATCCTAGATTTCGTTTATTTGCAGCCGAGAAGACAAATTTTGAAAATTTATCACTGGAATGACTGGCTCAGTAAATTTTCAAAAAATCCATTCTCTTGCCCTGCAAATGGGTATTCCTCAAGACCATTGCATAGGCTTTTTGACTCACCTGCCAATTAAAGTGTTAATTGGTGTAGGAGATTGTGACAATTTCTATGTCAAGAAGGACTGACACTTCGCATCGAGCCATTTCTTCTTTTTTTCTTCCACCTCGATCACCTCCCTGATCTGCATCTCTCACTCTGTTTTAGCTTTCAGTATTGTTCAGTTTTATTGAAACTAATCTTAGACATCATATCGTGACCTATGCGGATTGGAAGCAGCATTACAAAAATATGGAGGTAAAGATTGTGATTGTGGTCAACAGCGAAAATTCAGAAGATTTGAAAGTTGGTTCAAATATGACAAAACTTTGAGGGCGGGGATCTGCAATATCTGATTGCTCTTGTTTTATGATGTGTTAGCAAAGTGATTTGTTCCTTCATAGCTGCTTTTATGTAATATTCTACAGGATGAAATCCTGGGCGGCCATAGCCTGGTTGACATAGGAAAGCCACAATTTGTTTGCAAGCCTGGTGCCACCAATATAACAGGTATTAAATAGCCGTAGTGTATCTATCTGGTATGTCCAATGCTGAACCATGTTTAGAGACAATATCAGTATTGTTCTGTCCCTGAGCACCAAGCTATAGAATATGCTCGATGGTGATTTATCAAACTGCAAAAAAGCAGTGCTGGTATCAACTGGATTCTAGAATCACATGAAAATCTGTGTTTAGCTACCACCCAATGCAGCACAAATAAGCAGTCATATGTACATTTTAGAATTTACTTCACTACCACCACCGCCACCATCACCACCGCCCATCACCACCACCACCCATCACCACTACCACAACCCACCACCACCACCTACCACCAACACCACCACCACCACCCACTACCACCATCACCACCACCACCCACCACCAGGACAATCTCAGAAATGTGGTGGAAACTATTACTGATAAGGCTGCCGATCAAAAGCCTACCAAAATTTGTCACAATCGTCCGATTATAGGCATAGGACAATCTCAGAAATGTGGAAAGAAGAGGTGTAAATTAGACCTCTGTCTACCTAATCAGAAAACATTTGTCAGTTATCAGAACAAAAGCAAATTCCAACTTCAGTCTAATTTAGATTGCGATTCTAAAAATGTTATCTATTTAATATCTTGCAAATTATGCCAAAAGCAGTATGTCGGTGAAACAAAATGTCCTTTAAGATGGCGAGCAACTAGACACCTTTGCGATATTAGACACGACGAGGACACCAACGTAGCTCAACATTTCAATCTTCCTGGTCATTCTGTCGATAGACACTTTGAAATTATGCCTATTGAGCAACTACCTCTTTCTGCTACGGCCGAAGAAACTGATAAACAGAAAACTTCGAGAATCATTTTGGATTAAGCAACTGGAAACAAAATGGCCGAGAGGCATAAACGTGGACCCTGGTCTTGCTGATCAGCGTGAAATTATTCCATTCAGTTTAACATACAATCGAAAAAATGTTGAAATTTCTGAAATTTTGGGAGATGAATATCATAAATTGCAGGATAAAATGAAAGAACCTCTCAATTTGCGTCGAGTGATAGCCTTTAAGAAAAACTCCAATCTACGTGACATCTTGGTTAAATCGAAATTAACTCTTCATAAACCTTCAGAATGAATGATATATATTATTTATATTTTAAATGCCATACCGCCTCTATCAAACAAACATAACAAATCTCAGACAATAAAATAAATAAAAAATATTTCCCAACCGATCCTGAGCCAGTGCATTTAATTATATAACCACCACCCACCACCCACCACCCACCACCCACCACCCCCACCCACCACCACCACCCACCACCGCCACCCACCACCACCACCCACCACAACCACCACCCACCAACACTCACCACCACCACCCACCACCACCCACCACCCACCACCAACAATTTATTTTAGGCTGTCATATTTATTAATTGTTTCATTTGCTTTTCAGCTATATTCAACCCATTACAATTTTTCATTAAGGAGATTGAACTGGCTATAGGATGTTCTTCAGGGTATGTTTGTGATAGTAACCCTTTAATGGCTAAATTTGGTTAAAAAATCACAATATTTGCTTAATGATTGTCGATTTGCGGGCCAAGAGATGATTTTCTGAAGATTTACCGCTGGAATGACTGGCTCAGTTACTGAGTCAGCCATATCAGTAGTAAAGTTTCAAAAAGAGTCTTCTTGGCTTGCAAATTTACATTTTCTTAAGACCCTTGCAGATGTCGGCTTTGACTGGCTTGAACAGTGAAGGGTTATATAATGAAAATTAGTGTAATAATTTTATCCTTGCTCACAAATATCCCCCTATCTGTCCTATTGTACTGTTTTGTGCTGGTGTGTACAGAACATAGCAGATATCTTGAGTGAGTTCATTCCTGCATCCCCAGAAATCTAGGTCCAAAGAGGATAGATATGAAATGTACTGCATGTCACTGTTTCTATGGCCTGAATTTAATTTAACCCTCAAATTTGTTCAAGAAAATGTTAATTTTCTCATTGAAAATGTCCAATTGCAGACCAAGAGAAGACTATTTTTGAAATTTTATCACTGGAATGACTGGCTCGCTTATCAAGCCAGTCATTCCAGCGGTAAATTAAAAAAATTGCCCTGTCTTGGTCTGCAAATGGGCATTTCTCCAGATGACTGCAGAAGCCGTTTTTGGCTGGTATGAGTGTTAAAGGGCTAAGTGAATCTATTTCAACCGAGATGAAAAATTAAGGTGTTGCACGGCACCGTAGTGCAAGTAACACATTGCTTGAAATAGTAAAATGGCCGATGTAGTTGATGAGCTCGCAACACAACATTGTCCCCAGAATAATAACGAAGGGTACTTATGTATGCTAAAATACATATATTAAATAAAGCATAACTAAAAATTCAATATTTTTGTGAAAAGCTTGTAAGATGCTAGGTTTGTCCTGACGCTAACGGTTAGTGTCCGTTGAGTCTGGATGCCGATGCACTGTTTGCACGCTCCTTTTATAGTAATCCTGTACCCGGTTGTACCCGATCCTTTGTGTATGTACCCGGATTTGGTAGATATGTCCCATTGTTGTTGTCGGTTTTATACCCGACTATGTGTATTAGTACCCGATTTGGTAAAAATCTGTGTATTTTTTGTACCAGAGTTTTGGTGTACCCGAGTGTTTGTTTTAATGTTTATTGGTGTACCCGATTGTGCGTGTACCCGATTGTACCCGGTTGGGAATTATTATGTACCCGAGTTGTATGGTTTTATACAATGGGTTAAGGGATAGATCGCTGAATAAAAGGTTATAAAAATGCATTGGTCCATTTGTTGATGGGTCCTCCATGTTTGATCCAGACTCGTGGCGTTTCGTGCCCATGTTTGGGTTATACTCATCAGAGGAAATGTGTAGACACTTTCACAGTAGTTTTTACTGGGATGTGTATAACTAAAAATTAGGGGGGGGGGTGGATATTGTGATCAGCACGTCCCTCCGTCCATCCATCGTCCATCTGTCCCCGTTTTGTCACCGCAACTCCTAGAGGTCTCAATGGATTAATTTTAAATTGTGTCCACATTATCAGTATCATGTGCAGATGTGCATGTGCTTTTTTCGCGGCCAACAAATTGTTCATTACAGAGTTGTCCCCATTTAAATATCTTAAAGGCGATACATAAACTGCATTGCTAATCATTTCTTGTCAACGCAACTCCGCCTACAGTTTAACTCCGATTATTCTGAAACTTCGTAAATGTTATCATTACCACGTGAAGGTGTGCATGTGCTGACCGTATACCTGTACATCCATCCGTCTATCCAAAATGTATGCATTCCTGTCTGTCAGTCCATCCATCTCTGACAATCATTTCTTGTCAACCCAACTCCTAAAGGTCTCAATGGATTAACTTTAAATTTTGTCCACATTATCAGTATCATGTGCAGATGTGCATGTGCTTTTTTCGGGGCCAAAAAATTGTTCATTACAGAGTTATCCCCCCTTAAAAAGCCTAAAGCCAATACATAAACTGCAGTGCCAATCATTTCTTGTCAACACAACTCCTACAGTTTAGCTCCGATTCTTTTCAAACTTGGTAATAGTGGGGTGGAATAGCCAAAAATATCACTAGAATTGTGCTATTGTGGATACAAGCATGAAATTTAGCAAAATGATAGTACTTTCAATGCCGAACATGCCTAGCTATAGAAGCATCTTCAAATATCACCATTGCGTATGCACGAAACGTTAAAACGCACAGGTTCTATTTAAGTACTCTTGCTTTCTTAAAATCTGTAATTCTTCAATAAATGCAGGGCTGGGATAACTAACTTGTAACTGTAACTGACTGTAACTTCATTACATTTTTCATGTAACTGAAGTAACTTGTAACTGAAGAATTTTTTTAGTTACAGTAACTGAAATGTAACCAGTTACATTGCAAAAGTAACTGAAATTTCAGTTACTTTTCAGTTACATTGCGAACTATTTTACCAAATTTATTACAATTTTCTTAACTTGTGGCATAGCTACTGTTATACACATGCCACTCCAATATCCCAATTTCAGTGTAATCATTCAGGTAAGCTGTTGAATATATTGATGCTAATTTTACTGGAAGATGTTGATGCCATGGGCAACAACTTTATTTCCAAGCGTCAGTGATATTTATTTTAGAAATTTGCTATTGGAATGACTGGCTTGATTATTGGGGCAGTCATTCCAGTGGTAAATTTTTGAATATAAATCTTGTAGCCCACAAAATAGACGTTTCTTGACCAATCTTGGCTATTAAAGGGTTAATCCACTCTATATCTGTATATGTGACATTTTAACAATGATAATCTGAATGTTATTGCTACATCAGGCAACAACAACCTTTAATCAAAATCAGCTTTTACATTAATCTACATGTAGCTTAGAAACAGGTTGTTTACTAAATCATTATAGAATTAACTGTTGCCGTTTAAAGATTGTTGAAGAAAACTTTAGCTTTCTCATAGAAAATGTCCTTTTTCAAGACCATGAGATTATTTTAGAAAATTTGGCACTGCTATGACTGTCTTGGTTATTGAGCCAGTCATTCCAGTGGTAAATTTTCAAAAATATCTTCTGAATATGGACATTTTTAAAAACCACTGCAAAAGTTGGTTTGTCCAACCATTTGTGTTAATGGTTTGTACAATAGCTTAATTTTAGTTAAATACCAATTATACCATGCTGCTCTACTTAGACCAACTCACATTGGGTGCGGCACATATGAATAGCATACCATAATTAATTTACCATATAGTTGACAGCAGATAGGACGGCCAGAAATGTGTCCAGTTGTCAAAATGTAAAAGCATGAAACTGGATTGTGCGATAATGGATGTTCCAGGGTAATTTTATAAACTAGCAATCAAAGTAACTTAAAAGCGGTTTTTTTCGGCTGCAAATTAGTTTTTGTGATTGTCGTCAAGAATCAGTCTTGTTAATTGTTTAGCTTGTGTTACGCATGCCAATGAATATTGTGCTGGTTTAAACTAAGGAGGTGACCCCCCCCCCCCCCCCCTGTATGCAAATATTATCCTTATTTGTGTGCTAAATGTATGTTACCCGTTCCATTATAGATCTTGATGATGTAGCATGCTGATTTATACGGCTTACTCTGATATATAACTCACTACTGCCTTTTTCAGTGGTGATTAAACTCATTTAACCCAAATAAATAATACCCTCGCCCATTCTATTGCCAATTATCTGAACGATTATGGCAAAAGATATGAAATTAGTTGACCTTTCTGATCCACGGCCATCTTCTTCAGTTTCGGTAGAAGATACTGACTGGACAAGGTGTATTATATGTCAGGAAGACACAGAGGATCGCCTGGAATGCCTAGCGAAATCAAAGAAACAAAATGCTGGCGTCGGATATAAATTGTTTGCACAAAACTTTATTCGATTTCATGAACCGAATATTCTTCCTGTTAATATCAATTTGAAAAGATTAGACAATGGTGATGGTATTGAAGAAACCCTAAAATCAAACAGAGCCTCGTGGCATAGGTTATGCCGGTGCAAATTCAATACAACCAAATTACAAAGGGCTGGAAAACGGAAGTGTGTATGTGTAGATGAAGCTGATGAACAGAGATACACTCGTTCTGCCAGTGAACATACTGTACATCCTAAAACGCTTGCTTGTTTCTTTTGTGATTATAAAAATGAAGAAAAAGATTACCGTGAAGCAGCTACATTTGGTTTCGATTACAGAGTAAGAAAATGTGCAATAATGTTAGAAGATAAGGCCCTTCTCATAAAATTAAGTATAGGTGATATGATACCAATAGAGGCAAAATATCATTCTAAATGTCTGGCTGAGCTCTATAGCCGGGTAAGAGGACTAGAACGTAAAGAACAGTCCAACCAATCTCCAGCCGATAGAATTATTCATATATCGAAGAGACACCCGAAGATACATCTCTAGCCCCAATGTTTAAACTGTCAGATCTTGTGACTTTATATACCTCCAGACTCGCACAGTTAGGTTTGAGAGTTGACACTAGGATTCACTACGAACTTCTGCTCAGGACTTCAATGGTACTTTCAGCCATGACTGTCAGTCCTGCTCTATTCCTGCGTCACTGTTAGCTCTAGTTCGCATGATACAAGAAGGTCCAAGCATCAAAGACCAGAACGTTCAATCGTCAGTAACTAATGCCTGTGTGGTTTCTCAGATAATGTATTTTAACACGTTGAAGTACAAGATAGAGAGAGAGACACCTTTATCCCACTACATGTCTGCCAAATTTGTTGCTTGTATCCACAAAAGCACAATTGTTATGCTATGCTGCCCCACTATAAGTGTTATCATTACCACGTGAGGGTGTGCATGTGCTATCTGTATACCTGTACGTCCATCCGCCTATCCAAAATGTATATATGTCCGTCTGTCAGTCCATCTCTGGACCGACAGAGCTCCATCTCTGACAATTATTTCTTGTCAGCGCAACTCCTAGCGGTCTCAATGGATTAACTTAAAATTTCATCCACATTATCAGTATCATGTGCAGATGTGTGTGTGCTTCTTTCACAGCCAAAAAATTATTCATTGCTGAGTTATCACCCTTTAAATATCTTAAAGCCGATACATAAACTGCATTGCCAATCATTTCTTGTCAACGCAACTCCCCCTACAGTTTAGCTGTGATTCTTTTGCAACTTGTCGTGTATCATCATTACAACATGAAGATGTGCATATGCTATCCGTATACCTATACGTAGGGCTGTTCGATTATGGAAATAAATAATTGATTATGATGTCTCGGAAATAATCGATTTAATCGGATAATCGATTATTTAATTTTGAAACTTTGGAAGTAGCAACTACGTAGTGAGGGAGGGAGGGAGAAAGGGAGGTGGGGTGGGGGAGAGATGGATAGAGATAGCTCATATAGAACAAATATGAGTGATAAATGGTCGGAGAGAGGAAGTGAAGTTAAATATAACTAGAGAACATTTACTGAAGTAACTGTAAATCTGCGATGTATGGCCATGAAGAAATAGTATAATAAAGAGATGAAATAAGGTGTGTCTTCTAATATGATCATTGAAGTTGCTTGATGAAAGGCAGGTAACTTACGCCAAACATGAAAACTGGACCGCTTTGCCCGTGAATGACCTTGACCCCAAGGGAGATATTGAAATTTTCATGAGAAATTATTTAGGTCTCTCAAGGCTCTAGAATCTGACCAGGTTTGCAGAGAATCGGAAGAAAAATTGGAGATAATACTGTTCCAATATTGCTCCCATAGGTTTACTATGGGGATATGTGACACCCAAAAGCTGATTTTCTCGAAAATTGTTGGTCAGACCAACCTGAAATTTGAGACTAAATCAAGTTAATATGAGACCTAGAAGTTCCAAATTTCAAGTCGATCGGACCAAAACTCATTTTGGCGGGCATTTTGAAAAAAAAATTTTCACTGCGAGTTCATTTCTACAAAAAAGATTTTGGGCTCATTTTGATCCCAAAAGGTTCGCGCAGACTCTGGCACTCTGACAGGCCATCATTTAAAAAAAAAATCTTCAAAAAAAATTTATTTTTTACATTTTCATCCTGAGTTCAATTCTGCAAAAAAATGAAAACTGGTATTTTTTTCAAAAATAATCATCAGTCGCAACATCCTACCCAAGTATGGGAGTGCTCCGATCAAAACTGTAGGTGTAGTAGCACTTCTAACATCCATTTGAAATCCCCATACATTTCCTATGGGAGTTTTCCGTGCATTGTGGGGTCAAAGGTCTGATGGGCATTTAAAAAAAAATTTCAAAAACAAATGGTCAGTTGTAACATCCTCAGCAAGTATGGTAGTGATCCGTTCAAAACTCTGGCTGTAGTACCACGTCAAAGATAAATTTTGAACATCCCCATACATTTCCTATGGGACCTTTTGCCCACTCAAAGGTGGGTAGCTCGAAAACTGTTGGGTGGATCCAAAAGAAAGGTAATAGCAAGCGATTGTGGCATGGGGCCTTGAAGTTGTGAAAGTTTGGAATTGATCGGATGAAAACTGAAGGAGGAGATAGCTCCTAAACTTTTGGGAGAAGAATAATAAAAATAATAATAATAACTAGAGAACATTTACTGAAGTAACTGTAAATCTGCGATGTATGGCCATGAAGAAATAGTATAAGGCCTCTTCTAACAAAGAGATGAAATAAAGTGTGTCTTCGAACATGATCTTTGAAGTTGCTTGATGAAAGGCAAGTAATTTATGCCAAACATGAAAGCTGGAAAGCTTTACCCATGAATGACCTTGACCCATAAGGAGATATTACAATTTTCATTGGAAATTTTTTAGATCTTTCAATGTTCTAGAATCTGGCAAGGTTTGAAGAGAATCGGAAGAAAACTATAGGAGATAACACTGTTCCAATAGCGATCCCATAGGTTTACTGTAGGGGTATGTGGAAACCAAAAGCTGATTTTCTCGAAGACTTTTGGTCGGATCAGCTTTAAATTTGATACCAAATCAAGTCAGTATGAGAGCTAGAAGTTCACCAAATTTCAAGACGATCGGACCAAAACTCTTTTGGCGGCCATTTTGGAAACACAATTTTGAAAAAGAATTTTTTTTCAAGCACGATTTCATTTTTTGGGCAAAAAAAATTTCGGTCACTTTGACCCCAAAAGGTGCGCTTCGTTGCCATTTTTCCCCAAAAAATTTTTCAAAAAAAATTCAAATTTTTTCACCCTGAGTTTATTTCTGCAAAAAACTAATTGTCATCAGTAGCAACATCATACCCATGTATGGGAGTGATCCGATCAAAACGGTAGGTGTAGTACCACTTCAAACATCCATTTGAAATCCCCATACATCTCCTATGGGACTTTTTTCATGCGTTCTGGGCTCAAAGGTCTGGCAGCCATTTTGAAAAAAATTTATTTTTCAAAAACAAATTGTCAGTGGTAACATCCTCACCAAATATGGTAGTGATCTGTTCAAAACTCTAGGTGTAGTAGTAATTCAACGATCAATTTTGAAAATCCCCATACATTTCCTATGGGACTTTTTGCCCACTCAAAGGTTTCATCGCAGATTAATAAGAAAGATCCTGAGTAAAAGCAATAATCTGCGATAGATCGCAGATTAATAATATAATATGAGAGAGGGACCTTTCTTAAAATTATTATTAATAATAATAATAATAATAATTATAAATAAATAAATAAATTGCTAAAAATGCCTGATTTTCTATAAAAATATGCAGTTTCGTAAGTTGGTTCCTAGTTAGGTTTATATTACCTCAAATAAGTAGGCCTATGAAAGCATCGGAAGACGCTCAATAGGACAGGCTATGTCAAGCAGTCATCCTGTTGGCTGAACAGTGCCGCCCAGTATAATGAAGTCAATTTGGAATCCATTGTTCACTCATTCCCATTGGATAATGGTTTTAAGAAACCGGCGCGTATGCTCAGATTTTTAAGCCAGTAAAAAGTGTCAATTTAATTTTAACATTACAGAGATTAACTTCTAATTATATAGAGCTCGCCCATAGCGCCTATCTGCAATGTTTCCCTGTTTTCCAGCATTGGAAAAGGTGAAGATTTTGAAAATCATTTGATTGCGGGTGGAGCAACAGCTTTAAGTCAAATTAGTTACAAAACAATCTGCAGAAGTTATGAAAATTTGGTTAAATAATTTGAAAATTTACTACGAAGTCAATTTTGTGTATTTTTTCGCGCAATGGCCATATTATTTTTAGTCTTATTATGACATAGATTTCGCCCATAGTGCCTATCTACGATGTTTCCCTATTTTGCAGCATTAGAAAGCTCAAATATTTTGAAAATCATTTGACTGCAAGTTTTAAGTCAAATTAGTGGCAAAACAATTGTCAGAATTTGTGAAAATTTGTCATCAAAATTTTGTGACTATACTATGAAAAACAGAAATGATTTTTTTTACATTTTTTCGCAAAATGCTCACCAACACTTCAGCCTGTACCATTCAAAGGAGGGTATTAAACAGTCGCACACAAATGCTTCATATCATTGACGTATCAAGCAATTACTAATACAAACATTCACATGTATGGACTATGACTCTGGAGGTGCAGGCTTGAATGTCAGAAATAGATATTTATACAGCTACCTTGCTAGAACAATCAAATCATCAATGTATTAGATGTATCACAAGACTAAACACTAAATTATGCCTGATTAAAATAAATAATCGATTTTTGCTCGATTAAATCGATTTTTGTCGATTTTTCAATTATTTTATTTTACACTCGATTATATAATCGACTGGAAAAATAATTGACTATCGATGAAATATCGATTAACCGAACAGGGCTACCTGTATGTCCATCCATCTGTTCCAAATGTATGTTCGTCTGTCGGTCCATCCGTGTCAACGCAACTCCTACAGTTACAGTTCTTTTGAAACGTGGTAAATCTAGTCATTACCATCTGAAGATGTGCATGTTCTTTTTTCATGGCCAGAAAATTATTCATTACAGAGTTATCCTCTTTAAATACCTTTAAGTCGATACATGACCTGCAGTACCAATCATTTCTACAATTTAGCTGTGATTCTTTTGAAACTTGGTAGGGGTTCTCATTACCACGTGATAGCATGTGCTATCCATATGATTGTGCATCCATGCGTCTGTATAGAATGTATGTGTGTCAGTATGTCAATCCGTCTGTCTCTGACAATCATTTCAAGATGTCAACACAACTCCTACAATTTAGCTACGATTCCAGAAGTCTCTGTTTGATTGAGATTAAGGGAGGCTACATGATCCAGAAACCTGGACTAGAGTAGAGTGTTGTGGTTCTTGCATTAGGAGGCATTAAATGCAAGATTAGAAATCTTTTTCTGGCGCTAAATGTAAGTTGATTTGTTTAGCAAGTAGTGATTGAACTATAAGTATGTTTATGTGGTTAATAAAACGACATCTCCCATGAAATACTTAAAATTCATCAAAATTGTCTTGTTCATGCCAGATCTTGAAGAATTTTGAACCTATGCTCTCAATTCCTTTGTCACTGAATATGTTACATGAAGAAGCAGAGCTATGATTCCATTTTCAGGAAATTCATCCGTATTTTCCGGAGTTATCTCCCTTGAAAAACTTAAAATTCATCAAAACTCTTGTCCGGGCATAATAGTTGAACGGAAATGAACCTGCACTTACAAATCTATCTTTCTTTAAGGCGAGGTGCAGTGTCAGGATTTCATTTTTCTTGATGAAATGTTTGGATCCGGGCGGGGAGATATGCCGTCTTCTGATGGCTATTGTTACAATAGAAAGAAAATGGTAATAGAGGAATCCAATCTATGAGTCAAATATATGACATCATAGTGAATTACGTCATATGTAGGTTGACATCACAATCAATTACATAATGAATGACATATCTAAGTCCATCATAAATGCTTAAAAGTTTAAGTTGTACGAATTGTATGTCTACTATTTAATAACCATTCTGTTGAGTATTTTGAAACTAATTTGACTGGATGATTTTGCTGCCATAGGCAGCAACAGCACCTGTTCAAATTAGTTTCAAGATATTCTACAGCTTACCTGTATAGTTTTCTAGAAATTGCGATTCAGGGAATTCAGGGTTCGATTGATCCCAACATGGGCAAAGCATGAGATTAGCTAGAGATGGGCAGGGCATAGCTAAAACTGGATTCATCCATTGGCAGTGAATGATGTTATTTCTCTATTTGAATAGATTCCGTAAAGCTGTTAGTTGCGACTCGCCACCAGTATAAATCGGTCAGTCAGGGTTTCGATTGATCTGTCTATGAAATTTCTGACAAAGTTGCTTATGTCACAACTATACCCATCACTCGTGTTTCTTTTTTTTTTATTATCATTTTTTTCCAGAGCCTCCAGTTTACAAGCATTTGTGACAGACTTTGTGAAAAGTGTTTTTCTCGGCCAGGTACATTATCAAGTGACCAGCAGTATTCATGCTGCCACAAAGGGTAATAATAATAATAATAATAATAATAATAATTTTAGAATGACATTTGAACGATAAAGTGCAAGGCTATATGTAATATGTATAGAAATATTTTGCAGCCATTCTCCCAGATATAAGGATCATGTATGCAATTTGGGTTTTTCTTAATTTTACGAAACCCGGTAAACAATTTTGTCTATGTCTACATTACCAGCATTGCTATCGATATTATTGTCAGTATGTTTGCCAGCAGTGGTGACGTTTAATAGGAGGCCATAATGTTTTAAAATTTTTATTAATTTCAATAAAGATAGTAATACAATAACTGCATCATGGATTTAGAAAAAAGCTATATAGAATCCATTGAAATGGCTGGGCTGATTAATCCTGACCATGCAGTATATTTGATGAAACCAGTGTGATTCTTGTAATTTCCTACATTTGCTGAACGTTATTTCGAACGGTCTAAAAAAAGCAGTTGGATTATCCATTGGGAGAATTGAGTGCATGCATATGTGTGTGCATGCGTACATATGCCATGTTGATGGATTTCAGCAATCTCTGATCCCTGATTGTCATTATGCTTCCCACAAATCTGAGAAACTTGTAACATCCATGTTTGGCTGCCTATCTGCCTGCCTGCATGTCTGTCTCTGTCTGTCTACCTGCCTGCCTGTCCGTCCATCCTCCCGCCCACATGTATGTCTGCCTGCCTGCCTGCCTGCCTGCCTTCCTTCCTGTCTGTCTGTCTGTCTGCCTGTCCATCCTCCAGCCCACATGTCTGTCTCTCTGCCTGTCTGTCTCTGCCTGCTTGCCTTCCTGCCTGCCTGCCTTCCTGTCTGTATGTCTTCCTGTCTGTATGTCCATCCTCCCACGCACATGTCTGTCTCTCTGCCTGTTTGTCTGTCTGTCTGCTTGCCTGCATTGCTATCTGTCTGTTTGCTTGCCTTGCTGTCTGTCTGCTTGCCTGCCTTGCTGTCTGTCTGCTTGCCTGCCTTGCTGTATGTCTGCTTGCCGGCTTTGCTGTCTCTCTGCTTGCCTGCCTTGCTGTCTGTCTCTGTCTGTCTGTCTGTCTGTGCTTGCCTGCCTATTTGTCTGTCTGTCTGTCTGTCTGCCTTGCTGTCTGTCTGCTTGCCTGCCTTGCTGTCTGTCTGCTTGCCTGCCTGTCTGTCTGCTTGCCTGCCTTGCTGTATGTCTGCTTGCCTGCCTTGCTGTTTGTCTGTGTGCCTGTCTGCCTTGCTGTCTGTCTGTCTGCTTGCTTGCCTGCCTGCCTGTATGTATGTCTGTCTGCTTGCCTGTCTGCCTGCCTGTATGTTTGTATGTCTGCTTGCATGCCTTGCTGTCTGTCTGCTTGCCTGCCTTGCTGTCTGTCTGCTTGCCTGCCTTGATGTATGTCTGCTTGCCTGTCTGCCTTGCTGTCTGTCTGTCTGTCTGTCTGCTTGCTTGCCTGCCTGCCTGTCTGTCTGCTTGCCTGCCTTGCTGTATGTATGCTTGCCTGCCTGTATGTCTGTCTGCTTGCATATCTTGCTGTCTGTCTGCTTGCCTGCCTTGATGTCTGTATGCTTGCCTGCCTGTCTGTCTGCTTGCTTGCCTGCCTTGCTGTCTGTCTGCTTGCCTGCCTGTCTGTCTTAATACTGAATGTCAAGAGGTCAAGATGATATGTCATGTTTTACTGTTCTGAAGAAACTTCTTGATTTAGAGGTGTAAGTGTCATAGGTCCAGAGGTCAAAGGTCAGGGTCATAAAATTGTGCTGATAGTGTGGTGGTCAAGATGCAGTATTCTCCAGAGTGATTGATCTATTTTGCATTTATTCCTCTTAAATATTTGTAGTAATATGTAATACCAATTCATAATTTCTATTTGTAGCAATTTTGTTATTATTACTATTATACGTGATTGCCTTCGTTTAGATGAGGAGGAGGAAGAAAGTAAGTTAGACTGTTGTAATGTGAACTATTCATGACCTTTCTCTCCTATTATTTATGTTAGATTAATTTGATACAGGCCCGCCTGTGGTATATTTCAATGAATGTTTATTGTCACTGTGATCAGTAATATGATTGTTTATCGCTTGGTGTTTTGCTTGGACTCAAACTGTGTTTAGTGTTTTATTTCTACTATCATTTCTCATAATTATGCTGTTTGTTTGTTTCCTTTTTTTCGATTTTAGACTTCTCTATCCCTTTAATGACAAAATTTGGTCAAGAGAATAAAAGTATTTGGTTATTGAATGTCCTTTTGCATGCCCAGAGAATACCATTTTTTAACACTTATCACTGGAATGACTGGCTTGATAACCGAGCAAGTTATTTCAGCGGTAAATTTTTAAAAATCATCTTGTCTTGACCTGCAAATGGACATTGCTGGATACCACTGCAGAGGCCAGTTTTTGCCAGCTTCATCATGAAGGGGGTTACTACATGTATCTTAATCTTTAACCATGTAACGCTTTTATCATTAAGAACTGTTATGAAAATCATTAAGTTTGCTCAATCAATGTCCTTTGGCAGGTCAAGCAAAGATTATTTTTGAAAATTCACCACTAGAATCTGGCTTTGTTATCGAGCCAACAATTTTTGTGACAAATTTAAAAGAAATAGTTTTTTCTTGGCCTGCGAAATGCATATTTCTCGATACCACTGCAAAGATTGGTATTGGCCGAGTTAAGCATTAAAGGGGAAAGGATCACATTTGATCATGAAAATAGACAAATATACTTATATGTAATGGCCATTGCAGGTCAGAATTCTTTTGAAAACTTAATGTTAAAGTAGCTTGCCATTCCAGTGGAATGTTTTAAAACGTAATCTTCACTTGCCATGTAGAGGGACCTTTCTCAAAACCATTAATTTCAAAATATTAAATGAACTTGCTACAAAACTTTAGTTTTCAACATTAAGATTTTCACTAAAGCTCTGCATCAACTCCTCTTTTTCAGCATTGCTCAATCTTTAGTGAACTGAACTTGAACCCATTGTTTCCAGATGCTACTGAGCTTCCCTTTATTTTGTGCTCCAGGCCATGTTGAACTTGGTACAAGAACTAGTTTCTGATCCATACCCCAAGTTCACAATCGTAATGACATCTCATTTATTCATTTATTATAATTGTGGAAATGAAGGGGCCTTTTGATGTAGTTGTCAAGGTGAAAAGGTCACAGACATGTTGATCTTGGTACACAAATCAACTTTAGCATCATTTTTATTAGCGCTATCATCCCTTATTTCAGCCAGGCTACCCATTTTATTATTTATTCGACAAATAAATAAATTGGAACTTTAACGTGCACGCCAATCTTTCTTGACAGTGAGCAGGACATGGGAGGCATTTGCGGAATTCTTGTTGCCCATCTGTGAAACATTTTTTGTAATATATATGTATTTTGTTGCTTTCTCTCAGGCAAGGTGTACCACCCTGGATCTAGTAACAAGGGTAACACCATCTATTCAGTATTGTTAAGACACATTCGAGAGGGGAGGGGTGATGGAATAGTCGCTTCACTGTAAACATGTCAAATTGATGAATCCAGTCTATCGATCAATCATATAACCTCATAATCAACTATGTCACATGTAGGATAGGATGATGTCATAATGACTTATGTCATGGATGACATAATTAAGTCCAGCATAAATGTTTAATAGTCTGTCAGGCTGTACGAATTGTATGGCTTTACTATTTAATAAACATTCTGTTGAATATTTTGAAACTAATTTGACCGGGGCTCTGTTGCTGCTACAGGCAGCATCAGCACCCAGTCAAATTAGTTTGAAAATAATCAACAGCATACCATACCAGTGTAGTTTTTTGGTAACTCAGGTGCAGGGATTAATTGATCCCAACATAGAGTTTGACTAGAGATGGCCGTGGCATAACTAAAACTGGATTCATCCATTCACAGTACTTACACAGCTTTTCAAACTCTCTAGCGGATAACAATGTGTATTTCTCTTAGAATTCTGTTTTGTTATTCACTAACATCTGGTCAGATTGGATCTTTACAGTTTAAAGCAATGCGCTTTATTGTCTAACATAGTTGATGTTTGAAAGCTTCTTTTCTTATCTGCCATAAAGTATTCCCAAGAATGTTCATGATTTCAAGTACTGTTGTAAAACATCTGTCATTCCTCATTACATACAAGTGATCCCTACAGACAGCTAGTGACATAGCCCTTTAATGAGCAAATTTGGCTTAGAAAATACAAGGTTTCTCATGGAAAATATCTATTTGCAGCCCAAGAAAACACTATTTTTGAAAATTTTACTACAGGAATTGACAGATTAGTCATTGCAGTTGTAAAATTTCAAAAATAATCTCTTGGCCTGCAAACTGACATTGACTAAGCACACATGTCTCTCTGCTTGTATTTAAGCATGATGCAATTGTCATTAAACTGGTTGTGTCGCTGTGGTCTGACTTCATAATTAGTACGTAAGGGAACATTGTTGGGCTGTGTTTAGTCAATTATAGTTACTTTATCCTTGAAAGGTATTTTTATTTAACCCTTTGAACCTGAAATGCCTGATTAGAAAACTCACTCACAATTTTTATAAATATTCTGTTGAATATTTTGAAACTAATTTGACAAGCTGTTGCTGAATATGGCAGCCACAGGTTCCTATGGAATTAGGTTTAAAATATTCAAGAGCTTACGTGTATAGCTATCTTGAAATGGACCTTTCCATAAGCTCCGCCCACACCTCGATCATGTTGGTATCGATCGATCTCTGAACTCCCTGACTATCAATTTCCAGAAAACTATATAGTTGTCAGGTAAGCTGTTGAATATTTTGAAACTAAGTTGACTGTGTGCTGTTGCTGCCTATGGCAGCAACAACACCCAGTCAAATTAGTTTCAAAATATTCAACAGCATGTTTATTAAATAGTAGAGACATACAATTTGTACAATGTGTCAGCCTATTAAGAGTTAAAGACGGGCCGTATAGAATCATTTATGATGTAATGATTATGATGTCATCCTACACACTGATTATGACGGCATATGAGG